>CAIGQZ010032318.1:5097409-5119681 GCA_903798205.1 Danio tinwini
AATAAATAAATAAATAAATAAATAAATAAATAAATAAATAAATAAATAAGAAAGAAAGAATAAGATAAATAAATGAAAGATATATTTATATACAATTAAGAAGAAATTGAATAAATGAATGAATGACAAAATAATGAAAATAAGGAAGAAATGAATGAATGAATGACTACATAAATTAATGAATAAACAATTAAATGAATGAATGAATGAATGAATAATAAATAAGTAAAATCAAATAAAATAACAAATTATTGGATGAATGAATGAAATAATGATAAAAAATTATGAATTAATTAATTAACTGAATGAATACATAAATAAATTAAGAAATAAATAAATGAAATGAATAAATGAATGAATGAATGAATGAATAAACAATGAAAGAAAGAAATGAACGAATAAATGAATAATAAATTAAATTATTAAATGATTGAATGAAAGAAATAATGACAGAAAATTGTGAATGAATGGATTAATTGAATAAATGAATAAATAAATAAATAAATAAATAAAGAAAGAAAGAAAGAAAGAAAGAAATAAAGAAATAAAGAAATAAAGAAAGAAAGAAAGAAAATAGGCAAGAAATAAATGAATAAATAACTAAATAAAAGAATAAATATTGAAAGGAATAAATTAATAAATTAATGAATGAATATTAAATGAACAAATTAGTAAATAAATGCATGAAAGAAATAATTATATAAAATTGTGAATGAATGAATACAAAAAATAAAGAAAGAAAATAAGGAAGAAATAAATGACTGAATGGCAAAATGAATGAATGAATAAACAGTGAAAGGAATAAATAAATGAATGAATGAATAAATAAATTACTAAATAAATCAATGAATAAATAAACAAAATAATGAATGAAAGCAAAAATGAATGAACAAATAAATGAATAAATAAATACATAAAAGAATAAATAACTGAATGAATGATTCATAAATTGCTAAATAAATAAATAATGAAAGAAAGGAAAAAATAAATAAATGAACGAATACAAATGAATGAATTAATGTATTAATAATTGACTAAATAAATAAATAAATAATGAAAGCAAAGAAGAAATAAATGAATTACTGAATTATTTTTTCACTGTGATAAACAACAAATATTGAGTTAACACTAACCATATATTTGCACTCTTTAGTACTAAAAAATGAAATGGAAAACAAGTTCAATCATTCTGAGTTTTTTTTTTATTTTAAACAGCACCTCCAGGAGAATGAAGGGATACAGACAGAGCAAGACATGAATAATAAACAGCAGCCGTGTTATTACTGCATGTTATTTAGCAGGGAAATGTCTGCCTGTAATTGCAATGCAATCATCGCAATATTCCAAAAATACCAAAGAGATTTCTTGCCTAATCTCTTAATAGGCTGCCATTCTTCAGTAAGAGGGACTGAATAATTAATCAGGGACATGACACTGCACTGTCGACTGGCATCTCTCTTTTTTTTTAACTACAGTGATTTGAAATGAACATGAACAGAGAAAGACTCAGAGAAGGACAGTTTTTGCATTGGATTTTAAATGGCAAATGAGGCAAACAGCCTGTTTAAACCGAGATATCATAGTGGTTCTCACTAATATACTGTAAGTTGTCATGGCCACAAAACACACTCAGCAACTACTACAGTGTTTTTTATGGTCATGAGGTGTGATGGGCATGTCACTCTTAAAGGGACAGTTCACCAACCACCCCCAAAAATATGGGTCGTATTTTATTTACAATTATGTGCACTTACACAGTTGAAGTCAGAATTATTAGCCTCCCTGTATAATTTTTCCACAATTTAATATTAGTACATAATATTTGACTAGATATTTATCAAGATACTAGTATTCAGCTTAAAGGCTTAATTAGGGTAATTAGGCAAGTCATTGTATAATGATGGTTTGTTCTGTAGACAATCGAAAAATAATATTGCTTAAGGGGGCTAATAATATTGACCTTAAAATGTTTTTTAAAAAATTAAAAACTGCTTTTATCCCAGCCGAATTAAAACAAATAAGACTTTTTTCAGAAGAAAAAATATTATAGGAAATACTGTGGAAAAATTCCTTGCTCTGTTAAACATAATTTGGGAAATAATAATAATAAAATAATAATAATTATAATAATAATAATAGTAATTGTGACGCAGTTAAGAAAAATATATTTCATGGATTAAGGTTAAAATTAGTGGGTAGGTTTAAGGTTAGTACCGAGTTATTACACTGTAATTATTCTACAAAGTACATACTCTATTGCGTACATTAGTAAAGAGCTACCACATTCTGTCATTATTTTGACTTGTACTGTATGTATTCAATGTGTTTGCTATTGTACAGTATTTAGTTATTTATAGTTGTATATGTAAATATACACAGTACACATGTAATTACAAACTTTTATCTTGTGTGCAATTACTGTGTTGCTACATTGTAATTACATCCAAGATCATATTTATAAACGTATATTTCTTTGTATATTTCAAGTACAGTATTTGTGTATTTATATGTAAATATACACAGTACATATGCAATTACAAACTTTTATTTTGGATGTAATGACATTGCGATGAGATGTAATTACAAACTTTTATCTTGTTTGCAATTTCTGTGTCATTTCATTGTAATCACATTGTAGTTACGTCCAAGATACTATTTATAAATATAAATATTTCTTTCTTACAGTATTTGGTTATTTAAAGTTGAATACATAATTATATAGCACATATGTAATTACAAACTTAATTTCTATGTCATTACATTGCTATTACATTAATGTAATTACATCCAATATAATATTCATAAACATGTATCTTAGTATATTTCATGTACAGTATTTGTGTATTTATGTTAATATACATAGTACTTATGTAATTACAAATTTTAGTTGGCACGTAACTACTGTCATTACATTTTAATTACTATGTAAGACAACTTTAATTACACTGTTATAACAATGTAATTGCACTGTTATAACAATGTAATTGCACTGTTATAACAATGTAAATGCAATGTTATAACAATGTAATTACAGTGTTACAGCATTGTAATTACTTCGTTAGAACATTGAAATTACGCTGTTATAACATTGTAATTACATTGTTATTACACCTATGATAGTATTATAAAGGTTTTTTGTAAAAAAAAAAACAAACATAAAAATGACTGAAACAAGATGTTAGTAGTTTTCGGAAATTGTGATTTTACATTGAGTGTAGAAGATTTCAATTGTAAAAGTTTTGAAATATAAGACTTTTAAGAGATGGTGGCATTTTTCACAATCAAGAGATATAGTATAATATTCCAACTCATCTGCATTGAATGGTTTTTACAGTGATTAAAGGGATCATCAAGACAATATTTTCTGTATGAAATTTGTACAAAATTACATTTTTCATTACATTAAAATTCATTTACCTTAAAAAGTGACATTTTTATGTTTAGTAGAGGTGAAAGAGTTGACAGAGAAGCTGACTTAAACTTGCTCAGAGAAACGCTGTTGTGGTCAAACATTGTTTACTTCACTAAGTTTAACGGTGAAGGGATTTTTGTTTGAGAAGAAATTTCAAAATACAAAATACAGTATTTTATTTTGATACATTTGTGGCTGCTCTATTTTGAAGTTTATTTTGATTATAAAAAATTGAGGTATTTGGTATTTTTTCTTAAAATACATTTCAATGTAATTTTGCCCATCCCTGCTCTCACATTCACACACACTCACACTACAGACAATTTTTTTACAGTGCACACTGCAACATGAACGTGCTATTTTCAAAATGATCTGCTTTGAACAGCATTTTCAAAAAAATATGTTTTCGTTTCCTAAAAACGGCATCTTAGTGTGGACAGAAGGCCAAAACTGAAAGAAAAATATGCGGTTTTAATCTAAATTTGTGTGGACATGACCTGAGAAAATTTTTTTGTGTTCACAGTAAGCTTACTTGTGACTGCACTTACTCCCCAAGAATGGTTTTGGAAATGATGTACCTCAAGTAAGCATGATTTAAATCAACCCAGAGTTCAGAATTAATGTAAAGGTAAGCTAAACCTGCTTACTGGAATACACCCCTGTGGAATCTCATATTACACAGAGGCGATTAAGCTATATATATATATTTTTTTTTTTTACAAAACTAAACCCAATTTTAAAATGTTTGTAATTTCAAGACCAAAAAAAGAAGTGTGCACACATCTAAAAAATCTCAGAGGCAGGTGCTCGATCAAAAATAATACGATAAAATGATCACGGTTTGATGGTATTGTGAATACTTCTCTAAAATGTATTCTTTTTAAATGTCTGAGTTTTTCCCCTTTTGAACACATTATATTTTATTTTGAGAAACATTTGAGATATTTTGGAAGAGTAAACACTATATAATTAAAATCATTCATTGACTTCTTAGTTTCAGAAACACAGATTTCTTTACAATTTAAACCGGCATCTTTGGAGATCTTTTCTGCTGGAGATACTGTTGTCCTAAAAAACAAAAAGTAAGTTAAAAAATCATTCACATACCTTAGGAACGGTATAGCAGAAAATTCTGACGGTTTTAAGACCTTGACTTTTCCAAACCGCAGTATACCTTGAAAACGGTTATCGTCCCATGCCTAGCTATGATTACCCTTCATGAAAACTGTGAGGGGGGTGAATTTTTTTTTATAACTCATCCGTTTCGTTTTTAATAAGTTATATTAAGTCTGCATAATTAAGGGCGTGGCCATTTGAGTGACAGCTAGGACTAGCTGCTTACTGTCTCGTCACCTCAGCTGATTCTGGCTAATTAGCCGCTGATCTCGGCATAAACATCATACTTTTGCTTTGGTTAATGTTTCTTTACACAGTTATTTGCCTTTTGGAATTTTTCCTGCAATTATCAGATGATATGGCGTGCTGTGTGGACTTAATTGTGCTTACAAACCGTTCAAGTTGCCTTCATTTCCCAGGTGAGTGAAATTATATACTTATATCCCATTTCTATGAATGTATTTGTTTTATTTAAGATCATTTATTATTTATAATGTTCTTTTGACCTGTAATGCACTCCAGAATCTGACACATTGATTAGCTGTAGGCTATAAAACAGTCATCTGAAGCGTTGTCATACAGTGTTAGTGCTGGATTTTATAAACAGCCTTGCATTTACTAACACAGACTATATTTGAAGTGTTTGGAAGTAATTTGCGTTTTCTTCCTATAGAAAAACGTCATAAGAACAATGTTTAGTGGCTCAATGTGTTACAACAGTGTTTTTAAAAGTCTAAACATTTTATTGATATAGTCTACAACCAAGCACTTGTGGTCAGAACACAAACGAGTCACGGGTATTGAAGTATTAAGCGTTCTCCCAAAGTAAAAAGTCTGTCTAAGCCAGGTCTAAGCAAAATGCTGAGAATCAAGCATGCGTCTGTAGCTCCACCTACTCTCCGCCTCTTTGCCCTTGTTTGGTATCCCGCGTTTGGTGCGATGACGCGCTTACAAAATGGCTATGGTTGGCCGCGCCAACTTGTAGCTTCTTTTGCAGTGTTCAGAAACCTATGAGTGACGTCACGGATACTGCATCCATATCTTTTATGGTTTCAACCTACATGGTCTTCATCAGGTAAAACAATACAAATAGGAATCCTCAAGAAATAGTGAAACAGCTCTACACATTACACCTGCAGCCAATTATCACAATCAGCAAACAAACCCGTGAACAGGCACATTTACATACAAGAATATACATATGACAATATGAGATACATACCATTACACAAATAATTTTAAATACCAATCCAAATGTTAACTTCCTCAAAGACAGATGCTGCGTCCCAATCAGCATACTATCCGTCCTAAATAGTATGTGAAAATAGAATTAGTATGTCCCAAATCGTAGTATGTTGAAAAGAGTATGCCAAAAATTCCCGGATGGTTTACTATTTCCGGTCAAAATTTTAAGTGTAGAAGCGTCTATGCTCTAACCGATGATATTGCCCACAGTACATTGCGCGTTGGACGTGAATTTGATTAGAACTACAAAACGCTGGTGAAAAGTGTAAACAAACTACAAACATGATGGACGTGCGAGACCAACCGTCAAGCAGAGAGGCTTCAGTAAAGATGTTTGCATGACTGTTAGTTAATATCTAGTCCACTGGAGAATATTTAAATGGTGTTGTCTGTGTTATATTTCATCTGTAACAACAATACTGAACTTATATAAAGACGTGTTTGAACATTAACGTCTGAATGCAAAATTATCCAAAGACCTGAGGTGATTTCTCTGCATGAAAGACTCGTGAATAAGAGATTATCCTGCTGCTGCTTTTCCAATAAGGTAGGAAATTAAATACGACAGAAATGTGAATGATTGACAGGGTTCTTAACTAAGCAACACAAGTATCTGTTTAATGAGGAAGTAGTATGTCCCAAAGCTTGCATACTCTTCTGTTACACACTCAAAAGTATATATTTTCCTTCACAAAAAAGTACATACTTTTAGGGCGTAGTGTAAGTATGCGAATTGGGACGCAGCAAGAGTATTCAATGTGTAAATATAGCGCATCACACCTGCAAACAATAATCACATAAATCAACCACAAAGCCAGTGAACCAAGGGGAAAAACGATTAAGTACACACATATTTAGTTTACAAAAGTGTAGGATATAAATACACTTACAAAAAAAAGACTAAATCAAAATCCAAATTAAACCTCTCAGAGATCAGAGTCTTCAATGTGTAAACGTAAAATGCTTCCCTCTGTAATAAAAGTCTGTCAATATCCCACCCCTTCTCGGAACCTTCACATGTTCAATGCCAATATGTCGCAATGTCGAAAGGTTATGTTTCAATGCAGTAAAGCGAACAGAGATAGAATTTCGTTGATCATTTAATCGTATATATCTTTGTAATTAAATTGTAATTTCAAGACCCCCAAAAATGAGTGTTAACATAGCCTATTGAGCAGGAGACCAAAAGCCACTACAATGTAAAAGCCAATAAGTTAAAGGAACTCAAACCATTTGAGGAAACCAACTGCAACAAACCATTTAAGTTAAAAAACTAATCATAATGAGTACTGTGAACTTGATCCATTTGACTAAACAAAGCAATTTGAGCACAGTAAAACACAATAAATGAAGAGAACTCAAACCAACTGAGTACTGTAAAATCCAATAAGTTAAGGCAACTAATAAGTTAAGGTAAAACAACTAATCTATATGAGTACTGTGAACTCTATATGAGTACTGAGTAAAACTCTTTTCAAATGTGTAGAATTAACTTTCAGTACATTTTGAGTTAACTACACTCATTTCATTTGATAAGATGTGCTTCAAATGACCAAGTTGGCATTACCGCTTTTCCAATGGTAAGTAGCGCTGACATTTTCATCCTATCCATAGTAAGAAAATCTTTGAGTGTTAATAAATGGCTAAAATTGACAATTTTTAGTTGGCGCATAATATAAAACGCCCAAATCTTACAATCAAATGTGCACAATATTTATGAAGCGTCAACACTAGCTTCATTTATATTGTGATGTTTCTTTTGGGTCTTTTTTATGGTTCCATAAAAACACTTGATGTGTGCCACAGAAAACAAGATTATCAAGTTTATAGAAAATCACCTGTTGGCACTGTGTAATATGATACTGCAATATAAAATGAGATTAAAAGAAAGCAGCCTTATTTTCTGGTGATGTGGATATTACTCAAGCTGTAATGAGGGGATTGAAATCTCCACCTCCATTGAATAGCTCTTCTGGCTCACCTCGCAGACATCTCTTCACACGCATTCTCTCGCTTTCACTATACCTTCATTAAAACAGCTTATCACATTCGACAGCCAGGGCTTCAACAATGTCGGCTAATTTAATTGTCAAGCCAGAGGTCTCATTTGCAGCACTGCTACAATCTTTTATTTGGAGAAGGGAAGCGTCAACAAATCAGATTGGATCCTTTGGAAAAAAAAATACACTGATTATTGCATTAACAACAAAGGGTTTTTTAAGGTTTTGACAGGTATTGGATGGCTAAAATTGATTTAATTATCAAAGTTCATGTGGCCATGTTATAATTTCAAACTGTGAATGGTGTTTGCGAGGTTACAAGTTGGAAGGGGAAAAAAATTGCTAATAAAAATTATGCATTTAAATGATACATAAAGCCATGTAGTCCAAGTTCTTTCAAAGAGTTGGAAAATATTATGTGTATTATGTCAAATGGAATATAAAACTAAATAAAAAATAAATGTATATATATATAAATAAATGTATTTTTTATACATTTAAAGTCAGAATTATTGTTCATTCAATAATTGTCTTTTCGACTTAGCCTTTATTAATCAGAGGTCGCCACAGCGGAATGACCCGCTAACTTATCCAGCACGTTTTACGTAGCAGATTCCCTTCCAGCTGCAACCCAACACTGACCATTTTGAGGGATGCAAACAATAACAATGGTCTTATTCTATTTCCTGTTTTACATTTTTAATTTCCATAGCTTCTGAGAATCCAAAAAGGTCCCCATATTGATGAATAATGTTACGATAGCTGTTATTATGTTAAGATATGATTGAATTGCCTCTTGTTACGGTTGTGAAATAGTTTGACAACAAGCAGGAAGTGTTCATGGGCCAGTGACGACATCACATTGAAATGGTCTATACTGCATGTCTTTGGAACCGGAGCACCCAGAGGAAAACGGACACGGGGAGAACATACAAACTCCACACAGAAACGACAACTGACCCAGCCGGGGCTTAAACCAGCGACCTTCGTGCTGTGTCAGAATTATTAAACTCCCTAAATTATTAGCCCCCGTTTATTTTTTCCCCAATTTCTGTTTAACGAAGAGAAGATTTTTTTTAACACATTTCTAAACATAATAGCTTTAATAACTCTAATAACTGATTTATTTCATCTTTGTCATGATGACAGTAAATAATATTTGACTAGATATTTTTCAAGACATTTCTATTCAGCTTAAAGTGATATTTAAAGACCTAACTAGGTTAATTAGTTTAACTAGGCAGGTTAGGGTAATTAGTTATTGTATAGCGTTATAATACAAGTTATTGTATAGCGATGGTTTGTTCTGTAAACTATTGAAAAAGAATTGCTTAAAGGGGCTAATAATTTTGCAAAAAAAAGGCTTTTAAAGGGGCTTTTATTGTTTGTTTGTTTTTTTATTAAAAATTGCTTTTATTATAGCCGAAATAAAACAAATATGAAGAAAAAATATTCTCCAGAAGAAAAAATATTATAGGTAATACTGTGAAAATTTCCTTGCTCTGTTAAACATCATTTGCAAAATATTTTAAAAAGAAATTAAATTCAAAGGGGGTTTAATAATTCTAATTTCAATTGTGTGTGTGTATATATATATATATCTAATATAATATAAATAAAATTATATATATATATATATATATATATATATAATTTTATTAGTTTTATATTAGCTTTATATTATGTTTGTGTTTCCTGTTTTAGTTGTTTATTTTGTTTTAATCCCTATAGCTTGTTGCCATAGTAAATCATTATGCTGCACATCTGTGCAATGTTTATTCTATTATGTGAATAAACAAGTTTGTCAAAGCTGTTATGGTCTTTTCTTGAAAATACAACCAATACCAAAAACTACTACTCAATATGCATACAATATTTTTATATTATTGACATAAGTGTACTTTTTTGTTAAATTTTCAGTTCAAGACTTCATTCTGTTCTTGTGTTTGAGTTTCCTGTTTTAGTTCCTTAATTTGTTCTTATCACTAGCTTGCTACCATAGTAACTCATTATGCTGGACATCTGTGCCATGTTTCTTTTTTTATAATTTTAATAGACGAGATTGTCAAAGCTGTTAGATTATTTTCTTCATGTTTAAAAAAATATTTAGTTGCTTATTGAACAAAAAAGCTAAAATATAACAATAACAAAAGCTACTACTCAATATGCATACACTTTTTGTCATATTGTTGACAAAAATGAGTACATTTTTATTCATGTTTTTAAGTTCAAGACTTTATTGTATCATTCTTGTGTTTGTGTTTTCGGGATGCAACGATTATAGATTTGGGTTGTAGGATTATGATAATCACGGTTTCACGGTTATTATGATTATTATGCATTTATTGATTTCAAAACACGACTTGTTTAGAAAATCACATGAAAAACCCTTATATTTTTAAGTGTTATTTATTGCTGCTCAGTAACCAAATAATACAGCATACATTAACATTAAAAACAGACAACAGTCCAATTTTTCTCTTTGTGCTTAAAAACATTTTTGACATTTAAACATAATTTTTATGCTGTAAATATATAAAAATGAAAAAAAAAATGTATTTGTCTAATGCAAGACTCAATTTTTTTTTACTTGGTAGCACTGGTGCTCCTAACGTCAAACATTTAGGAGCACCAGAAAAAAATTAGGAGAACCCACCAAAAATGAATGAGCACCACTGCATATTGTATATTAACAGATTTATAGTATTTGAAAACAACACCAATCAGGACTAACAAAAAAACTAATTATATTATGACTTGTTGATATTTATGCAATAATTCAAAAATTAATGTTTAATATTTATAAAATATTAATGATGACTAAGATGACAATAATACTAAGAATGTATTACATTTCTTATTCTCATGCTGCCTTAAATGTGCTTAAATGTGAGTTATTTGCTATAAAACAAACTTAGAGGTTTTTAGAATTGCGTACAAAGACAGTATGTCCAGCTATAGGAGGGCTCTTAAATCTGCCAGGGCTGAGCACCTCCACAAACTGATTGAAAATAATCATAACAATCCTAGGTTTTTATTTAGCACCATTGCTAAATTAACAAATAATCAGTCATCCTTGGAACAAAATGTCCCACTGCATATTAGTAGTGATGACTTCATGAATTTTTTCAGTGATAAAATAGAAGACTTTAGACAGAAAATAGAAGATGTTAAACTTTCTGCACCACCTTATACTCCAGATCCAGTAAACATTCCACTGAATCAAAATAACCTACAATGCTTTAAAATCATAGAACAGGAAGAGCTAGATAAAGTTATAAATAGTTCCAAACCAGCTACATGTATGTTAGATCCAATTCCAACAAAATTACTGAAAGATTTGCTACCTGTTATAGGAGAACCTCTCCTTAACGTTATCAACTCTTCTTTAGCTTTAGGCCATGTTCCAAATCCTTACAAGCTAGCTGTTATTAAACCTATTATTAAGAAACCACAACTGGACCCCAGCAACCTAGCTAATTATAGGCCTATTTCAAATCTTCCGTTTATGTCTAAAATACTTGAAAAAGTTGTTTCTACCCAATTATGCTCCTTTCTGCAGATGAACAATATTTTTGAAGTGTTTCAGTCAGGTTTCAGGCCTAATCACAGCACAGAAACCGCATTAGTGAAAATAACCAACGATTTACTCTTAGCTGCTGACCAAGGGTGCATCTCACTATTAGTTCTACTAGATCTTAGCGCCGCTTTTGACACCATTGATCACAATATCCTCATAGACCGCTTATATTCTACAGGTGTCCATGAACAGGCTCTTCAATGGTTTAGGTCATACTTAGCTGATCGTTACCAGTTTGTGAATATTAATGGACAACTTTCACAAGTAAGACTGGTAAAGTACGGGGTCCCTCAAGGATCAGTTTTAGGCCCTTTGCTGTTTACAATATACATGCTTCCCCTGGGGGACATTATTAGAAAACATGGGATCAGTTTTCACTGCTATGCAGATGATACTCAATTATACATTTCAACTAAACCGGATGAGATGTCTAAACTGTCTAAGCTAACTGAATGTATTAAAGATGTTAAAGACTGGATGACCAACAATTTTCTTCTCTTAAACTCAGACAAAACAGAAGTATTACTTATTGGGCCTAAATCCTGTATACAGCAGTTCTCACAACTCGACCTGCAATTAGAGGGATACAAAGTTAGCGTTAGCTCTACTATAAAAGATCTGGGTGTCATATTAGACAGCAATTTAACCTTTAAAAATCATATATCCCATGTCACAAAAACTGCCTTCTTTCATCTAAGAAATATTGCTAAATTGCGAAATATGCTATCCATCTCAGATGCAGAAAAGCTAGTGCATGCTTTCATGACTTCTAGGCTGGATTACTGTAATGCTCTGTTTGCTGGTTGCCCAGCATCCTCTATTAACAAACTTCAGCTAGTACAAAATGCAGCTGCCAGAGTTCTTACCAGGTCTAGAAAATATGATCATATCACCCCAATTTTATCCTCTTTACACTGGCTGCCTGTTAAGTTTCGTATTGAATTTAAAATATTGCTTCTTACCTATAAAGCCTTAAATAATCTAGCTCCTGTTTATTTAACCAACCTCTTGTCTCGCTACAATCCAACCCGCTCTTTAAGATCTCAAAACTCAGGGCTTCTTGTAGTACCTAGAATAGCTAAATCGAGTAAAGGAGGTCGAGCCTTCTCATATATGGCCCCTAAACTCTGGAATAGCCTTCCTGATAATGTCCGAGGCTCAGACACACTCTCACTCTTCAAAACTAGATTAAAGACCTATCTTTTTAGCAAAGCATACACTCAGTGCATTACATAGCGGTATGACGCATGATGTGCCCCACACACGATTTTGCTTCTTGTTTATATACACTATAAACAGCAGCTACGCTAATTATTCTCCTTATTCTGTATTTCCACCTGGGGGTACTCATCTCGAGACCCTCAGACTATGCAGTGCCACTGATGCGATCCAAGACCAGCGACGAGACGATCCCAAGGTTTCCGGACCAGGCCGTATCCTGAGCTGCTGCTGTGGTGGTCATGATGGAGAGCATAAGACTGATTCCTGTGATGCTCCAAGGTCAGACGTGTCTTCACGGAGGTCCAGCTACTGCGCCTAGACTGCAGCTCTGCACAAGACGTTTGGCCATAGGAGAAATGGTCGTGCCCAACTGAGCCTGGTTTCTCTCGAGGTTTTTTAAATTCTTCACTTTCGCCAATTGGTGAAGTTTTTTCCTCGCCGCTGTCGCCACTGGCTTGCATGGTTCGGGATCTGTAGAGCTGCGCATCGATGGAATTGCTCCTCAGTGTTTGGACTCTCAGTAGTGATTATTAAACCACACTGAACTGAGCTAAACTAAACTGAACTTAAATACTGAAAACTGAACTGACACTGTTTCAATTCACTATAAACTTCCATGTGAAGCTGCTTTGACACAATCTACATTGTATAAGCGCTATACAAATAAAGATGAATTGAATTGAATTGAATAAAAAGTCCAACTGTTACATTGACAAATGTATGGTTTGCGTCAAGCAAAAATTAAGCATTGCAGTTAGAAATATACATTTTGCACTATTGTTTTTATATGTATTAGTCCCTATTGTATAGTCTTTGACTATACTGTGTTAGATTTTACATTTGGCGTGCATTTGTGCTGAACACGCAGTGATTGCATCGCATCGAGATTCGGGCCATTAAACAACTGATCCACTCCGAGTTTTCCAGCACTCTCCGAAATCACTCGATTGATCTCGGCTGGCAGATTAACTTTCTCTCGGATTAACATGCGCTCATCTGCGACATTATTTGTGACTTTAAATGGGTTTGCAAACCTGTGTACTTTTTATTGCTGCTTCTCCAAACTTTAGCCGTTTGCAGTTCTCAAAGTCACACATCTCCCTGTCATCTCAACTAGGTGCAGCTGAAAAGCGTGAGCACGTTGCGTCACGTGCGCGTCCCTCCATTAGAAATAACCAATTTGCACAAGCTTGCATAAGTTAATAACCTTATTCATAGTTAATCCAGTGTGCGTGGTTATTAGTCTCGGTGTACAAACTAGCGCACAGTTAGCATACCTTTGTTTGGTTGCTGCAGTTCTGTTTTGTGCAGAAATGCGTTGTTAAGAAGCCTTTACGATTAATTAACCGTGACAAATTAAAGCGCGGTTAATAGTGAAACTGGTTAATCATTGCATTCCTATTGTGTTTCGTGTTTTAGTTGTTTATTTTGTTCTCATTACTAGCTTGCTACCATAGTAACTCATTATGCTGCACACCTGTGCCATGTTTGTTTTTTATCATGCAAGTAGACAAGTTTGTCAAAGCTTTTACGTTCTTTTCGTGACATTTAAATAATAAAAGGGTAGTTGCTTATTGAACAAAAAGTTCAAATATAAGAATAATAAAAATATGACTCAATATGCATACAGTACCTTCACATTACTGATATAAAATGAGCACATTTGCCACACTTATAAGAACATTCTGGGCATACAAAGTTAAAAACACGATTTATGCAAGCAAAAACTTCATTGAATGCAGCTCAACGCAGCAGGTAGTTTTAGCGAAAGATGGATATTCTGACAATAAATGGCAGTCGCCCACTCGTCGTGATGCAGAGGCTACTTTGGCCTTTAGTCTAGACTGCATCACAGGAGAAAACAGCTGAAGAACGGCCCTAAAGCTCCCTCACCTTTCTTTCTCAGATTAGCACACTGCAAAAACACCTCCACACTCATGCAGTCACCTTGACGTCATTTTGCAGCCTCCAGACTCATTGCATCAGAGCTAAAAGATTATTAACTTCATGCTAAAAATATACAGCAATACAGGGTTCAGCTTAAATGAGTATACCCTCACAGATAGATTACCTACATAGGATGCTTAACGATAATATATTTATGAATATACACATTAGATTAGTCAGTACCAAAGTACCAAAGCTAAATAAATCTAACAAAAAAAACAAACTTAAGTAAATTAGTACTTAAAAAATGTATATACCCAAATTAATATGTTGGGGAAAGATATAAAAATAAAATGATGAAAAAATAAAACAAGAAAAATGAAGAAAACCATACAAAAATATACATTTTTGTTGTAATTTTGTGGTTTATATATATTATGTATATTTATATATGTAATGGAGACCAGCTAATGAAGTGCTATGCAGGTAAACCTTACTTCTATGAACTCAAAAGGCACTTTAGTGACAGACGCTAGAGGCCATGGTCTTTAGCCTCCTTGTTAGAGCAACCTACTCCCATGCACAGAAGCCGATTCGATCCCAGCTCAGCGTGGGTTGGGTGCAGTAGGACCGGTGGATTGCATGTGGGGGCTCGTCCGGGATGGGAATGAGTATATAATGATTATATAACAGCATAATAATGCAAATAGCCTTAAACACTTTAAAATACTTATCATATTTAATAAATTCTATAATTTGATGTCAAAAAGGCAAATGCCCTATTAGATATACTATTAAATGTCTTATTAGGTAAATGTCCAATTACAAACACTGACACCGGTGAAGTAGAACATAAATGTCATTGTAAAATGGCTTTAACGTTTTGGGGAAATTTGTAAATATACACTCACCGGCCACTTTATTAGGTACACTGTGCACTGTCCAACAGCACATTAATGCAAATTTCTAATCACCCAATCACATGGCAGCAACTCAATGCATTTAGGCATGTTGACATGGTCAAGAGTAGACATGTAGACATGCTCAATATCCAGTGAGCGGCATTTCTGTAGGTGCAAATGCCTGGTTGATGCCAGAGGTCAGAGGAGAATGGCCAGACTGGTTTCAGCTGATAGAAAGGCAACAGTGACTCAAATAACCACTCGTTACAACCGAGGTATGCAGAAGAGCATCTCTGAACGCACAACACGTCCAACCTTAAGGCGGATGTGGTGTTACGGGAGATTTGCATCATGGATGTGCAGCCAACAAATCTGCCGCAACTCATGCTATCATGTCAATATGGACCAAAATATCTAAGGAATATTTCCAGTACCTTGTTGAATTTATGCCACAAAGGCAGTTCTGAAGGCAAAAGGGGGTCCAAGCTGCTACTAGTAAGGTATACCTAATAAAGTGGCTAGTGAGTGTATATTGCAACGGCAAAAATTATTGCGGTCATCTTCAAGTAATGCACGATAAGTCGATATATTGATTACTGTGACAGGCCTACTCAAAGTCCAATATAAAAAAAAAGAAAGTTAGTGGCTGGCGAACTAGGAGAAGAGCAGAGATATGATTAAAACACACACATCATCATCACCATTACCATCATTATTATTAATAATACACTGGATTTCTTCAGAATGCTGCAGTACATTTACTGCTGTTAATGCTTCTGTACTGTCATTTTGGCATGAAAGAATGTCCTTAGTCCACTTCAACTCCCACACAGTATATGGGTGAATATATAAATGCACATAAGCAGTGAAACATGGGATGGACAGAAACTGAAAAAGAAGGGAAACCGAATGAGAGGAGAAATAATCAGAAGGAAAGGACCTCTGGGTAACCTTAGAGATAATCACAGGACTTACAAAACTCACACACACAATTTAATAATGTCTATAACACACACAAACACACTTCCCTACACAATATCATAATTGAAATGACAGCGCCATGTGAAGATTCCATATTTCACATCACGTTAAAGCATTAGCCTTTGACTCAAACACACACACACACACACACACACACAAGCTCTAATGAAAAAAGGAGATCAGCACCAAACTGCTCAGCCATAAACTGAACTACAGGCTAAAATATGTTAGGTGTAACCATTATTACATGGTTAATTACCAAATAAAAATTCCATGAAATATTCATATAAACTCAATTTAATCTAATTATCCTCAACTATCTTCTTTATTTTTACATTTATGAATTTTGCAAATGCTTTAATCCAAATTGAATCCAAGTATGCTGACAATACAGAATGTTTTCTATTCAATTGATGTATATGCATATTTAGATTTAATTCAGCAAGAATGTAATTAATTGACATACCTCAAATAAGCATATTACTCTAATTTCTGAGGGACCGTGTGTGTAACCAGGGATGTGACACTGACAACAGGGTGCTGATCCACATGCAGGTTTATTAGCAGGATCAGGTAAGCAGCGGTCAATACAGGAGCAAACAGATGTATGACGGCAATCCAGAGTCGTAGTCGTAATAGCAGGCAGATGGTCACAAGGCAGGCAGCAATTAGGGATGGCTAACGTGAAACTGACGTTTCGACACAGTGTCGAGATCCCGAAGCGCAAGTGTTTCGAAACACTGCACCGAAACATGGTCCGAAACACCCAGGTCACGTGACTAAAGTGTTTCAATACACTTGGTCATGTGACTAAAGCGATTCAAAGCATCGATCAGCTCAGAAGCGTTTCGAGACCTGGCGAATGTGCATTTGACTGACAGGGTCTGACGCTTCTGCTGTCTATTATGACCTAGTGGACCGTGCGTGTGCATGTTGTAACTGAGCTTCAAATTTCTTTTGGGTTCGAATCCCATCTTGTACAAATACTTCGAAATCACGATTTTATGTATTTTAATTGTGTTACTGTTTTATGGTGTAGTCTAAATAGGATACAGCTGCTGATACGCCATCAATACAGCATCGCTTTTGTAACACTGTAAAACAATAATTAATTTCTTACAGTACTCTGATGGTTGGGTTTAGGTTTTGGGTAGACATAAATAAAATACAATAAATGGGAAATTTAATGAATAATATAAATAATTCTTGTTAACTTCTGGCCACAACCGTGTCTGATCTAGCAACAACCCTGTTTTATGACCAAAACAAGACTTATTTATTCAGAAAGTGTTTATTCTGATGTCAGACCAATGTTGAAACTAAACAATACAAGAACAGAGCGATTCAAACTGATATTAAAGCATTTCAAAAGAACTGTCTCAGCCTGGATTCGAACCCAGTATGCCGACATGGTAGTCAGGAACCCTAACCGCTCCACTAAACCACTTGTAGGTCCAATGTACAAAGTGGAGTTTAATACCTCAATTTGCTCAACTGTTCTTTGCTGACGCTGTTTCAGTGCAATACATAAAAAAATGACCACTGGGTGTCGCCGTAGAGTGGGGTTTCGAAACGTTTCGAAGCTTCGGCACATTTGCTTCGACTGTTTCAGTGTTTCACGAAGCCTCGCTTTACCCACCACTAGCAGCAATACAGGATTAACAGACAGACGAGGCAAAGATCAAAACCAGGCAAAACAAGTCAAAGGAAACGCGTTGAAATGTCACTTACAGTAAACAAGACTCAGCAATAAGTGTCTCAAAGTGAGCCGAATATATGTGTGTGTAATCAGCCTTTGAGCAGCATTAGCTGTGAGAGTGCAATCAGTCAGGATCCAGAACCGGTTGTGTGTGTGTGGTGCATGACTGGGTTTTGTAGTCCATTTACCAGCAGATTTGTAGTCCTATGTGTTTATGAATGTATTCCAGCGATCTCTGGTGTTTTAGATTGCTGGTGATCATGACAGTGTGACACAGAAGACTGGAGAAATGATCCTGAAAAGCCTAACATCAACTTAAGTCCTATTTCAAGCACATTTAATTAAGCATTAGTTCTGTTTTAATGGATTTATCATCGAATCAATACACTGTATCAGGGTATATACCAAAATCAGATAATCAATACCTTTTGAGAGCTTTTTTAAGAGTCTTTCCAGACATTTTAAGACCTCGTCGTCACTTTAAGCTTGCATTGGCAATATTTAGTAAATACTGATCGTAAGAAAACACAACTAAAGACTCTTAGCTTTTGATAACTACTTTTATTCATTTAATATCTTTCTGTTTAGTCTCTATTTCAGAGGTCGCCACAGCAGAATGAACCAGCAATTATTCCGACATATGCTTTACACAGCCGTCCGCTTCCAGTTGCAACCCAGTACTGTGAAACACCCATACACTCTCGCATTCACACACACTCATACACTACGGCCAATTTAGTTGATCAAATTCACCTATAGCGCATGTCTTTGGACTTTGGGGGAAACCAGAGCACCCGGAGGAAACCCACGTGAACACGAAGAGAACATGCAAACTCCACACAGAAATGCGAACTGACCCAGTCGGGACTCGAACCAGTGACCTTCTTGCTGTGAGGTGACACTGCCAACCACTAAGCCACCACAATAACTCCTTATCAATGCAATATTTAATTTAGAAAGGCGCAAACTAAGAACGAGAGCTGTTTAGCCCTATAAATGTTCATAAGAGAGAAATACAAATCAATAATTCAAGAGTTCACACTTAGCTGATGATTAATAAAGCGTAATTGGCATGCTGTCCCGGTAGAGAGCCCCTTAGAAGGGTTATGGGGAGTTCGAGCTCAGGAAGGTCTTGAGAACTCCCCTGCTTGTCGCCATGTGAGAAGTGTAAACTAAGGTTGTCTTAGGTAACAATTTGGTTTGGTCGATTGGCTATGGTGTATGTTTTTGGATGGTGGGAGGAAACCGGGGAACCCGGGGTAAACCCACGCGAACACAGGGAGAACATGCAAACTCTGCACAGAAACTCCAACCGGCCCAATAGGAGGTTGAACCGGCGGCATTCTTGCTGTGAGGCAACAGGGCTAGTCACTAGGCCACCGTGTCGCCCTATAGGAAAAAGGGTGGAAGTAGGGGTGGAAGGGGGGAACTTCAAGATGAAGATAACTGGAGTAAAAGCTCTGGTTATTTATAGTGTGTCCGTAATCATCTAATAGGGCAGATTACGGAGGTAATAAGGTGCCAGCGGTGTTGATCATAAGCACATGATCCTCTCGAAATTAGTTAATAAATAAATCACACTTAGACCAGTAAAAATACATCTTTATGTGGAGTTTAAGAAAACTCTCTGACCTTTACATGAATTAATGAAACTTTAGACTCCCATTTAATACAACACATACAACTAGAAAGATACCAATAAAGAAAGCAAATTGTTCGATTACATATTTTAGAAACCAGCTTTTTTTAAAAAATTTTATTGAGCATGTGACTAGTTTTTTATCTGCTCTGTCAAATGGTGAGGCAACAATTGTACTTTCATCATGATGCAAACAAAGACTTAAAATAGGCCTACATTAGTGTGGGCAGATAGTGATTGAAATAGATTGAATCATTTTAAATTATGATGTAAAAACAATTCATATACTAAATAAAAATGCTAGTTCACTCTCTTAGGGTTGTTGCTAGATCGGATAATGTTTCGGCCGGAAGTTTCTGAGAATTATTTATATTATTTATTAATATTCCCATTTATTGTATTTTATTATCGTCTACCCCCACCCCAACCATCACAGTTACGTAAAACAGTAGTTGTAAAGTATTATTTATGTTATCTTTTAAATTACCCCCCAAAATTTTTATTTTTTAACGCCTACCCCCCACCCCAACCCTAAACTCAACCGTCACAGTACTGTAAAAATATGAATTATTGTTATACAGTGTCATAACAAAATGCTGCTATATTTATGTGCATATCGCACTTCTGGCCAGCCGCAAATCCTATCTAAACTTTACACTCTTTAAGCAGGTGGCGCCTATAGAAGAGCAGAAATAGCTGTTTCCTTGGTTACTGCAGTAAACAAAGCAGCGTGGCCTCAAATCTAGCAGGATTTTATCGATGTCCTAAACTACACAGCACCCCAATAAATTAACATTTGCTAATTAAATTCAGCCAAGCTTTAGCATATAACTACAACGTACAGGGCTTGACATTAACTTTTTTTAATCACCAGCTACTGTGGCTAGTAGTTTTCCAACATTACTAGCCACTTGGAATTTTCACTAGCCACAATTTTGTTCTTGGGAAAATATATTTTATATGCATAAATTTGACTTTGACATTCTAAAATGACTTGATTTAAGATTTTGTGTTATGTCCACATGCCTCAACATTCATTTCACTTTTTGTATGACCTTGCTCAATGAGCATGAGCATGGGTCAAGGATTTATAGTGTCATATTACAATTAGTTTTTGGACCAATTGCTCACTTTTTTATGTCTAATTATCTCGTTTAATCCCGCCCCTTTTCACATCGCCGTGCAACAGAAATTCGCATGTTCAAACTTTAGTGTGTCCACGGGAATAATAATACAATGTTGATATGTGCTGTTAGTGATATAAGCTGTCAATGATGGAATAAGTATGTGATTATAGCAGGATATTGCTTTCTTTCTGTGTGTTTCATTTCTAAAGGAGCTCCATTCACAGTTAAGACCCAGTGTAAAGATAAATAATGCAGTGTCCTTGCTAAATTGGCCTGGCCTGGTCTGAAAATGACAAACTTGAAAAGGGAAAAAAAGTTTTGCAGGTTAGCGGTTTCCCCTGAGATGTATGGACCACTTACAACCTGCCACAGAGACTCAAATTATAGTGTGCGAAACTTGCATTGCAAGGCAAATAAACAGAGCAAGTAAATCTTACAATGCCACTGACTTGTGGAGAAGTGCAATAAAAAGCAGAAATAGCACAAAAAGAGAAGCAGGTAGATTTAAAAACAAACAAATAATAAAAAGATCAAGTATTTGTGCCAGCATGACAACAGAGAACAAAAATGAAAGGGTGAAATGTTTTTTTTTTGTTGTTTTGTTTTTTATAGGTACAATGTGGAAATTATGCCAATGGAAATCACAACTTCTTGTGTAAATCATTTATTATATTATATTATTTTCTGATATAACCCCAAATCAGAAAAAGTTGGAACAGTATGGAAAATAACAAATGAAAGCAATGGTTTCTAAATTTACTTTGACAAAACAAATAACAATACAAATAACAATACAACAAACATTATTTAATGTGTTCCTCAAGATAAATATTTTAAATAAACACGTATTCCAATCAAAGGAAGTTGGAACAGTAAAGCATTTACCACTCTGTAATGTAGCTATTCCTTTTCACAACACTTAAAAAGACGTTTAGGGACTGAAGACACTAATTGCTGAAGTGTTTCAGGTGTAATTTTTTCCCATTCTTCCTGCAAACAAGTCTTAAGGAGGGCAACAGTATGAGGTCTTCGTTGTTGCATTTTGCTCTTCAAAATGCACCACACATTCTCTATTGGAGACAGGTCAGGACTGCAGGCAGGCCAGTCAAGTACTTCGCAGCCAGGACTTTGCAATGTGTGCAGAATGTGATTTTGCATTATCTTATTGAAATATGCCTGGAAAATATGTTTTTTTTCTAATTTGGGTTTGTATAATTATGTAAATTTTTTGTGAAAATTATGCTTTTTTATTTGAAATAAATGTATTTATTCTTTCAAAAATCTACATTTTATTTTATAAAATTACTTTATTTATTACAATGCAACATATAACATACAGACATACAACACACAAGCACACAAAATACATAATGCCAATCTCGCAATTCACATATTTACATAATTACATATCTATCCATCTATCTATCTATCTATCTATCTATCTATCTATCTATCTATCTATC
>CAIGQZ010032318.1:5125099-5141502 GCA_903798205.1 Danio tinwini
TTCTCATACGCACTTGTACACAGCACCTTATAACCTGTATATTTACAACATATCTGTACATACATTCAACATCCAGATCTTTTTGACTGACTGCATCTCTGTTTAATGTTTAATGTTTATTGCCTTTTCTTTTCTTGTATTTAATTTTGTGTTGTCACTCGTCACTTTATGTACACTGAAAGCTTCTGTTGCCAAAACAAATTCCTTGTGTGTGTGAAGCACACTTGGCAATAAAACTGATTCTGATTCTGATTCTGATTCTGATTCTGATTTAAGGAGTAGTTTCAAAAATGTGCACGTTTACTTAAGTACATTTTTAGTGCTGTATCTGTATTTTAGTGCCATATCTGTACTTTTACTATAGTATTATCCATCAATCTGCAGTCACTACTTTATATGCCTTTTTTCTTGTCTGCAGTGATAAGATTACAAATGCTCAATTTACAAATGCTCAAATGACTGTAGTTGAGTAGTTTTTCCTCAAGAATTATACTTAACTGTGTAGTTTTAAAAATGTGCACTTTTACTTGAGTAAATTTTTAGAGCTGTATCTGTGTTTTTAGTGCAGTATCGGTACCTTTACTATGCTATTTTCCCATTAGCCTGCAGTCACTATGTGTGTATATTTTTTGTCTACGATGATTGGCAAAGTAGAATTATCTCTTTCAAAAAAGAAAAATTGAGTCATTTTGCTGTCCTTACATTGTTTACTAAGACCAATGGACAAGAAAAAGGTGCTATTTTCTAAGCCATTATTAGTACACAATGTAATTACAGAAAAGTAAAGTGGAATATTAGAGTATAAGAGTATATAGGGGAATATAAGAGTAAATAGGAATATTATCAAAACTTTTTGGAGATTTTTTTTGTGAAATGCAAATGGTCTAATCAGATTCAATGAGTTATGCTAAGCTAAGCTAAAAGTGCTCTCAGCTGATTGGATAAAAAAATTTATCAACTCAACTGTTTAACTCTAGGTTAACTGGAAAAAGCCTATTTAAAAAAATACTTATTAAAAAAATTGGTGTGTTCCAATTACAATATAATTTAATGTCTGCACAGAGGATCTAGACAGAAATTCATATTTGATACTGGCATACAAAATACACTTATATCCTTTAAAACCCATTATTTAAAGGGATAGATTCAGAGTCCAGTAGCCATTGACATCCATAGTGGGGAAAAAAAAGATGGAATTCAATGGATACCAGATACCCAACATTCTTCAAAATATATTTTTTAATGCTCAATGGAAGAAGAAACTCAAATAAGTCTGGAATAATTGGAGGAGGGTGATAAAAGGACAACCCAGGCTCATTATTGATATGCATCCTTGCATACGTTTCTGGAGAGGACCAAATACATCCCGGGAGCTACTTTTTTTTTTTTTTTTTTTTCAAGAATCCACCAGAGGCCGCTGTGTACGTTTTTTCAGATCTCAAATTTCTCTCGTGAGTGCCATTCACGCTTGCTCTTCTCAAGTAAATCCACCAGAGGCTGCAGGCGACTGACTGACTGACTGACTGACTGACCGACAGAACTGCCTCACCCACCCCCTTCCATAAAGCCAACCAATAGTGTTTTCAAAAGCAACAATTGACCAGCACCGACCGCATTCCCTAAACCCAACTGACAAAAAACCCTCGCGGCTGCCTGATTTTTTACCACGTTTTCAGATCTTACCACATTTTCACCCTGCTATTTACTTATTTTATTTTTTGCCTTTTGTTTTACCTGCTTTCTTGGAACCGTTCTTTGCCAGACTCAAACCACGTGGCCGCGATCAACTCCTATTTGCATCTCAAGTACGCTGGTGTACGTGGCGAGCTACTGGGCAAATTAGTAACAGCAGGAAAAAAACGTCCACATGGAGGCAAAGGGTCAGCTGGTAGCGCGAAAAGAAACAGAAGCCGTCGACACTGTCATACCGTCCCATAGTGTTCGTTTTAAAGATGAAATGCAGCTACATAATTCGAGTAGTCCAGAAATGTATACAGGGGTACCTTTTTTACAATGAGCCCGTGTTGTAAAATGATAAACTAGCCCTTTAAGAACTTGCAGGACTGTGAACACAATTTCCATGTTCATAATTGCATAATTAAAAGTCTCTGATTGTAAGGTTTAGTTTACCTGTCAGCAGCAGTGGAAGAGCGTCGTGGCGGAGTCATGCTTGGCTCTGACAATATGGAGAGAAAAAAAGAAGGATTAATACTGAACCTTATAGTCAAATCTGCATAAAGCAAACCTCAAATTAGGCTTACAGCAAGAATTCATTACTGTAGGCTCATTTATGTGTCCAATAACTGTACGAATAACTTCTAATCTGAGAAACAGCCTCTATCTACAACAGTTAACCAATAACAAGACATCTCACAGCTAGTATACTTGGCTATAATTATCCCCCTTGGGGAACTACAAACCACAGACTGATGTTCACCTTTTAGGTCGTCCTTCTAGCATTTTGTACAATGTGAAAACTATCATCTAGAATGTTCCCTGTGTGCTTTCTATTAGCGCTCTGAGAAAGACATGAGTGTGTAATGACAGTAGTGAGCGACTGCATTAGTGTGCAAATCGCTGACGAGTGGGTGGAGGGTGATTCGCTTGGCCAAGGGGTACAATGAAGTATAGTGCAGACTAAAATGTGCCTACGCTAAAGGGTTGTACAATACTCAGACACAAATAAATAACTCTGGTAAAGATTTTAATAAAGAATTTTCCTAAAAAGGTCATAAAAAAGGGAAAGGACTTCTAAAAAAACAGGATAAAAGCATATAGACAGATTTCAATTAATAGAATAACACTGTACTTCATATGTTGACATCTAACCTGACTGGTTAAATAAATAAATAAATAAGGACAGTTTATTCCGCTGTGGCAACCCCTGATAAATCGCGGATTAAGTCAAAGGAAAATTAATTAATTTTCATCTGAATATACCGGAAAACAGTACATAACAAATCACAAAAATATATATTTAATTATTTAAACAATGCTTAATTATGTAGAAATATAGCTTATTATAGCACTAATAAACTGACAATCGGTTTAATATTTGTTACCAATATTCCCATTGAATCAGTCACTGGTTGTGTATAAAATGTCTAGAAATAAACTGCAGCATTTGATGAAGTTAGAACCACCAAACAAGCAACAATTAATGTTATAAGCTAATTAATTTACTAATCTGTACTGGCAAAAGAACAACAACAACATGTACAGTGGTAATAATAATAATATCAGTAATAATAGTTAAATAGTAATAATAATAATAATAATAATAATAATAATAATAATAATAATAATAATAATAATAATAATATAATAATAATATAGAGGTATCAGTAATGACAATTTCATATTTTCCAGCACGATTTAAAGGTCATTTCTACATATACAAAGCGAGAAACAAATATAAACAATAATTTCAAAAATAATTAACTGTGGTAGTAATAATAATAATATAGTGGAATTGGTAATGAAAATGTGTTTTTTCAGCTCTATTTAAAGGTAATTACATATAAAAATGTGAAACAAATATTAACAACAATAGAAAAAAAACATTAACAACAACAACATTAGCAGTGATAATAATAATAATAATAATAATAATAATAATAATAATAATAATAATATAGTGGTATTGGTAATGAAAATGTATGTTTTTCAGCTCTATTTAAAGGTAATTACATATAAAAACATAAAAAAAATTAACAACAATAACAGAAAAAAAATTAACAACAACAACAACAACAACATATACTGACATTAGTAATGTAAATGCAATGCTTGTCAGTGTCCATCCCTACTTTAACATAACAACTGCATATTAAAACATATTAAGATAAATTAAAAAATATTCACACAGTTCTACAGAAAACAAACAAATTTAAATAATAATAATAATAATTATAAGTGTTGTATTGTTTGCTCTAGTAAAAGAATAAGATTAATAACAAAATATAATAAAACCATGAAAAATACAGTCTTCATGTCTGTTATCATACCCTTGCATTAAACAATTATAATCTGTACTGTTAGTAAAAAAAATCTGCATTTGTCTAAATCTACTGCTATTCTTCTCTCTGAAAATTGTTTTCTAAATAGGCTGTTAATTATAAAGTAGCTACACACACATACTATACATTCATACTATTACCAGTGACCAAAAGCAAAGCCATGTTCACAAAGCACTATATGTAAAAGTACTACTACTACTACTACTACTATAGTGGTTTTTTAGCTCTATTTAGAGGTAAATACATATAAAATGTGAAACAAATATCAATAATATAAAACAATTATATTAAAAGCAACATACCCTTGCATTGCTAATGTAAATACAATGTTTGTCTGTGTTCAACCCTACTTTAACATTGCAACTGCATATTAAAGCATATTAGGATAAAAAAATTGTCAAACAGACTTAATGAAAACAACAATAAACATAATAATAATGATCTGTAATGTATTGTCTTTCATAGTAAATGAATAAGATTAATAAAACATTAAAAATCATGAGATTATTTGAGTCTGTTATCAGACACTTACATTAAATAATTATAACTTGTACTGTTAGTGGTAATAAAAATTCAGCATTTGTCTAAATCTACTACCTTCTTTCTAAAAAGTATTTTCTAAATAGGCGATTATACAGTAGCTACACACACATACTATACATTCATACTATTACCTGTGACCAAAAGCAAATCCATGTTTTCAAAGCACTATGATGAATGTAAAAAAGTACTAAACAAAGCGACATAAAAGCAGAATTAGTCATCCGTGACATGACATGATGTGCTCACCTGCCTGAGACTGACTGCGCGGTCCCATCATTGTAAATAACCGTGTTACTGGCGACCCAAGCGCCGCGCATTTTTTACTGAAGCCACTGAGAGGTGTCCGTGAAGGACTTTCGATGGAAATGTCCTCCTAAAAGACCCGTCGTCCATGGACACTTGCATTAAAGGGGCGGACAAATGACCCTGATTAAACCCTCCTCTCACAGAAGAGCACCGGCTCGGCATCTCCGCTGCCTGCGACTCAACTTTGCGTCCATGAGACACTGGTTAGGATTCAAGCATGAACATATCTTCATCATCCTCATCATTCGACCTTCCAGAAGTTCACATGTTTATCTTCTCATCGCGTCCACTGAGCTTGAAATCTTACGAGGATAAACGGGAGTCGGCGAAGCGCGCGTGTCTATGGAGATGTGGAGCAAGCAGGGAAATGTTGCAGATGTTGTCACCTCTGCTTCATGTTAGGTAAAGCCACTAAGTCATCCGTATAGCCTCTCTCCTGTTTGCTTCGGGGCTTACATCGCCATCTCCTGGACCACCTGAAATCCTCAGCAACACTGGCATGACTAAAGAGACATGCACGCGCGCGCAGTCCTAATCGGTTACGTGCTACAAACATTCACTTCGACGTCAATCACTCTCTGCTTTCTAAACCAATCAAAAGCAACGCCCGTGATCTGGTCATTAACCTTTAGGTGTAATTAAATTCATTGTCTGGAATTAATTAATGGTAAGGAACTCGTTTTATTTCTCATAAAACCTTTCAAACAGAATCAAAGCGCATATTTTCAATTATAGTAACAGATTTTATTTTTTTTATCAACGCAATGACATGTTAAATAATCGTCTCTTCTAAGAATCCCTAAGCATATCATACTGACATCCTCTATGAGTATATTGTACATTTACGGAAAATGCATAGACATTTAAGTACACAATTGCTTTATTCTTTTTTTCAAATTGGGCTACACGATGGCTCAGTGGTTACCACTGTCGCTTAACAGCAAGAAGGTTGCTGGATCGAGTCCCTGGCTGGACCATTTGGTTTTTCTGTGTGGAGTATGCATGTTCTCCCCGGGTTTGCGCCGGTTTCCCCCACAGTCCAAAGCATGTTCATTCATTCAATCATTCATTTTCTTTACCGGGACTGGGTCGCGGGGGCAGCAGTCTTAAGAGAGAACCCCAGACTTCCCTCTCCCCAGACACTTCCTCCAGCTCCTCCGGGAGGATCCAGAGGCGTTCCCAGGCCAGCCAAGAGACATAGTCCCTCCAGCATGTCCTGGGTCTTCCCCAAGGCCTCCTTCCGGTGGGACACCTCCCCAGGTCCAGGAGGCATCCGAAACAGATGCCCGAGCCACCTCAGCTGACTTCTCTCGATGTGGAGGAGCAGCGGCTCTACTCCGAGCTCCTCCCAAGTGTCAGAGCTCCTCACCCTATCCATAAGAGTGCGCCCTGCCACCCTTCAAAGGAAACTCATTTCGGCCGCTTGTATCCGAGATCTTGTCCTTTCAGTCATGACCCAAAGCTCATGACCATAGGTGAGAGTAGGAACGTAGATTGACTGGTAAATCGAAAGCTTTGCCTTTCGGCTCAGCTCCTTCTTTACCACAACGGACCGATACATTGACCGCATTTACTGCTGCCACTGCACCAATCCGCCTGTCAATCTCACGTTCCATCCTTCCCTCACTCGTGAACAAAACCCCAAAATACTTAAACTCCTCCACCTGGGGTATAGCTAAATTGAATGAACTAAATTGGCCATAGTGTATGTGTGTGAATGAGTGTGTATGGATGTTTCCCAGTACTGGGTTGCAGCTGGAAGGGCATCCGCTGTGTAAAACATATGCTGGATAAATTGGCAGTTCATTCCACTGTGGCGGCCCCTGATAAATAATGAATGATTTTTTTATTTGTATATTTTCTATTGGTATTTCACAAGACCATACATAGTAGTATTTTCTTACTTTCTCTCGATCCCCTCAAAAATAATAATTAATTATTTAATTAATTAATTAAAAACAAACATGTCCTCTGAAAAAGAGAAGATTAATCAAATGAATAAATTAAGCTAGGTTACATTAAGTGAATAAATAAGAGTAAAAATAAACTGTGCTTCATCATTATTACTTAATTGATAGGGCAACAGTAATAATCATATAAATATAGCCTTGACACACAGTCATGGGCACCTTAACGGGACCTATAAAAATAACCAAACCAATTTAATAATAATGAAAATGTGGGCCACGTTGGCTCAGTGGTTAGCACTGTCGCCTCACAGCAAGAAGGTCACTGGTTTCCCCCACAGTTCAAAGACATGCAATATAGGTGAACTGAATAAACTAAATTGGCTGTAGTGTATGAGTGTGTGCGTGTGCATGTGAGAGTGTATGGATGTTTCCCAGTACTGGGTTGCAGTGGAAGGCCATCCACTGCATAAAACATATGCTGGAATATTTGGCGGTTCATTCTGCTCTGGTGACCCCTGTTGAACAAGGGACTAAGCTGAAGGAAAATGAATAAATGAAGAATAAAAATTTACAAAAAAAATGTAAACAAAGTTTACTTAGAAAATGCTATTAAAGGTATATTTTTCGAGTTCAAAATGTACCAAATTTAATTAATATTTAAAAATAAAACTATTTTAATTTACAAAAAAAATTATAGAAATAAACTTTTAGTTATATATTGTCAACTGACAACAAAATGTCATCTTAAATATTAGTTATTTACATTGATTTTGTAGATTTTGTATTCATTGATTTGATTAAGGTGACACAGTGCTGCAGTAGGTAGTGCTGTCGCTTCACAGCAAGAAGGTCGCTGGTTCGAGCCTCGGCTGGGTCAGTTGGCGTTTCTGTGTGGAAAAAAGTTTGCATGTTCTCCCTGCGTTTGCGTGGGTTTCCTCCAGGTGCTCGGTTTCCCCCACAGTCTAAAGACATGCAGTACAGGTAAATTGGGTAAGCTAAAATTGTCCGTAGTGTATGAGTGTGAATGAGTGTGTATGGATGTTTCCCAGAGATGGTTTGCAGCTGGAAGGGCATCTGCTGCGTAAAACAAATGCTGGATAAGTTGGCGGTTCATTCCGCTGTGGCGACCCCAGATTCATAAAGGGACTAAGCCGAAAAGAAAATGAATGAATTAATGATTTGATTAACATAAGACATTATAATAAAACATTGTCAAACCATAGGTAATAATTTCAGTCTCTTATGAGACATCTGTACAAACTAGACCCCATTTGTGACTTGAATATACCCAACAATATTATTTAGGAAAAAACTAAAATTCAAAGGAAAGTAGTCTGTATAAAGTATTCATTAATTTTCCTTCGGCTTAGTCTCTTTATTCATCAGTGGTCGCCACAGCAGAATAAACCGGCAACTTATGTAGCATATGTTTTACACAGCGGATGCCCTTCCAGCTGCAACCCAGTAGTGGGAAACATCCATACACACTTGCTGCGTCCCGATTCGCATACTATCCATCCTAAATAGTATTTGAAAATAGAATAAGCATGTCCCAAATGTTAGTATGTTGAAAACAGTATGCCAAAGGTTCCCAGATGGTTTACTATTTATGGTAAAAATTTTAAGTGTAGATCCATCCATACTTTAACCTCTGGTATTGCTCACAGTACATTGCATGTTGGACGTGAATTCGATAAGAACTACAAACGCGTGTGAAAATTGTAAATAAACTACAAACATGATGGACACGCAAAACCAACCGTCAAGTGGAGAGGCTTCAGTAAAGATTGTTTGTATGACTGTTAATTAATATCCCACTGGAATTAATAGCCCACTGGAAAATATTTAAATCCTGTCTTCTGTGTTATATTTCATTTGCAACAACAATACTGAACTTATATATTATATATTATGCTATATTAACATAATTTAATATGTTATAATAATATGTTATGTTATTTTTATTCTTATATGTTATGTTTGGACATTAACATCTGAATGCATAATTATCCAAAGACCTGAGGAGATTTCTCTGCATGAAAGACGAATGATGTCAAGATGAATGGGAGATTAACTTGCTGCTGCTTCTCCAATAAGGTGGGAAACAAAATATGAAATGAATGTGGATGATTGCAGGCGCATGTCTTTGGAATGTGGGGGAAACTGGAGCTTCTAGAGGAAACCCACGGCAACATGGGGAGAACATGCAAACTCCACACAGAAATGCCAACTGACCCAGCCGGGACTCGAACCAGTGACCTTCTTGCTGTAAGGCAACAGTGCTAACCATTGGGCCACTGTGTCACCCTTGTATAAAATATATATTAGACATTATATAAAATTTAATGTGGCAATTTGACCATATATTATAATATCATAATATATTTTAAGTATTTGTAAATAGGATTCATTTTGCCTCATAAAGAAATTTAACACATTCACCTGCTTTAAAGCATTTGTGTGTTTTCTTAGGGGCTGTGTCTAGTTTTTAAATGAGGCAGATGTTGCAAGATAAATTGGCTGGTTGTACTATTGCGATCTGGGATTTAAACCCGAAAGCCTGCGTTTTATACACTTAAGTAGTGAAATGGAAAAAAAAACCCTCTTAGCTCTCCTTTCATTACAGTGCCATTGAGCGATGTTTGTAACTCCAGATTGCTCCAGCGGGACTGTCCATTAGTAAGTGTCCATAACAAGACACTTTCAATAAGTGTACATTCATTTTCCAGACCGATCTTTATGTCTGTAAATAAAATCTTTCCCAGAGAGACCCATCCAATGTAACGGATGGTGTAGTTGCTATTAAATTATTTGTCAGCTTCCTTTTTCATTACTTGCCTCATATTATCTTTACCAATCATACAACTCAACAATGTTTTATTGCTATCACAGATCTATCAAATATATTTTTACTCAGAAAGCCACCACTCAGGTTTAATAACACAATTTTTTTTGTCTGTTTATGCATTTTCTAGTACAAAATTCTTGTCAGACTACACTACCTGACAAAAGTCTTGTCGCCTATGCAAATTTTAGGAACAACAAATAATAAGTTGACTTCCAGTTGATAATTTGGTATCAGAAGTGGCTTATATGAAAGGCAAAGGCCTCTAGATTACGCTTATTTTACCAAAATAAAATATGATCATGCCTTGATTTTTAATTATTTAATTAGGACAGTAAGGTCTGATTTTGCTTTGACAAAAGTCTCGTCACTTAACAGAAATAATGTGCAGTATAGAATAGAGGTGTGAACCTACACTGGTCTCACGGTTCAGTTCAGATATGATTATCATGCGATTCGGTTCAATTCGATATCTTAGTGCATTACAGTGCATCGACGATGATTTCCATACACTATTATATTTTACTTCACAACACAAGAAAAATGTATACATTTATTTATATTTATATATTATTTGTAATACAATTTTGTCCTTTAATACAAACAGTCAGAACTGGACCTTTAAATACTCAAGTACATGCACAGAACAACATGAGAACAACATTTATAGCAAATAATCAAATGTAAATATCCCCCTCACTTTACAAGTGCTGTCGAGCGAGTTCTTACCATAGACTGTAAACGATATGGACGTAGTATCTGTGTCGTCACAGCTGATCCATGCTGATCCATGATAGACGTGAAGGACAAAACTCGCTCTGCAGACATGCACTCATGTCTGGATCCACAAGTATCTCTATAACAGCAGAGAGGAGAAGAAATGTCACGCCAGCAGGTCAAATGGGTCACAGTGAGAGAGAGAGAGAGAGAGAGAGAGAGAGAGAGAGAGAGAGAGGGAGAAAAAAATTGAGTTTACTTTAATTTTCTCAATCGCAGTGAAATAGGGGCTTCTGCTATTTGTTAGTGAAAGACTGTCCAGCAAGCACACACACAGTGAATTGTGCAGAGTTTCTGTGTTTTTAAGTAGTTACAGTGTTTTAATTGCTCGCGCTCACCTCTATCGCCATAGTAAGCTACCGCGACATAGCACATATGAGATAAATGACGTCAGTACATACTAATCACTTGACGTCTTTAATGATATGCATGATGTCATCAGAAGGCAGGACTAAAGAAATAGTGGCTTGAACAAAAAAAACTGGCTAAAAAGAAAAGCAAAATCATAAAAAATAAAGAAATAAAATCAAACAGTGGACACACCATTGCCAAAAAAAGATAATTAAACTCTTTTATTTCATGTTTAAAATGCCAAAAAGCATCTGTGCTCCTATTTGTCAACATAACAGATGTGAGGCCATTGTGCTAGTCTTTCTGTCGAGATGTTGTGAAGAGGCCAAGACGCAGCATCGATTGTCCACTATGACACGCTATACAATATAAAATGACATATTTTTGACTCTTAATAGCCATATTAGTTTACAAATCAACAGTTTGTGCCAAAATGTCATGTAATCTGAGCATAAGAATCACAAATAAAGCACTAATTTGGAGCTTATTGTGTGTTTTCAGCACAACAACCCCACCACCTGTATGCTTTGTTTTCATACATCCAATGTGTCTGTCAAGAGAGGAAAGAATAGAAACATTAACAAAGGAAACAATATGCTTTGTCCGATAGCTAAAAAAAAGCACAAGGATCTATTTTTCGTAAATAGGGGGTGGCTTTTCATTTTATGCTGACAACACCCAGATTTATGTCCCTCTTAAAAATAATGAAAAAAATGGCCGTGACTCCCTTATGAGATGTCTAGTCGAGGTTAAGACCTGGCTGTCATCAATTTTTTTTTATTTCAATGAAAAAAAATCTGAGCTGGTCTGGTTTGGTGATCCTAAACCTCTACATTTATTAGGTTTTGGTGAGCTATCAACTTATCAAAAACCTGTTGTTAGAAACCTTGGGTTTCATTTCGATAGTGATTTGAAATTTAACAAACAAGTAAATTCAGTTGTTAAATCCATTTTTTTCCATTTACGACTTGTGGCAAAAGTGAAGCCATTTCTCTCTTTTAATGACCCTGAGAAGGTGATCCATGCTTTTATTTTGGGAAGACTTGACTATTGCAACTCTCTATATGTGGGTATTAGTCCAAAATGCGGCTGCCAGACTTCTGACAGGGACTCGCAAGTATGAGCACATATCCCCAGTTCTTTCCTCTCTAGGCTGGCTGCCTGTCAGGTCACGGATTGATTTTAAACTATACATTTTTATTTTTAAATCCTTAAATGATCTGGCACCACCTTACTTATCAGACCTCCTACATGTAAATAATCCTGGTAGGTCACTAAGGTCTTCTGATCAGTTTATTCTTTCGGTACTAAGGTCCCGGTGTAAGCGAAGTGGGGATCAAGCTTTTGCTTTTATCACCCCAAAACTCTGGAACGGGCTTCCACCCCACGTCAAACACGCTCTAACTCTATCTGTTTTTAAAAAGCTCTGAAACTCCACCTTTGTTCTTGAGCATTTGAGCCTTTTTAATGATAAGGGGTTTTTCTTATGTTTTGATTGTCAAGTATGTGATGTAGGTTTTATTTTAAATAGCATTAATTGTGTTCAGCACTTTTGGCAACGTTGTGTTGTAAAAAATGTGCTATATAAATAAACTAAACAAACAAACAAGCTGGTAACTGAATCAGCCTGATTTCAATATGTCACATGCCATCTATTGGGTTAACTTCATTTACTCGATTTTTCATTGTTTTTGCAAAATAAAGCCCTTTAGTCTTAAACAATGGCTCTACACAGTTGGGACCATCTTGTGACTGAAAAAACAGAGGTTAATTTATGGTCCATTCAGCCGTTTTTGTTTCTTAGCCTTAAATTAAAGAGTTAATAAACTATTATGGTTCAAAAATGTTTTATGTATAATTTACATTTTGTGGATGTGTAACAAGTGGGATAAAGTACATCCACGTAGATGTTTTTAAAATGAAACCCTTCAGTCTAATATAACAGCTCTACGCAGTTGGCACCATCTTGTGACTGAAAAATACGCAGGTTAGTGTTTGCTCCATTCAGCCCTTTTCGTTTCTTAGTCTTAGATTAAAGAGATAAACTATTATGCTCAGAACAATGTTTTATGTATGTTTTTGTCTCGATTTTGTGGCAAGAAGCTGTGTAAAAGGTAGGATAAAGTACATCCAGGCAGATGTCCCCTTCAGTCTTATACAACAGCCCTGTGCAGTTGGTGCCATTTTGTGACTGAATAATATGTACACTGTAAAAAGTGACTAGTTACTAGTCTGAGTAAAAACTGAGTAAGCATGTTTTCTTAAAAGCAACAACTTAATTTTACTTAAAGTCAGTAAACCCATTGACTTTTATAATTATGCACAGTTTGTTTATTTAATAGCTATAAGGAAACTAGTTTACTCTCTTTTTTAAGTAAAGTCAACTAATTGCTTTTTACATTGTAGGTTAGTTTATGCTATACATCAGGCTGCCAGGATTTTTATCTGCAGTAACAACCGCCTGGACGTACTTTATTCTGCAATTTATTTACAAGCTGCCTCAGAAGTCTGATTTAAGTTTCAAGAGCTACTTCTGAAAGCAAACACTGACTGTAAAGATTGTGTGATAGCTGTTTACAAGACTTGATGGATGTGTAACAGTATAGTTCCCACTTAGAAATGTTTGAGTCAGGGTTATAAACCTCAATTAATGTTAAAGTTGAAATCCCATCTGAGCTGCCAGCAGAATCTCACCAAACACTGCCAGTGAAACCACCAACATGGCAAGACATTACAGAAGAGATACACACACACACACACACACAAATAAACAATAACCTTACTTTACTCTGTCAACCAGAAAGGAAAACTATTGTCAAAAGGAGGGTCACTTTTGCTGCGTTGGTACTTCAGGCTAACAAAAAAAAGTCAATAGGTACATCAATAGGTGTGTACTAAAATATCAATCAACTTGGAATCTGAGAAAACACTTACTTAAAAAGCGCTTGGGTCTCATGGGTTTGACAGGCATCCACTTTCGGCTGTCAGGGTCAAACCTCTCTGCTCTGTTGAGCTCCAAACACAGTTAATCTCTGCTGCCTGCCACATAAATCCATCCTAAGTAAACTGCACAGCCTAGATGCTCTCTGGCAGTACCCATGGGAGGACACAGCTGCCAGCTTCCTTCTAACGGGTTATAGCGCTCAACTGGTCAAGAAAACACAGGATGTTATGCATAATTTACTGTTGAAGAGATATATCATGCTGGTTTGAGTCATGGCTGTGCCAGTCAAACCTTTCTGTGTTGAGTTTGCATGTTCTCACTGTGTTCGCATGGGTTTCCTCCGGGTGCTTCGGAGTCCAAAGTCCAAAGACATGTGCTATAGGTGAATTGAATAAACTAAATTGGTCGCAGTGTATGTGTGTGAATGAGTGTATGGATGTTTCCCAAAACTGGATTGCAGCTGGAAGAGCATCTGCTGTGTAAAACATATGCTGGATAAGTCGGTGGTTCATTCCGCTGTGGCAACCCCTGATGAATAAAGGGACTAAGCCGAAGGAAAATTAATAAATGGAGATATATAATCAACAACAACAACAAAAAAAAAAAACTCAGACTCATGTGGGTTTACACCTGTAAGACTTTCTTTTTTTAAGTGTGTATAAAATAGAAAATAATTAGCAGAATGTCCAGGCTGCTCTATTCCATTTATTGGTCACTCTGCAGTGATTTTTATCTGTTTATTTAAATATTCAAAATAAAAAAGCTGAACCATTTGAGTAGCAAAATTCTCCCCACCAGCCATTCACCTGGACTACACCTTCCATCATGTTGTGCAACTCACACCTGAAACTGTACTAATCTGTTGTGGACTTTACTTACTATTTCTTCTTATTTTTATGTTTTGATTCTTGGACTGTTTCTTGTTTAATTATTGTTTGCCGTCTGCCCTGACCTTTGCCAGATTATTGGATTACTCTTCTGGATTACCCCTTATGTTAGCGTTTTTTTTTTTTTTTTTTTTTGTTTTCTTGATTTGATCCCTGCCTGCTGATCATTCTCTTCAATAAAAGCTGCATTTGGTACTACTTTTCCTAATTCAGAGTCTAAATGCAACTAGGGAAAATAAAATTTACATGATCATTTTGCTACAATTTCTGCTTGTATGTAAGGATGGGCAAAGCAAGGCTTCGTGAAAAACTGAAACAGTCAAAGCAAATGTGTCGAGGCTTCAAAATGTTTCAAAACTCGTCTCAATAGTGACACTCAGTGGTCATTTTTGCTCTTAACTTCATCAAAGAAACAGTTATGCCAATTGTGGAATTATACATAGTGGTTTTACATAGTTACATAGTGTTATAAATAGTGGTTTAGTGGAGGGGTTAGTGTTCTTGACTGACATGTAATGATGTAATAGATTTGAATCCAGGACGAAGCAATTAAGCCTCATTCACATTATGAGCGCCTCCAGTGGCAAATCGACAAGCGACCGTTAATTTTAACGGAGGGTGAGCGACTTCCGGTGACCTTCATCTACACGAGCAACAGCGATTAGGTGGCCGTGTCGAGCAGCACGAAAAATTTGAGAATCCTTTAACTTCATGCAAATGAAGAGTGACTTTCTTGAGTGACAGCCAATAGAAGCACCAGTAGAGCTCACGTGATCCTCTCTCAGCTCGCTCAGAGGCCAGTTGTATTCTACGTGCAGTAGACCTACACATACCTGTGTTTGCAGCAGGTCGCCACCCAGAGCGGCAGGCAGCAAGTCGCTGAGGCATTATAGTAATTTAAAATGTGTTATCTTTTTGCTCTGCTCTTGTGTGTTATATATTAATAAAAAAAAACATTGTCACAATTTCAGAAAACTTGTAAAAGCCAAGATTCAAACCCAGGTACAGAAGATTGTGGTATTGTTGTCGACCCTGTCAATCAAAGACAGATTCACCAGGTCTCGGAATGCTTGTGTAGTTACTGATCCTTTGAATCTCTTTAGTCACATGACCTGGGTGTTTCAAAACATTTCGTAGCAGTGTTTTAAAACATCTTCAATTCGGGATCTCGAAACCATTTCAAAATGTCATTAAAATGTCATTGCATCAGCCATCCTTACTTGTGTCACACCCTTGGCTCGTTCCTGCAGCTCCAATCATTGCTTTCCCTCACCAACCACCGCTCACCACACCCGTGAACAATCACCAGAATACTAATTACATGCACCTGCGCCCACAATCACCAGACACCTAAAATAGCCACCTCATTCATTCACTCATCGGCCGGTATCGAAGTTGTATGGTTCACCTCATCTTCTCTCCATCTTCCACTCTTCTTCTCCCATGTATGTCTCCATTTCGGCTATGGACGTATAACAACTGAATTAGGGAAAAGACTTAAGCTATTCTGGTGTTTACCCAAAGATCTGATTGAAGATCTGAAGATCTTACCTGATAACTGTGTGTGAGATCGCTCCCCTTCAGATGTTTATCTTGTGGACTGTTGATGAGATCGCTACTATCTACCACACCACTCTCCTGCTCCACTAAGATTCAGAAACATTGCTTTGAATAAAACCCTTGAAAGATAACCATCCTTGTCTGTCTTGTGTGTGACCGTGACAACTTGTACATTACAAATTTATTTAATTTGGGTAATACATTTTCAATTTATTTACAAAGCATTAAAATTAGAATGTGTAATTTAATTTTCACTTTGCA
>CAIGQZ010032318.1:5156420-5172380 GCA_903798205.1 Danio tinwini
TAATAATAATAATAATAATAATAATAATAATAATAATAATAATAATAATAATGACAACAACAATAGGGCGACGCAGTGGCTCAGCAGGTAGTGCTGTCGCCTCACAGCAAGAAGGTCGCTGGATCGCAGGTTCGAGCCACGGCTGGGTCAGTTGGCGTTTCTGTGTGGAGTTTGCATGTTCTCCCTGCGTTTGCGTGGTTTCCTCTGGGTGCTTTTTATATTTATTATTATTACTATTATTTTTATAATATTAAAGTTCATAATAATAAATCTTTATCAGTATTATCTATTATTATCTTATTTAATGTATTATTATTATTGTTATTATTATTATTATTATTATTGTTGTTGTTGATATTATTATTATTATTAATAATAATAATAATAATAATAATAATAATAATAATAATAATAATAAAAATAATAGGTGGTTCATTCCACTGTGGCGACCCCAGATTAATAAAGGGACTAAGCCAAAAAGAAAATGAATGAATGAAGCTAATAATAATGAAGCTAATAATATTATTAACAATAAAGTTTTAATAATAACCATTATTAGTATTATTATTATTATTATTATTATTATTATTATTATTATCATCTTTATTTGATTTATTAAATTTATGATTCACCAATAAGACGACTAAGCCACTATAAATACGCTAAGTTCCATACATCAGCCAACTTCGTTTTTGAAGAATCTCCCACACAATCCCCCCCATCCTGACACACTCTCAGGATGGCGCCGCGGATGGCTGCCTCGGTGTGGAGCTCTTCAGTGTTTGCACTATTTCTGTTAGTCTGTCCTGTTTTATGTTTATCAAACACGATCAGTTATACCAGGGATGAGCTGCTGAACATTTGGCAATGCACACCAACTAATCACCAACTGGATTTAGATTTCTCTGGCGTTTTGCGGAACATTGTCATCGGCGGAGCAGCTGCTTTGTGGAAGAAATACAAGACCCGGCGGCGTGGAAAAAGAGCCGGCGCGCTCGTCAGGCTGAGACAGCGCGGCTTCAGAACAGCGCTGCCTAGCATCCATCTAGCGAATCTCCGCTCGGTTCCTAACAAAATGGACGAACTACTTCTGCTCTCACGCGAAAACAAGAACTTTAACAACTCTGCTGCGCTGTGTTTCACAGAAACCTGGCTGAACAAAGCCATTCCGGACAGCGCATTACACTTACCGGACTTTCAGCTGTACAGAGCAGATCGCGATACGGAGTCAACGGGCAAAACACGAGGTGGTGGGACATGCTTTTACATCAACAGGAGATGGTTTACGGATGTAACTGTGTTAAAGAAGATGTGCTGTCCTGATGTGGAAGCGCTTTTCATTAACTGTAAGCCGTTTTATGCACCGCGGGAGTTCTCCTCGTTCATTCTCGTTTGTGTTTACATTCCACCACAAGCACACGTGAGGACTGCGTTACAACAGCTGTCTGATCTGATCACAGAGACTGAACAACGACACCTGGACTCTGCTTTTATCATTCTCGGTGACTTTAATCAGGCAAAACTCACACATGAGCTGCCTAAATTCAAACAGCACATCACATGCCCCACCAGAGACAATAACATTTTGGATCATTGCTACACCACAATAAAGGATGCATATCGCTCTGTCGCCAGAGCAGCTTTAGGACTCTCCGACCACTGCCTGGTTCATCTTATACCAACTTACAGGCAAAAACTTAAAACTACTAAGCCAGTATTAAGGAGCAGGTCTTACAAGCCTGTTTTGAATGCACTGATTGGAGTGTTTTTGAAGCTGCAGCCACCGACCTAGACGAGCTCACAGAGACTGTAACATCATACATCAGTTTCTGTGAGGAGTTATGCATCCCTACCAGGACCTACTTATCATTTAACAATGATAAACCATGGTTTACACCAAAACTTAGACAGCTTCGTCATGAAAAAGAGGATGCCTACAGGAGCGGGGACAGGATTTTATACAATCAGGCCAGGAACACACTGACAAAGGAGATTGGTGTGGCCAAGAAAAGCTATGCCAAAAAGCTGCAAAACCAGTTTTCTGCCAACGACCCTGCATCAGTATGGAAAGGCCTGAAAGACATCACAAATTATAAAACGCCATCCCCCAGTATCGACTGCAACAAACATCTTGCAAACGAGCTGAATATCTTCTATTGTAGATTTGACACCTCTGACCAGTCACCTCACACCCACCCGGATCATCTCCCTACACAGCCATCAACACCTCCAGCCATCTCCCTCTCACCCCCTGCACTTCAGATCAGTGAGGATAATGGGCATCAGATCCTCAGTAAACAGCCATCAACACCTCCAGCCATCTCCTTCTCCACCCCGGCACTTCAGATCAGTGAAGATAATGTGTGTCAGATCTTCAGTAAACAGAGGAGACGAAAAGCACCAGGTCCAGATGGTGTTTCACCAGCCTGTCTGAAAACTTGTGCGGACCAACTGGCTCCCATTTTCACACAGATCTTCAACAGATCACTGGAACAGCGCAAAGTTCCATCCTGCTTCAAATGCTCCACCATCATTCCAATACCAAAGAAACCAAAGATCACAGGACTCAATGACTACAGACCTGTTGCCTTAACATCTGTGGCCATGAAGTCATTCGAAAGACTGGTGCTAGCTTATCTGAAGGACATCACTGGACCTTTGCTGGACCCCCTGCAGTTTGCCTATAGAGCAAACCGGTCTGTGGATGATGCAGTCAACATGGGACTGCATTATATCCTAGAACATCTGGACAAACCAGGGAACTACGCAAGGATACTGTTTGTGGACTTCAGTTCTGCCTTTAACACCATCGTCCCATCACTGCTCGAGAACAAACTGACCCAGCTGTCTGTCCCTAGCTCTGTCTGTCAATGGATCACCAGCTTTCTGACAGATAGACAACAGCTAGTCAGAATGGGAAAAATCACATCCGACAGCCGCACCATCAGCACTGGTGCCCCCCAGGGATGTGTTCTCTCCCCACTGCTCTTCTCCCTGTACACAAACGACTGCACTGCAAAAGACCCCTCCATTAAGCTCTTGAAGTTTGCGGATGACACCACTGTTATCGGCCTCATCCGGAATGGTGACGAGTCTGCATACAGACAGGAGGTGGAGCGGCTGGCTTTATGGTGCAGATACAACAACCTAGAGCTGAACACGCTCAAAACAGTGGAGATGATAGTGGACTTTAGGAGAAACCCCCCTGCACTCCCCCCACTCACCATCATGAACAGCACTGTGGCTGCAGTAGAGTCATTCAGGTTCCTGGGCACCACCATCTCTCAGGATCTGAAGTGGGGCATTCACATAGACTCCATTGTAAAGAAAGCCCAGCAGAGACTGTACTTCCTTCGTCAGCTGAGAAAGTTCAACCTGCCACAGGAGCTGCTCGTACAGTTCTACTCAGCTGTCATCCAATCCATCCTCTGCACTTCAATCACCGTCTGGTTCAGCTCAGCTGCCAAAACCGACCTCCGTAGACTACAGCGAATAGTCCGGACTGCTGAACGAATCACTGGCACTACCCTTCCTACACTTCAAGAACTGTACTCTTCCAGAGTGAGTAAAAGGGCTCGTAAAATCACTCTGGACGCCTCACACCCAGCACACTACCTGTTCGAACTGTTACCGTCTGGTCGGCGCTACAGAGCACCAAGCACAAAAACAGATAGACACAGGAAAAGTTTCTTTCCTCAGGCCATCTACCTCATGAACAGTTAAATATTCCCCTACTGTGCAAAAAACGTGCAATACTTTCTCATACGCACTTGTACACAGCACCTTATAACCTGTATATTTACAGCATATCTGTACATACAACTCAACATCTGATCTTTTTGACTGACTGCATCTCTGTTTAATGTTTATTGCCTTTTCTTTTCTTGTATTTAATTTTGTGTTGTCACTCGTCACTTTATGTACACTGAAAGCTTCTGTTGCCAAAACAAATTCCTTGTGTGTGTGAAGCACACTTGGCAATAAAACTGATTCTGATTCTGACATAGTGGCACAGTGGTTAGCACTGTTGCCTCACAGCAAGAACGTCACTAGTTCCTTAGCAAGTCAGCTGACGTTTCTGTGCGGAGTTTACACGTTCTCCCACTGTCCAAAAACATGCAACTTAAGTTAATTGACTAATCTAAATCAGCACCATAGACATGCTCCTAGTAGTTATCTCTTAATAGCAATCATTATCTGTTCATTAGCCACTACAGCAGGGGAGTTCTCGCCTTGCAAACAGGAGGGAGTGCCAGGCTCGAGGATCTCATGTGCTCAGGGCTCTCTCCCGAGACAGCATGCCAAACAAGCTTTATAATCAATCATCAGCTGAGTGTGAACTCTTGAATTAGGTATACTATTCGCTAAATCATAGTTGATTCAGCAAATGCTTTTCTGTCTCACATTAGTTGCACTAACTATATTTCGGACAAGTCCAAAACCACCTCACATGAGTGTTAAGAACTTTTTTAAAATTAAGATATGTTTATTTCTAATTTTTTCTTTCCTAAAATGCGCATTAACACAGGGTGAGTGAAACCCAGCTAATGTTGCACAGACTAATTTGTGTCCCTCTTGGAAGATTCAGTCATTATGCAAATGAGCTGCTGGTATAGTGTAATTAGCTCATTGTCAGTCGCAAATCTTTCCTCTCTTGTCGCCTCTTTTAAATGATTGTGCTGTTTAGTAAATCTGGCCCTGAATTGCTGCTCTTTTAAAACCTGCTGGATTTCAATTTTCATTCCTCCTCCAGGTTCCTCTAGTATAAGAAACGGCTTTCTCATCTTAAATCAAGCAACACGCAGTATGATACAAAGAATAAAGCTAATTTACAGCTGCCTCGTGTGTTGTAACACAATGGGACTACTACAGGCAATGAATTGTAACTTCTACAGGACATGTTGTGCTTGTGAATAATTTGATTTTTATTCGAAATATCATTAGCACGATATCATAACTCCATTATGCTTGCTTTGTTTACTGTTGGTTACTAGGTTACCAATACTACAGTCAGCGGCTCTAAAACCTGATGGGTTTCCTATGAGTGCTCTGTTTTTTTCCTCCACTGTCCAAAGACATGCTCTATAAGTGAATTAGATGAACTAAATTGGCTGTAGTGTATGTAAAACGTGCTGGAATAGTTGGCAGTTCATTCCGCTGTGGCGACCTCTAATAAATTGCAATAATAAAAGGGACTAAGCCGAATGAAAATGAATGAATGGATGAACTTTGAAAAGATTCACCTCATGTTGAGATCTGGCTATGGAAAGATGGAAACACTTTTTTTTTATTTATTTGTGCTGTTCATTTACATGGCAATGGCATTATCAGGACCTGTAAATAGGTTTTAAAGAACAAGTTTTTGAAAATATTACTGTTAATAGCTTCATATATCACCAAAATGTGATTTTCCGAAAATCTATAGGCATGTACTTGATAACTAAATCAACAAAGATGGACAACAGGACATGTTAATGATCTGGTTCCTGGAAAGATAGTAGAAAAACTGAATCCATTTTAGCAATTAAATGTATACATTTTGAAATACTGTTATTTTAGCTGCTGGGTCTTTTAATCAAATGTTTAAAGGGTTAGTTTACCAAAAATTTAAACAAACTGAATTTAAACAAGCTATTCAAGTTACTAAATTTAATTAGTTTGGTTAAATTCAGCCCATATAAATTGTGTGCAACCATTTACCTTAAAGTGAAGTAAATCCAACAAATAATTTATTTCAGTGCATCATTCATCCCTGGAAAACAAATTAAGCTGTTTCAGAACTCTCTCATCCAGCTTATCTAGACAGCAATGGTCCCTAGAGGTTCAAAGTCCAGAAAAGGAACCAAAAACATTGTCAAAACATTCCAAGAAAACTCTTGAACTAGCTCCAATAACACTAATAAAAATGGCAAAAAAAGACAGTTTAGTTCAGAGTGCGTGTTTACTCTAGGCAATACAACGTATTGCCATTAGAATCAGTATAATGACATGCAAGCATCACATTGTCCATAGTAAATGCACACCTCAATCTGATGCAGAGGACATATAGGCAAGCAAAATCGCTTTTTGGCACACAAAAGTGTTCTTGGAGTTGGATTGCAATTGTAGCACTGAATTTACATAAATTGTTTTGAATCGTTTTTGGTTCCTTTGTCTTTGCTGTCTACTGAGGATGAGAGAGCTCCAGGATTTCATCTAAAATATCTTCATTTGTGTTCAGAAGAGAATTGGAACAACATGAGGATGATTAATAAATGACAGAATTTTCATTCTTGAATGATCTATAACTCTTTAACCCATGGTTGGGTTTGTCCATATATATTATCCTAATTGGAGTTGAAATAACTCAGCCTTTTTTAAGAAAATGTATGACTTAGGATTTTTTTCTAAAGAGATATGAAAATGTACAAAATATTCACCAACTGTTTACTCATGCTCAATTGGTTCCAATTCTTTAAGAGACTCTTTCTTCTGTTGAACACAAAAGAAGATATTTTGAAGAATGTTAAAAACTTGTAACTATTGACTTCTAGGAAAAACAAATATGTAGAAGTCAATGGTTACAGCTTTTGGACTTTCTTTAAAATATTTTCTATTGTGTTTAGCTGAAGAAAGAAACTCATAGGAGTTTGAAACAAGGGTGAGTAAATGATGATAGAATTTTCTGTTTTGGGTGAACTATCCCTTTAAGTAATTTCAATGTTTAAGTGTTTAAATAAATAATCCTGTCCCATAAATTGTGTTTGCTTATAGAAATATTGCCTCTATTCCAAATTAATCACGTCTAAGAACTGGTTTCAGATTATTTTCTTTTAACAATAAATTAATGAACTGACTGTCTCTCGGGAGTATTTACTGTTCATATATTTTGCTTTCTGAGAGATTTGATAAAACTGAATGTACCACTTTATTTTACACAGCGTGTGCACTTGATGTGTGTTTAGGAGACAAAAGCACATCCATGAAAGGGCTCACCGGGGGGGTTGGCTTTTGAGATAAACAAAAACAGTGGTGGTCTTATATGAGAGGCAGAATGTCAAAACAATTTAAGACTAGACTGAACTAGTTATTCTTAGTATTGAGCATAGCAGGGAGTTAAAAGGTCTCAAACTTAAAAACAAAAGGTTAATGCCCTTTTTCAATTATTACAAGGAGAAACACTAAAGAAGCAGGAGAAAGGTCATTTTGTTATTGAAAAATGACAACTCATGATTTTCATTTGATGGACATGTAAATAGAGTGCAAAGGGGAAGACAGCCATGATGATGTTAAGTGCTACTTAGACATGACGTCAAATTTATTGGGTAATCCTGTGATGAGAGCATATGACTGTACAAATTTAACCACGGGTAATAGTGCTTTGACCACCGGACTGGATGCTTTTCATATTTTAGTTCAGTCTTAATTAAATTATTAGCACCTCGTGAGGTTTCTGTGGTAATATTCTTTTAGATAGAGGCTTAGCCTCAATGATCCAGACATTAGCTATGTTTCCATCCAAAAAAATATCGCATAAAAGACATGTGAGTAAAGCAGCGTTTCCATCCAATAAAATAAAGAGAACAAAATCGTTACTTCCTGATTAACTGACGCCAAATATCAACAATAAAAACGTAATTTGCTACAGTAGGAGAAACTGCGTAAATCTTTTCCTTATTTAATAAACGACTTGCGCTTCTGAAGACAAATGCCGACATGCAATGAATGCGTGGTGGTGTTTGAAGGCAAGAGACGCGGAGCACAGATGCTCTTGACAGTTCTGGAGGTCATTAATAATATAATAACACTAATGTTTTACACTGTGGTCAGCCTGCTGGTTTGTCCATTCACACACATTTTTATCATCACATGATCATTTATAACAAATTCACAGGACCATTTTTAACATGTGTACTGGAATTTGTTCAGTAAAAGAGTTTTCATCATAGTTTATGTGCATCTTTTCTCATTGAATAAAATACATTTTTTTATGCGCATTTTCAAAATGTATTCGCATCTTGGCGTTTCCATCAACTAAATTTTTTTTTCAAAAAAGGTGGATGGAAGAGTAGCTAGTGTGTCCAGTTAATGACTCGAGAGGGGTCTGGATGCAGACCTGGTGCAGTGCAATCTGAGCTGCATCCAATGCTTTTTAATGCGCTCACCTAACCCCACCCCTAACCCTACGCGTCACAGTGACGTGACTCACTCCATTGAGCGCATTGTGTCTGACATGGCATCGCTGAGTGATGCAATCTCAGCTTGCATCATAAAGGCTGCATCCAGATACTATTGAATGACTCTGTGATTCAAATGAACCAGTCAAAACGACGAGTATGATTTTTTTTTTGGTTTCTGACTCAATTGATCGTTTAGTGATTTGCTGATTCAAATGATCAGGTCAGAGCGTGTATTCGGTTAATGATTCAGTGTTTCAAATGCTCCATTCAGAGCGAGTCAACAGTTAGTGATTCAATTATTCAGACAATCAAGTCAGAGGGAGTCTCCTACTAGAATGTGCTCTTACTAGAGAAAAGAAGAAATCCGAGCCACACAATATCTAGGGACCAATACTGTCTGATTTAAATGATTTAGGCCAGCAGTCATCCAGAACACTCTAGCAACTGCATAGCAACTAACCAGAAATGACTCAAAACACCCCAGCATATGGTGGCAGCGTTTAAAATCTAGCCATCGTTATCTGCGTTATCTAGTTTAAAATGTAGCATCTCACTGTGAACTGCATCTTTATGAGAGACGCTGTATGTTCTGACTAATGCATTTTATCCCGAAGGAACAACCAACACGCCATACTGAAGACTGTGGGACGTCTGAAATACCAAAGCACTGCTGGCAATGCCGAAGACCTCAGCAGCTGTCTCAGTCTCTCACAGATTGGACGACCCAGGATTTCTACCCCCTGAGCAGCAGTTATAGGGCCTGAATTCTCTAAATTATTATAGCTGGATATAATTGATGAGCTATGAGTATGATGAGTATGCTAATTAATGTTAGCATTAGTGTTTAATCTATCCATGTAGTTCTTTAGATCTTGATCTGTCTATCTAAAGCCTAGCAATTAGTCTAAGACATGGCAACAATAGCGTTAACTAAAAATGACAATATAACAAATGTGCTGAAAACATTCTTGAAACATGCTAATTTGTGTTAAAATATGCAGACAACATGCTAATTTAGATTAAAATATGTTTATAACATGCTAGCAACTTATTAATGTTAGAAACATGACAGCAGTATGCCAAGTAATGTTAGTGTTTAACCTACATCCATATAAATCAAGGCCTTTAGATCTTAATCTGTGTATCTAAAGCCCAGCATTTAGTCCAAGACACGGTAAAAACTTTACTGACAATATAATAAATGTGCTGTAAACAGAAATTAATACATGTAAAAATATGCTGACAACATGCTAATTCAGGTTAAAATATATTATTCACATGCTAGCAATTTATAATGAACATGCTGGAAACAAAAACATGCTAATCCTGGTTAAAACATGTTATTAACATGCTAGCAACTTATTGATTCATGTTGGAAACATGATTGCAGTATGGTAATTAATGTTAGCATTAGTGTTTAACCTATTAAGGCCTCTAGATCTTAATCTGTATATCTAAAGCCTAGCAATTAGTCTAACCCTGCTGAAAAAGCCAGCATATGCTGGTAAGGTATGTTTTGAAGCTGGTATGCTGGTCTTGCTGGTTTCAATGCTGATTTTGCTAGCCTTGATGATGGTTTTGCTGGTCTCGATGCTGGGCTTACTGGTTTTAATGCTGGTCTTGCTGGTCTCAATGCTGATCAGGACCAGCACTCAGGCCAGCAAGACCAGCATTGAGACCAGCACTGAAACCAGCAAGACCAGCATCGAGACCAGCAAAACCAGCATCAAGACCAGCATTGAAACCAGCAAGACCAGCATACTAGCATCAAAACATACCTTACCAGCATATGCTGTTTTTTTCAGCAGGGAAGACATGGTAACAACAAATTAATTAAAACTGAAAATTATAAACCTGCTGAAAACATTCTAGAAACATGCTAATCCATGTTAAAATATGCTGACAACATGCTAATTCTGGTTAAATATGCTATTGACATGCTAGTAACTTACTATAAATGTTAGAAACATGATAGCAGTATGCTAAGTAATGTTAGCATTAGTGTTGAAACTACATCTACATAGTTCAAGGCCTTTAGATCTTAATCTGTCTATATATAGCCCAGTTAGTCATGGTAACAGTTTGTTAAATAAAACTGACAATATAATAAACATGCTGGAAACAGAAACATGCTAATTCATGCTAAAATATGCTGACAACATGCTAATCCAGGTTAAAATATGCTATTAACATGCTAGCAACTTATTAATTCATGTTAGAAAAATGATAGCAGTATGCTAATTAATGTTAGCATTAGTGTTTAATCTATCAAGGCCTCTAGATCTTAATCTGTATATCAAAAGCCTAGCTATTAGTCTAAGACATGGTAACAACAATGTTAATTAAAACTGACAATATAATAAACGTGCTGAAAACATTCTTGAAACATGCTAATTTAAGCTAAAATATGCTGACAACATGCTAATTAAGGTTAACATATGTTATTAACATGCTAGCAACTGATTAATTCATGTTAGAAAAATGATAGCAGTATGCTAATTAATGTTAGCATTAGTGTTTGAAGTATCAAGGCCTCTAAATCTTAATCTGTCTATCAAAAGTCTAACAATTAGTCTAAGACATGGTTACAACATATTAATTAAAACTGACAATATAATAAACCTGCTGAAAACATTCTAGAAACATCCTCATTTGTGTTAAAATATGCTGACAACAAGCTAATTCAGGTTAAATATGTTATTGACATTCTAACAACTTATCATTTAATGTTAGAAACATGATAGCAGTATGCTAAGTAATGTTAGCATTAGTGTTGGACCTACATCCATATAGTTCAAGGCCTTTACATCTTAATTTGTCTATATATAGCCTAGCAATTAGTCTAAGACATGGTAACAACTTGTTAATTAAAACTGACAATATAATGTGCTGTAAACAGACTCTGCTGAAAAGGCTGGGAGTTGACCAGCTAAAACCAGCTTGACCAGCCAAAACCAGTTGTGTCTAAACCAGGCTGGTCAAGCTGGTTTAAGCTGGTCATTTTCCAGCCTGACCAGACCAGGCTGGAAATGGCTGGAAACCAGCCTGGAAATGGCCAAAACCCCTCTAAAACCAGGCTGGTCGACCAGCTTAAACCAGCCAACCAGCTTAGGCTGGTTTAAGCTGTTTTTTCAGCAGGGGAAACATGCTAATTCATGCAAAAATATGTTGACAACAGGCTAATACTGGATAAAATATGTTAGTAACATGCTGGCAATTTATAATAAACCTGGAAGAAAAAACATGATAACAATAAAATATGCTGACAACATGCTAATTCAGGTTCAAATTTGTTATCAACATGCTAACAACTTATTACTTAAAGTTAGAAGCATGATAGCATATGCTAATTTATGTTAGCGTTTAACCTATCAAGGCCTCTAAATCTTAATCTGTCAATCAAAAGAATAGCTATTGGTCTAAGACATGGTAACAACACATTAATTAAAACTGACAATATAATAAACCTGCTGAAAACATTCTAGAAACATGCAAATTCATGCTAAAATATGCAGAGAACATGCAAATTCAGGTTCAAATATGTTATTATTCATGTTACAAACATGAGGGTGGTACGCTTATTAATGTTAGCTGGTTGTTAATTAATGGTAGCAGCATGTTACTAAAATGCTAATTTGCAATTAAATTGATAAACAAACTTGAAAGATACTATCAATACCTTAAATTTTCACTTGACTTATGTTATTAATACCATGTATACCAACAACCTTGATAGAAACATGCCAGAATATTAATGCTAGTTCCTACTAATGGGTGTTCTAATCATGTTACAATATTAAAAACATTCTAGTTTTTGCTAACAATGCTAACTATGCCAGAAACATGGTAATTCGTGCTAACAAATCATTCATTCAAACTAGCAATTACCAACATTCCAATTAATGCTAAAACTTTAGTGTGTTAAAACATGTTTTTAAAGCATGTTAGCAACATGTTATTAACATGGTAACAAATGATAACAATATGCTAACCATGCAAGAAAAAATGTAATTTATGCTGTCAATGCTAATTCCTGCTAACAAGTAACTATGTTAACATGCTAACAATTCCAGAAACATGGTAATTTATGCTAACAGGTCATTATTTCAAGCTAACATGTTACCAAAATTCCAACACAAACAATGTGCTAAATAAAAATTTTTATCAACGTGTTAAAATGAATGCAACATGTTATAAACACGCTAATAAATGTTTACAGGCAATATGCTAAATCTGAAACATGTTAACATGCTAGTAAAGAAATAACACAATTCTTGAGGACAGCTTATTTGTTTTACGTTCAATCCACGTACAGTACTTGTATAAAATTATAAAGTTAACTTAAATCCTTTATGTTGTCTCAACACAAATCAATTGTGTGGAACCCACATATATATTCATATAAGCTGAAACATTCAGAGTTTTGACAGCATCAGATAATAAACACAGCAATATTACTGGAAGTACAGAGTGGCCATATCAAGAAAACGGGGGCTGTTCGGTGAGACGACCGCTCTGATCGCATGAATCATAATAACAGAGTGATTCATACAAGCACATCCATCAAGTCAACCAGACGCTAATCATCAGCTGGCCCTTCTGAGAGACCCCGAGGCTGCAAATGTCAACAGGCAGCTATTTTCACAGTCGATCTGTCAAGCAGACCAACTGGTGAGTGTTACTTAGTGCCTGAATTTATTAGTATAATCAAAAGGCCATCGTCAAGCCTATACTGTAGGCTAAAGACAAGCAGAGCTGATCAATTGGGCTTCATCTGAAACTGGTACGTATTCTGTGAGGAAAAACATTTCAGAAAATAAGCATAAGTCTTCTTCTACTATCAGTATACACTTTCCAACCCAAGCTCATTGTGGATAAGTAACCCTGTACACATTTCTGGAGAGCGCGAAATAGAAGGGTACGCTTTTTTGAGATCTCAAATTTCTCTTGCATGTGCCATTTGCGCCTGCTCTTCTCACGCAAATCCACGAGAGGCTAATGTCAACTGACTGACCGACTAACCGACAGATCCCCCACAACTACCCCCTTCCCTAAATGCAACCGACAGTGTTTTCAAAAGCACAGATTGACCCAACATAGGCTCATTCTGAAAACATATATAGCCCTGTATACATTTTTGGAGATTGTAAATTATGTAGCCAGAAGTACGTATGGCAGCATTTTGTCTTTAAAACGAATGATACGGGACGGTATGACGCCGTTCCTTTTCACACTTATACCAGCTGACTGCTTACCTTCGTGTGAACAGCTTTTCCGCTGTTACCAGTTTGTCCAGTAGCTCACCACGTACGTTAGAGGATTTGAGATGCAGAATGGAGTTGACCGTGATGACGAGGTTCAAGTCCGGCAAAAATTTGTTCCAGAAAGCAGGTAAGACAAAAACAAAAGACAAAAAATAAAATAAACAAGTAAATAACAGGGTGAGAATGTGGTAAAATCTGAAAACGTGGTAAAAATCATGCGAGGGCTGTTCTTGTTCTGGATTGCTTTTGAAAACACTCATCGGTTGGGTTTTGGGAAGTGGGTGGGGGGATTGGTGCTTTTGAAAACACTATTGGTTGGGTTTAAGGAAGGAGGAGGGTGGGTCAGTCAATCAGTCGGTCAGTCAGTCAGTGGACATCGGCCTCTGGTGGATTTAAAAGAGAAGAACAGGCACGAATGGCACTTGTGAGAGAAATTTAAGTTCTCAAAAAGTGTACAGAGCGGCCTCTGGTGGATTCGCGAAAATAACTACAAAAAAAAACGTAGCTCCTGGAACATATTTGTCACTCTCAAAAAATGTATATAGCGGTATTTAATCAGAATGAGCCTGGGTTGAATTAATCAGCACATCCTGAACCCAAACGACAGCATTTTGAAAAGCAATCCAGAAAAAGAAAAGCCCTCGCGGCTGCCTGATATTTACCACTTTTTCTCATCTTACCATATTCTCAGCCTTGTTTATTTAATTTTTTGCCTTTTCCCCGTTGTTGTGGTCAACTCCTCTCTGCGTCTCAAGTCCACCGCACACATGGCGAGCTAACTGGACAAACTAGTAACAGTGAGAAAGCAGTCCATACAGAGGTAAGCAGTCAGCTGGTAAGCATGAAAAAGAACAGCATCATACACTCTCAGAAATAAAGGTACGCGAGCTGTCACTGGGGTGGTACCTTTTTAAAACGTACACATTTGTACTTAAAGGGTCCATATTGGTACCTCAAAAGTATATATTAGTACCTACAAATTTTAAGAGGAACACTTCTGTACTTTTTAGGTATCAATATGTACCCTTGAGGTATTAATATGGGTCTTTTAGGTACAAATTTGTACCTTTTGAAAAGGTACCACCCCATTGACAGCTCTTGTATCTTTGTTTCTGAGAGTGTACTGGCGTTTATAAAGCCACTGAATTATTTTGCATATGAACATAAATTAGTCAATGGAAATATATTTTCATTTATACTCTGAAAACTACATTTTATTCACCTCTCAAACCAAACTTATGATGGGATTGTTTATGGCTGTAGTACTTCAATAACTTGTCAAAAGTTTTAACCCTTATTATTCCGTGTGTTATTTGGCCATAACTTTATCTGTGTTTCAGCTAGCAGAATGATTTTTGCTGACAAATTTTATTTTGAGACATATTTTGAGAAAATGCTTTGAATTAAAAAAAATCTCAACAATACAATGGGCAAATGTACCCTTTCGTTATGTTCAGGATGAAAATATCCACTGAATTAAACTGCTGTAAAAATGCATCAGATAAATATTATTTTTTCAAATTATTTTGCAAAAATCTGTTAATCAACCTCAGTCCTGATCAAAACTACTAAATTGTTTAGAAAATTACAGGATTTTAACTCTTTAATTGCCAAGTTCACAAATGATGTCACTGATTTGCTGAAAAAAACACACAAAATGACACATTTTCAATGTAAAAAGTAATTGTGGACTGGATTTATTTTACCTTTTATCAAAGTCTTGGATGTGTGAAACAACATTGCCTCTGATCCATTGTTTTTGATGAATTTTCATTTTTTTCTCTCTCTAATTTACTTTTAGTGGCTGTTTTAGCCCCATTGACTTTCATTATAACCATATTTATTGATTAGAAAACCATGACACCATAATCATGCATTTTTGATTGTTGGTGTTTTTCCCTGTTGGGAAGAGGTCAAATTAGTAATTTTTACTGTTGATCTTCAGTTGGCACCATTAACCCTTTAGATAGGCCTGTGCAAAAAAAGCTTAGTTTCTGGATTGTATATAGAGTATAACAGCAAATTAAAGTGTCTGTATGTGTGTGTGTGTGTGTGTGTGTGTGTGTGTGTGTGTGTGTGTGTGTGTGTGTGTGTGTGAGTGACCTTTGCACATTTACCTTGATGTGTCTGAGAAAATCTAAATATGCATCACAGCTCTGAGTACTACACGGAGTAAACAAAAACAAAGACTGTGTATTTATGCACCATCAAATGTGGTTATAATGGAAGTCAATGGGTTAAAAACAGCCACCAACAGTAAATTAAGGAGAAAAAATGAAAATCTAACAATGCACCAAAGCCAGTGTTGTTACTAATCGTTCACATGTCCATGACTTTGATAAAAGGTAAAAAAAATCCAGTCCACAATTACTTTTTATATTGAAAATATGTCATTTTGTGTGTGTTTTTTCACCAAATCAGTGACATCATTTATGAACTTGACATCCTGTTGAAAGTTGAAATCCTGTAATTTTCTAAACAATTACGTAGTTTTGATCAGGACTGAGGTTAATTAACAGATTAATGCAAAAAAAAAA
>CAIGQZ010032318.1:5172780-5183071 GCA_903798205.1 Danio tinwini
ATATAAAGGTCTACACTACCTGACAAAATCTTGTCGCCTGTGCTTGATATCAGAAGTGGCTTATATGAAGGGCAAAGGCCTCTAGATTAGACTTATTTTACCACAATAAAGTTTAATCATGCCTTAATTTTTTTATTATTTAATTAGTAAGGTCTGACTTTGCATAGACAAAAGTCTTGTCACTTAACAGAAATAATGTACAGTATAGAATATAAAGTCATCGTGCAGTGGAAAAAGAATGAATATTTTGTATGACTCCCATGAGCTTGGATCCATACATCTTTGCAATGACTCAAATAACGTATTAATAAAGTCTGGAATGGCAAAGAAAGCGTTCTTGTAGGACTCCCAGAGCTCATCAAGATTCTTTAGTTTCATCTTCAATGTCTCCTCCTTCATCCTACCCCAGAGATGCTCAATAATGTTCATGTCTGGTGACTGGGCTGGCCAATCCTGGAGCACCCTGACCTTCTTTGCCTTCAGGAACTTTGATGTGGAGGTTGAAGTATGAAAAGGAGCTCTATCCTGCAGAAGAATTTGCCCTCTCTTGTGGTTTGTAATGTAATAGGCAGCACAAATGTCATGATACTTCAAGCTGTTGATGTTGCCATCCACTCTGCAGATCTCTTGCATGCCCCCATACTGAATGTAACCCCAAACCATGATTTTTCTTTCACCAAACTTGACTGATTTCTGTGAGAATCTTGGGTCAGTGCGGGTTCCAGTAGGTCTTCTGCAGTATCTGTGATGATTGGGATGCAGTTCAACAGATTTTTCATCAGAGAAATCTACCTTCTGCCGCTTTTCTAAATGATCAACTACAAGTCAAGTTATTATTTGTTGCTCTTACAACTGAGATTTGATGACAAGAATTTTGTCAGGTAGTGTAGTCCTTTAGGAGCAAAGATGGACCAAGTATCACCAGTCTGCCAACATTTTTTAAAAATGTTTAAAAACAATGTTCCTCAAAGAAAGATAGAAAGACATTTGGATATTTCACCATCAACAGTGCAAAACATTGCAAAAGATTTGTGCACTAGTGCAAAAAATGTTGGGAAACACCAATCATGACATGACACATTAGTCAAAAAACACCCAATTGTATGAGTATGCAGACTTGCACATGCAGTCTGTGAGAGGTGGGGTTAGGGGCGGGGTTTGGTGTACATCTTAAAAGCGTGCACGTCTGAGATTGCATGTCTCAGCATGCATGTAAACACTCTTGCTCTAAATGGAGTGCATCCATTTCAGCTCAGGACGTGAATAAGTCATTGTGTGAGAACGCTCAGCTCTGTGCCATGTGTTGTGAACAGCAGGAGACAGGAGAACATGAAGGGCAGACAGATATTCTATCTCTCTCTCTCTCTCTCTTTTACTTTTGAGTGTAAATATTCTAAAGAACATAGAGAGGTGAATTTTTGGCAAATTTAGTTGGTGGTCAAGCTAAATTATTAATTTAGGAAACTATTGAATGGAATAGAAATGAAAACAATTGAAACAAAATCTATTGAATTGAATGACTATTAAAGGAGAATATATAGAGATCTAAAGAGATATATAGAGATAGGAGTCCACTTGAATTGAAACATATAAATGGTACGTGAATGAAGCCTTTAACCTAGGCTCATTCTGAAAACGTACCTCTATATACATTTCTGGAGACCGCCAAATACATGCTAGGAGGTGCCATTCGCGCCTGCTGTTCTCTCGTAAATACACCAGAGACTGTTTGACTGACTGAATGACTGACCCACCCTCTTTCTTATCTAAACCCAATCAATAGCATTTTAAAAAGCACAGATTAACCCGCCCACCCATTTCTCTAAACCCAACCAAAAGTTTTAAATTGCAATTCAGAAAAAGAAAAGCCGTCGTCTAATTTTTACCATGTTTTACCACATTATCACCCTGTTATTTACTTGTTTATTGTAATCTTTAGCTTCTGTTTTTGTTTTACCTGCTTTCTGGAACCGTTCTTTACCTGACTCATACCCCATTGTCGTGATCATCTCTTCTTTGCATCTCAAATCCACTGTCGTACATGGCGAGCTAACTGGACAAACTGGTAACAGCCGGCAAGCCATCCATACGGAGGTGAGTGGTCAGCTGGTAAGTGCGAAAGAAACAGCGTCATACCGTCCCGTAACGTTCATTTTTAAGACGAAATGCAGCCATACGTACCTCTGGCTACATAAATCACGATCTCCAGAAATGTATATAGAGCTACATTTTCAGAATGAGCCTATGTTGGAAGCCTTAGAAGTTATTTGAAGAGCACATGCTATTATTTGATTGGTGATGTCTAGATGTCTATAATAACTAAAAAATTATACATACACTGCAGACTCTTCCATGGAAAAAGAAGTTCTGAGCTTATATTTCTTTAAATAACAAGCAGAAAATAAAAAACAATCATTTTCTGCTGATAATCCTGTATATTCTTAAAAATATTAAGTTTGTCACTTGATTTTTGCACATTAATTTACGTTTCTTTATTTAACCAGATAAAAACCCATTGAGATCAAGATCTCATTTACAAGGGTGACCTGGTCAAGAGGTCCGCAACACACCACTTATGAAAAAAAATATATATATTACTAATAAATAGAAAATAAAGATAATATAAAAATACGGTTTAGTTGTTCAGCTATACCACATTACAATATAATCTTGTTTAACCAGTCAATTATGCAGCCAGGGAGCCAGAAAACTAAAATCTGTAATATAAAACTTTAAAAACACAAAAGGTAAAGGAATAAGGAAACACTAAGACATGTGTGCGGCCATCTTGGATGACATTAACGATGTATTGAATATATGTATTGAATATATAAATGTGAAATGAAATGTCAACAAGTCACTTTGTTAAACTGCAGAGTTACATTTTCAACATTCAATTTATTAACGGATTTATGCTAAATTATAGAATAGTAACTCAAAATTTAGTGAAATAAAATAAAATAAAAATAATAACTTTTATTTAAGGTTACAGTGCAAATCCATTTACATCCACCTTTTTTTTGGTAAACATAGAAAGTCTTATATATTATATGTACTAAAAAACTGAGAAAATTACTTTACAAACTGCATTGTAAATAACCAGTGGTGGAAAGAGTACTGAAAAATCATACTCAAGTAAAAGTACCATTACTTGCCTTAAAATGTAGTGCAAGAGTAAAAGTATCTGTTGTAAATATTACTCGAAGTATGAGTAAAAAGTAGCCCTTTCAAAAGTACTCAAGAGTAGTGAGTAGTGAGTATTACGCTGTCAAAAGCTGATATGTTTATATGTAGTTTGTTAACTGTGTGTAAACATAACATTGCCAAGAAGGCACACAACATCATGAGACATTAATATTAGGTTAGATTTAGGTTTTAATGTCAGGTGACCAAAATTAACTGTCAAGCCAGCAGCTAAGGACAACCTTATTTTGATGTCCAATAATAATGTCAAATGACGTTGATATTTGGTTGATTTTAGGTTGTTAGAAAGTGACCAAAATCCAGCGTCGAGCCAACATCTTAAACCAACGTCATATATCACATCAAATACTGACATTTATTCATCAGGTACGGCAACCAAAATCCAACGTCTGATAGATGTCATAGGGGTAACGTTCACACAATGTCAAGCTGTAACATCATTAGACGTTGATATTTGTTTGGTTTTAGGTTGGACATAGACGTTGGCCTGACTTTAATTCTGACATCAACCCGATTATTATTTCCAAACAAAATGCAAAGTCCCCACGACGTTAGGGTTCAACGTCAATCAGATGTCATGTTGACGTCCTGTGCCTGCTGGGTGTTTAAGACCATTTTGGTCATCATACAGTAAACATCCGTCATCTTCTCATCAGTGACATGCATTTAAACAGTGTCTAGGTCAATTCGCGTAAAGAACAACTTTCAACATCTTCATGGACACTTAATACTTCCAAACAGTTTGCTGCAATTATAATGTGCACACGTCTTGAGGTAGTTCATTATGATGCGATTTACCATCTACGGTATGTGCGATTTGATTGGACAGGAATCTCAGGACTGATTTTTCTAATCCCCATGGACAAGAAAAATAAATTAGTGACTGCGGGTTGAAAGAAAGTAGGAGTAAAATTACAGATACTGCACTAAAATGTACTCAAGGAAAAGTAAAAGTACATTTTTAAAACTACTCCGTAAATTACAATTCCTGAGAAAAACTACTCAATTACAGTAATTTGAGTATTTGTAATTAGTTACTTTACACCACTGTAAATAAGTCAAATAAACATTTGCATATTAGTCAATAATATTACTGAAATGAATATGAAAACTAAATAGGCTAGATATGTGTGCACAATTACATATTTAAATAAATAGATTCAATGACAAGCTAAAAAACTCTGCAGATTACTGCCGGCACAAATTCCATGTGGGCTTAGTGATGTCTGGTGATGTAATTTTGTAGTAATTGTACTTTTAATTTACATTAAAGAGGTTTTAATTCTCTCTCTCCTCACTGCGCTCAATGCTGAGATCTGTCCAATATGCAAGAGCTGCTGCACATTACGAACAGATATTTTTCAGTCCATCCATCACTTATTGTTGTAAGTTTAACAAACAACACTGGAGGGAAAAAGTGATTTGACTGCAGACTGGACTGGAAGTCACATCACTTTCATTTCATTCCCTTGGCATGAATGTAAATGTGACAGCCAGGAAAATGAGCAGAAAGAGCTAGCAATGGCACAGAGAGTCTCTAGCAGACTCTAGTGGTTGTATTTGTTATTACGAAACAAATAGGAAGCTCAAATCCTTTTATCGATCAACTGAGCACTTCTCAGAGTCGATTCCTGTTACAACTACGTCTGAAAACCACCCCCACATGAAAAAAAAATACTATAGTAAATACTACTGTTTTCTAACCATACTGAAGTAGCAAGTCATGATTTTGCCAAGTATGATCCTGATTACCATCTATGTTGATCCTGGAACATTTTTTTTTGAAAATGTAATCCATACCTATTCCCTACCCCTAAACCCAACCATAACTGTAAATTATTGCCAAAATCAGAGAGGAATAGTTGAATAACAATCATGTAAAAGTGCATAAACCTAACCGTAAGCCTAAACTTATTATAAACTGTAATGATATCCCGATGATATCAGGTTGGTGTACTGAAGTAAAGTGTATTATATTAGTATATTAGTAAAGTGTATTAGTAAAGTGTATTATATTAGTAGGTAGTACCAAAATTTAATATTATAGTACTATTACTATAATAATAGTAATAATAGTAATATTACCATAGCAACTATAGAATTACTACAACAAATAATTAACTTTACTACAGTAAAGTATTGTATTATGCGAGTTGTTTGATAATTATTTAATCCCTATACACTTAATCAGAGCACTGAAGCTTATAAAAAGTCTTTTTTTTGGTCATGTTCGCTTTGACATACTTCTGTACTCACTTAGTAGTTTAGCCTATTTATAATTATTAATAATCATTATCATGATTAAAATTTCACAGGAAGAATAAACTAATCAATCAATAGCCTGTGTATGCATGTACCATATGCTATTTTTTATCTTTAACACTCTTCTTTAATCAGATTTCTAATGCAAAATAGCTACCTTTCAGCAGCATCACCTGACCGTTTACATAAACTGTTACAAATGAAATGAATTCATTATAAATATTAGAGCCTACATATTTTTTTTTTCTTTCAATTGAGCAAGATATTTGATTATCATCATGACATTTCCCAGCTGTAATATTAGACATTGGCAACAGATGTAATGAGGCTTAAACTATTTATCATTTCAAGTTAATCGGACTAAGCTGGATAAAAAAAAATAAAAATTTAAAAAAAAAGAATCATGTCAGAGGAAAAAAAGCCCCTGCTGGAAAACAAAACAAAACAGTAGAAAGAGAATCCATCACAGAAGTTTTAAAGGTTTTCACTACAAATATCATTAAAGTCTCTGTGAAATCCAAATTTACTGTTTATTTAGCTACCACAGATTGTTACTCTTAAGGCTAATAATAATTTGTGCAAGTTAATCCACTGATTTTTTGTTTTGTTTTAATAATCTTCAATCAAAGTTCAGTGATTTTGCTTCTGCATTTGCCACAATATTGTTATACCCTTCCCTCCTACTGTAAGTTTGCTATGAGAAAATGATGCACAAATATGCTCCAGACCCTACTCAGTATTCCATTTCAGTGGGCTATATGTGCAGAGATTTTTGATTTTAAATAAACCCGCTCAGTCTCTTCTGGTGAACTGTTAAACTCGTTGCAATTAAGATCTTGCTTGTTTAAAAGCAATGATCTTCACTGCCTGATTGAGATATGATATAATGTATAAATCCAAAAGCAAGCAAAAATAGCTTGAGGGGTAATTAATGTGTTAGTTTTCTTTGGATAAGGGATTCATAAAGATAAACAACATAATCATAAGTCCAAGGCACTCAAGAATTACACCATGTCACCCTGATGAGGGCAAGCTTTGCCAAAATGTGTAAGTGCGGTGCACAATAGTGCTGTTTTTTAAAATATAAGCCATGGTAATAAAGGCTTTTAAAAATTTTTTCACATACTCCTCGAGTGCCTTGAACTTATAATTATGTTATTATATAAATTGTTTCACACTGGACAAAAAAATCTGCATTAAATTCCATTGCTCCATGCCTTGTTTTTAAAATATAGACATTTATTTTACCAAAGTATTGTCAATGGACTGTCTGTGCTCACATGCCGCTCCTGATGGCACTTATGTTTAAATGACCTTTCATCTTTTGTTTTACGCTTGAGCAACTAATTGAATGCTTAAGTCTTTTAAACAGATTTTGATTAAACTACATTATCGATGCTATAAAGAAACCTTGTGAAATTGAAAATAGATGCATCAACCTTTCATTGGACGTTTATCTGTGGCTGAAAAATACTTCCGAGCATATAGCCCTTTGGAAGTACATCAACATACTGAACATTATAAAACATTACAAACCATTACATATTAACCATTAAAACAAATACATTTTAAAGGTTTAATGTGAGTTTTGGAACATACTCAATTAGGATTTATTGGTTTTAACATGCCATCCATTAAAACTAATACAAAGTCCATTATAATCAATTTGCAATTTTTACAATTTCTACTTTTTTCAGGAGTTTTTTTGCTTACACTGTAAAAATTCTAGGTTCCACACAATCGATTTGTGACAACATGAAGGAATTAAGTTAACTTGTTAGTTTTTACAAATTTAAGTAGATTTAATATAAAACAATTAAGTTCTCATAAGAAAATCTTGAAAATTGTGTTGGTTCAAACTACTTATTTAAAATAAGCTGAATCAACACAATTCTTCAGTTTTTTGGGCAACCCAGGCTCATTCTGAAAACGTATTACTACATACATTTCTGGAGAGCACCAAATACGTCCCAGGAGATATATTTTTTGCAGTTTTTGTTTTCTCGAATCCACCAGAGGCTGCTCTGTACACTTTTTGAGAACTCAAATTTCTCTCGCGAGTGCCATTCTCACCTGCTGTTCTCGCTTAAATCCACCAGAGGCCGCTGTCGACTGACTGACCAATCAACTGACCAACCCTCCTCCTTCCCTAAACCCAACCAATAGTGTTTTCAAAAGCACCTATTGACCAGCGCCCACCCACTTTCCTAAACCCAACCGACAGTTTTAAAAAGCAATCCAGAAAAAGAAAAGCCCTCATCTGATTTTTACCATGTTTTTAGATTTTACCACATTCTCACCCTGTTATTTACTTATTATGTTTTTTGGCTTCTGTTTTAATCCTACCCATTTCTGGAACCGTTCTTCATTCAACTCAAACTACATCGTCTAATCAAGTCTACTGACATACATCGCGAGCTACTGGGCCAACTGGTAACAGTGTAAAAGCCGTCCATACCGATGTAACGATCAGCTGGTCAGCGTTCATTTTAAGGACAAAATGCAGACATATGTACCTCTGGCTTCATAATTTGCGGTCTCCTAGAATGTATATAGAGTTACGTTTTCAGAATGAGCCTATGTTTTTTTGGGGGGGCAACTTAATTGTTTTATGTTCAATCCACTTAAATGTGTAAAAACAATTAAAGTTAACTTTATCGATTGTGTTAGGACAACATGAAGAAATTGTGTTGAACCCAGCATGTTTTACAATGTAATAACCGCAATCTCAGTTTATTATTCTTGACCCTGTTTTGAGAAAATGGGAATCCGGTTGACCTTGAAAAAACTGAAATTAAACACTCCTAACTCTGCCTTGTCTTATTGTAAATGACTAACACATGCAAATGCTCCGAAATCAGCAAAAGCTCCCAACACCTCCAGAGCATTTCTCTGCCCTAAGCGAGAGGGAATCAGATACCCCTCCCTCTCAAACAAATTGCAAACCAAAATGCATAACTCATGGCAAGGCAGGACAGTCCAGCTCCATCACTGACTGACAGCTCGCTTTAGTGGGACTGGCAGAGAGCGAGTCCAGATCTGCCAAGCACAACAAGAAACCCAGGCCTGTTTATGGACATAAGCGCAGCGGGGAGGCAGCAGCTGCCCATCCAGAGGCTCTTGGAGGCTAATAGAGCACATCCATTCAGTTTACACACAGCAACTGCAAAACAGGGCCTAGGGCGACTGTACAGCTCATAATCTCAATTACTTTCTCACTCACTTTCCTTCAAATTGCTGTCTTCATTCTTCATTAGGGGTCACCACAGCATAATGATCTGCCAATCTAAATTATGAACAAAAAATAGATATAAACAAAGCAGCACATGTTAAAATTGTGTTAAAATGCACATAGTTTACCTCTTTTTCAAGATTTAAGATACGTCTTTTGTGTCTCCAGAATGTGTCTGTAAAGATTCAACTCAAAAAACCCATCAGATTATTTATTATACCTTTTAGAGCATTGAAATTTCGGCTTTGAACACAATGTAGCTGTTTTTGTTGCCTGTGCTTTTAATGCTAGTTCTCCCAGCCCACCATTCCCACATGCCTGACTGAGTGTGCTTCAATCTCCGGCTGCGTCAGATAAACAGCACAGTGACAGACGAAGGAAGCAGATCTCACGTAACGTTTGTGTGAAATACAGTAAGACCAATGAGTATTTGATGCATTTGTCGTGAAGTTAATTCAATCTCTCTGCAACAAGTTACACACAATGTCGTTACAAAGTTCACAAGTGCACACACACACACAGCAGACACACACACGGTTAACCTTGCACTGTTTTTGTTTGGCAAATGTGACAGCATACACGGTAATGTCCACTGCTGTATAGACATTCGTTATGTTAATGTACAAAATAAACCTGATTTAACGTCACCATGATTGAATCGTCTTCTGACATGCAGCTGTGATGATAAAGATGGTTAATCGCTGTAATTCGTTACAAACATGCACGGTTTTAAACTTGTAAAACTCATTCTTGATCACATTTGATGATGATTGATGATCACAGAGAGCTGAACAGATCTTTTAATCCCAGTTACTTTGTACACGTCCTGTCTTGTTGATATGATTATATGCGAGACATGTTAATTCGTGGATGTCAATTAAATCAGTGGGCGGGTAAACCGCACTCCTACGTTGTGGTGGACCTCAAAATAGGAGGGATTTGGAAATTTTTAAAAAGAGACTTACTGTCTTTATATCACCCCAATATGACTATGAACACACTATACCTACACATAGTTCTGTCCAAACAGCTTACAAAAGATGATTTTCATTATAAGTGTACTTTAAAGGAGAGTAGAAAATAACTTTATACACTGTAAAAACCAAAATATATATTTGAAGTCAAAATTATTCGCCACCTTTGATTTTATTTAATTTTTTTTTACAAATATTTCCCAAATGATGTTTAACGGAGCAAGCAATTTTTCACGGTGTTGATTTCTTCTGGAGAAAGTCTTATTTGTTTTATTTTACCTGGAATAAAAGCAGTTTGAACAAACCAATGTTATTCTGTAATGGAGACTCAGACAACGAGGGATCCATTTGCAGCATGTTTATTAGACACAGTCTAATCAGAAACACACAGTAAATACTGATGACTGAACTCGCATGAATAACAGGGCTTCCGGATAGGAAAGCGGGCAAAACACAATCGGTGGTCGTTCTAACAGGCATGGATCAGGGGCAGGCGGCAGGCAATACAGAATCAAGACAGTCCGGGTTGGCAACAGCAACTCAAACGAGGAGTAGTAGAAACGCTCAGAAACGTCAGCAGGGCAGAACAAGACTTCGCAAAGAAGTGAGGGTGAATGCT
>CAIGQZ010032318.1:5183471-5197344 GCA_903798205.1 Danio tinwini
ATATATATATAAATTTTCTCGTATTTTATTAGCTTTTGCTTACCCACAGCATTGCTGACATAATGCTCTACCATCACATTAAACAATAATACTTATTTAATTAATGCTATTATAGGGAAAACTTTTTATAAAAAATATTTCCCTAATTTCATAAAAACATTTATGAAATTTATAAAAAAAAATTTTCAACAGTTAGGTAAAAGGGACCAATTACACCACTTTTTACAAGATAAAAAAGTCTCTAATGTCCCTAAAGTGTGTATGTGAAGTTTCAGCTTGAATACCTCACAATCAATGTGTTATTACTCTTCGAAACTGCCCCTTTTAGGCTTTGATCCTAATTGTATTATTTTGGTGACTGTCCCTTTAAATTTAAATGAGATTGTTGCTCCCAGCTTTATTTTGAAAAGAGGACCGAGTTAAAAAATGCATATACATTGGCTATTTCTCACTCAGGGCTGTCTAGAAATCATCAATGGGTGGGGCTTTCCCCTTTTGAGTGTTTCTGCAGATTGTATTTTTGAATTGTGATTAAAAAATAGAATTATTACATTTTTACCATTAGATGCTGACTAGATTTACACACTGTTGCCACACAGCTTTTAAAACCCCTTTTAAAAGTGATTTTTGCATAATAGGTCCCCTTTAAAACTATCAGAATTGGCTCTGGTTCACCAGGCATTTGGCTCAAATTATTTAGCAGTTAGGACATTTTTTATTTTTACTTTGTTAATTTACTTTGCTATTACACAAAATGTATTGTATTTGAAGAAGCATTCTTACATTGCATTTTATTTCCATATTATGACATTCGAAGGCATTTAAAATAAATATGTTTTGGACTGAAAAGTTTGAACACAAAAGAAGATATATTTTGATGAAAAATGAAAAGCTGAAACCATTGACTTCTATAGTAGGAAAAACAAATACGGAAGTCAGAGGTTACAGGTTTTAAGATCCCATCAAAATATCTTCTTTAGTGTTCAACAGAACAAAGAAACTTGTAAAAGTTTGGATCCATTTAAGGGTGAGTAGCGTTAAATCATAGATACAGCTGAAGTCAGAATTATTAGCCCGCCTGAATTATTAGCCCCACTGTTTATTTTTTCCCCAATTTCTGTTTAACGGAGAGAAAAATGTTTCAACACATTTCTGAGCATAATATTTTTAATAACTCATTTCTAATAACTGATTTATTTTATCTTTGCCATGATGACAGCGCATAATATTTTACTAGATATTTTTCAAGACACTTCTATACAGATTAAAGTGACATTTAAAGGCTTAACTAGGGAAATTAGGTTAACTAGGCAGGTTAGGGTAATTAGGCAAGTTATTGTATAACGATGGTTTGTTCTGTAGACTATGGAAAAAAAATTAATAATTTAATTAATAATTAATAATTTTAGTTAATAGTTAATAATAGTTAATAATATTGACTCAAAAATTTAAATTTCTTAAAAAAAATTTTACTACTTTTGTTAATAAAAATAAATAAAACAAATAAGACTTTTTCAAAAAGAAAAAAATATTATCAGACATACTGTGAAATTTTCCTTGCTCTGTTAAACATCATTTGGGAAATATTTAAAAAAGAAAAAAAATCAAAGGGGGGCTAATAATTCTGACTTCAACTGTATATACACTAGACTAGACATACGCACTCTGAGCATGTGTCGATAGCACCGCCACATTTATACAGTGCTCCCAGGACAAATGTCATTCAACCGCACTAGTCAAGACTAAAGGCAATCTGAAGATGTACGGGTGTAGTAAAGAGCAAACAAAGAAAACAAAGCACAAAGCCAGAACATTTCGGAGGTAAGATTTTGTTTTTTACGATTTTGTATGTTACGAACTTTTGTGCTAAACAAGTAACGTTATTGGTGATAATACAGTCTCTTACTGCATTTACCATAAGACAAAGTAGCACCAACTCACAGTAAATTCAATGCTTATGCTACTTTTGTTGAATAAAATCAGCAAACAATGTAAATGAAATATGACAACAATACTCTGTGATGCCAGAAACTTGTATTATTGTCGGTTAAGTGAACGAGTTGTTCTTAACGGGGATTCATTCACAAACGAATCGCTCCCTCCGTTAGCATTAGAAGTGAAATCAAGAGAGGGGGTGTGTTTCAGGACACGGATTAGATCAAATTTAACAGGGAGGGAGGATAATACATTTCAATGCACACAAACACACGCTCTTTGTCAGGAATGACTGTGCGGCCACTTATCCATCGATGCAGAAAAGTGATGTAAAATTATAATTTTCGTAAAAATTATTTGCATACTGACCACCGGGAAAACTCCCGATCATAGATACATGTATATGTGTAAATATTTATGGCTACAGATGGCCAGTCCTCCACTGTACCTTGGTCCCACATTCATTTAAAAGGAGTGCTACCCTGTACTAAAATGGCGGCTTTATTGATGCATTCCTTTTAAAAGACAACAACAGCGTAGGTGACATCTAATGTAAATATCTATGATGTTAAATAATAAGTAAATTTAAATCCCTTTAATCTACACAAAATGCTGCACAGTTTTACCTCAAAATTTGTTCAAATATGAACAAACAAAAATGACAGTATACTTTTTTAAAAGTCATTTTAGATATATTTTTAATCCTAGTTAGGTTTTCCCTCATTTGACCCAAAGTTATGTAGAAAAAACCCTATAAAAATATGGTAGACTAACCAAACTACATATAGCCTACCAATACTACTCTAATTTAATAACATGTAGGCGATTATAGACAATGACTAAAGGGGACTGAGTAGCTCTTTATTTTGCTTAACTTTACATATAAATATTAATCCTAGACATGACTAACCTTGCAAAGGATTTCTCGTTGTTGTTGTGTGTGACTGCAGACTCGTCCTGCAGGCCGCAGAGGCGCCAGACCTCTTACTCCATCATGGCGTCAGTCTCTGGACAGTGTTTTCACACGTAAAGGCAGCCTCTTTCTGTTGGATGGAAACAACGCTGTGGAAATCTACAAGGTAAAGCAACACATGCTGCACTAGCAAACTGTCATTCGTTCATTTGTTCATTCGTTTGTTCCTAAATTAATGAATTTGTTTCGTTCGTTCATTGATTCGTTCATTCGTTTGTTCATTGATTTGTTTGTTCGATTATTTATTCAGTTGTTACTTCATTCATTCATCAGTTCATTTATGTATTCGTTTGTTCATTCATTCATTTGTTCCTTCATTCCTTGGTTCATTTGTTCATTAATTTGCTCGTTTGCTCATGCATTCTTTCATTCATTCATTCATTAATTAATTCATTTGTTTGTATGTTCATTTGTTTGTTCATTAATTCATCCATTCGTTCGTTTCAATCTATTGTTCTTCATTCGTTCATTGATTCGTTCATTCTTTTTTGTTTGTTCATTCATTTGATTGTTCGATTAATTAATTTGTTCCTTCAGTTACTCGTTAGTTCATTTGTTTATTCGTTTGTTCATTCGTTCATTTGTTCCTTCATTCCTTGGTTCATTCGTTCATTCATTTGTTCGTTTGATCATTCATTCTTTCATTAATTAATTAATTAATTTGTTTGTTCGTTCATTCATTTACTTGTTTGTTCTTAAATTCATTTGTCCGTTCATTCATTTGTTATTTCTTCGTTGATTCATTCACATACAGTAAAAAATATATATATTTATATATTTTTTAAATAATGCAAAATCTATTTTGAAACTATGAGGCTGAAAAAAATATATTTTTAAAATTATAACTGTAATTAATTTCAAACGTCATATACCAAAATATATTTCGAAATGTATTTCAGGGTCAAGAAAATACATTTCTAACCTCACAGTAGAATGTGGATGGAGATTTCTAATTATTTCATTATGTCAAACAAATACAGTGGCAGCCAGATATTTATTTATGCATATTTTTTGTAAAAGTAAATATTTTTGTAAGTATGTTAATGTATTTTGTAATATAATAAAATATTTACATAATTTAAAATATTACAAATCACATTTTATATTTTATCTATCCTTGGGTGTGTGTGTGTGTGTGTGTGTGTGTGTGTGTGTGTGTGTGTGTGTGTTTGTTAACCAAATATGGACAAAATCACTTAAGAAAATATATTTATATTAATTTTTAATTATTATATTTTAGCAAATGTATTTTGATCAATTTTGTATATCCAGAAATATTTACATATTAAATGTCTTTTTTTTTGTTTTGTTTTATTATATGGGCTTGACAAGTAACATTTTTCCATCCACTTTAATTTGCAGCCCGAGAGGTCAATCCAGCCAGTGCTCAGAGGACGGTTGAGTGACTTGTACCTTCCTGCGATCACAGGAACCACATCAAACCTGCAGGCAGCAAAGGCCAAACTCAGTCACTCGTGTCCTTATCTGAGCTCTAGCAGACGCCGTGGCTCCACCTCCTCCATCGGCTCACAGAAACCTACAGACTTTAACAGCAAACAGGTGATAGCAGCTTAGAGCAGTCTGGGCTTACATTGCACTTTATGATCAATTACTGTATCAACACGGAGTTACACATTTCAGTTGGGCTTTTTCTTAAAAAAAAATAGAGTCTAAAACGTTTCACTGGACCTTCATTACACACACAGTGTAATGTCAGAATTATTAGCCCCCCCCCCCCTTTTTTTTTTTTAATTCTTTATTTAAAATATTTCCCAAATGATGTTTAACAGAGCAGGGAAATTTGCACACTATGTCTGATAATATTTTTTCTTCTGGTGAAAGTCTTATTTGTTTTATTTAGGCTGGAATAAAAATAGTTTTACATTTTTAAGGTCAAATTATTAGCCCTCTTAAGCTATATATTTTTTGATTGTCTACAGAACAAACCATCGTTATACAATAACTTGCCTAATTACTCTAACCTGCCCAGATAACGAAGTTAAGCCTTTAAATGTCACTTTAAGCTGTATAGATGTATGTCTTGAAAAATATCTAGTAAATATTATTTACTGTCATCATGGCAAAGATAAAATAAATCAGTTATTAGAAATGAGTTATTAAAACTATTATGTTTAGAAATGTGTTGAAAAAAATCTGCTCTCTGTTAAACAGAAATTGGGGAAAAAAATAAACAAGGGGCTAATAATTCAGGAGGGCTAATTATTCTGACTTCAACTGTATGTGTTAAAGCTAATTTAATTACACAACATTGTGATTAATTAATCTAGTTAAATGCAAATGAATAATATATCAAGTTTAACTGAAAAATTACCCCCCCAAAAAAAACGTTATATACATCTTTTAGTTATTTAGTTAAACCTTTTAATTTAACATAGATTTAATAAAATTTTTGTGTGTTATTATATCATTATATTTTACACAAGTCATATATTTTTGCAGAAGCAGCATGTAAATGGTAAAAAAATAAATATTTTTACAGAATTTTGTTGCAGCTTGGTTAACAACATTATAGCAACATTACAAAACGTTACAAAAAAACCTGATGACAATGAATTGAAATTTTAATACATTAATATTAGCCTAATACACCACTGTTGTTTATTTATTCAGCTGTATAGGAAACTATTTAATTTATTTTTTTGCTTGTTTGTTTGTTGTTTGTTTATTCATTCAATTCAATCAATCATTTATTCATTTTCTTTTGGCATAGTCCCTTTATTAATCTGGGGCCGCCACCGTGGAATGAACCGCCAACTTAGCCAGCATATATTTTACGCAGTGGATGCCCTTCCAGCCGCAACCCATCACTGGGAAACATTCAAACACACTCATTCACACACATACACTACAGACAACTTAGCTTACCCAATTCACCTATACCACATGTCTTTGGACTAACCTTGGATAATATAATCTCACGGTTATTAATAATATAATATCACGGTTTCACGGTATCATGGTATTGTGATTAATGCTCTGAAATTATATTATTTTTAAATGTCTGTGTAAAAAACTAAAAGTAGAACACTATATATTATTTTGAGAAACATTTATAATATTTTGGAGCAGTAAACGTGCCAGGTCAAATAATGAAATGAATCATTGACGTCTGCTGTCTTCATTAGTTTCAAAAACACAGATTTATTTACAATTTAAAATGGCATCTTTGGATATCTTTTCTGCTGGAGATGCTGTTGTAAAAAAATGTAAATAAAAAAATCTTACACATACCTTAGAAATGGTATTAAAGAAAATTTTGGCTGTATGAAAACCTGGACTTTTCCAAACGGCGGTATACCTTGAAAACGGTTATCGTCCCATGCCTACTTTGGACTTGTGGGGGAAACCGCTTCACACAATCGCCTCACAACAAGAACGTCGCTGGTTTGAGCTTCAGCTGGGTCAGTTGGCATTTCTGTGTGGAGTTTGCATATTCTCCCTCTCTTCACGTGGGTTTCCTCCGGGTGCTCTGGTTTCCCCCACAAGTCCAAAGACATGCGGTACATGTGAATTGAGTAAGCTAAATTGTCCGTAGTGTACAGTATGTGTGTGAATGTGAGAGTGTATGGGTGTTTCCCAGTGATGAGTTGCAGCTGGAAGGGCATCTGCTGCATAAAACCCCTGATTAATAAAGAGACTAAGCCGAAAAGAAAATGAATGAATGCATGATTTTGGGTTTGTATGTTTTTTTTTGTATTTTATAAACAGTACACATACACACAACAATATTTATACACAGTGAGTACACATACATTATATAAATGCAAACGTTTATTTTGAATGTGATTTATCAAGATTAATTGTTTGACACCACTAAAGAAAAAAACACGTAACACTGGATGAAAATCTTTATTTGATGTCTAAAATGTCAGATTTTTTTTACGTTTCTCTGGACACATTGGAAAATATTTCTTGACTGTCATGATAACAAACTAAAATTCCAACTTTATCAATCCCAATTTAATTTCAATAGCAAAGTGCTTTCCAGTATGACTACAGAAAATACATAAAGATATATCTTTACTGTCAATAGAATAAATCGACAGACCTAGTTAAAATGTGCCTTTTCTGTCACCTTAATATTTTCAGAAAGAGTTACCTGTAACTGCTATTTGAATTCTGTCTTTCAGAGTTTCCTCAAAGCGCAGAAGGAGTCCAAGAAGTCGAATGTGACGGTGACGATGATGTACCTTGGGCAGGGTCTTTCTGGAAGCGCTCGGGATGAGATGAAAGTGCTTCAGCAGATCTGTGGAGGAGAAAACATCTGTGTGTTTAAAGGATTTGTCCAACCCGGAGGTGAAGCTCACTATCCTGTTACCACACTCAATATACTGCTCCAAGTCTTACGCCAATGCATTTTCAAATATTTTTAGATTACATCATCTTCAACCAACAAAGAGAAATAAAGAAGAATACAACATTACAACAATAAAACATTATGTGTAGTCAGAATTTCAATTATGATAGATGATAATGCAAATGTACATACTGTATTATGAAAAGTTGTAAACAAAACAAAAACTAGCATAACAAAAACCGTAGTGTGAAACATACATAAAAAGATTTTTGATATAAAAGGAATTAATGTAATAACATAAAATACAACAAAATTATAATAATACATATTTTCTTTTCTTTGGGGATATACCAAGCATTACGCAAACAGAATACATGAAATACAAGTATTCTGCCATCTAATTATACTAGCTATTTACTGTTTTTTTTTCAATGCTTTAAAGGGCACCAATTTTAACCATTTTTCAAGATTTAATATAAATCTTTTGTGTCTTTAGAATGTGTCTTTTTAAAGTTTCAGCTCAAAATACCCATCAGATTATTTATTATATCGTTTTAAATCTGGGAAATGTGAGCTGTTCTATCAGTGTAGCTGTTTTTGTTACCTGTGCCCTTAATGCTAATGAGCTGGTTCTCCCCGCCCAGTCAGAGCCATACCCTTAAAACAGCTCAGTGACAGACAAGAATGAAGCAGGTCTCCCCTACTACAGTAAGAACTTTTATAACAGTTATTTGATATATTTGTTGTGGAGTTAATTTAAGCCTTTCATTAGCGATGAGTCGCACACAATGTCCTTATAAAGTTTGCTTGTGTGCAAGCGGGCACACACACCTTTGCTTTGCACTGTTTTTGCACAAGCAATGGTGACAGGATACATGTTAATATCCACTGCTGTATGGACATTGATATGTTAAAGAGCCCCTATTACACATTGAAAAGTGTAATATTTCGGTTTTATGGGTCTCCAACAACATACTGATATGTATGCAAGGTCAAAAAACACGTTCATGGTCTTATAATCTTATACATGGTCTTAGAAGCTAATCTGCGCTGATTAGACTGATGACAGCCTGTTGCTATTGGTCGACAGCGTTCGGCGCGAGACAGTAAAATGCCCAGCTCAGTTTATCAAGCCCGCGGGTCGCCAACATTGGTATAGGATCCGATCGCAGCGGACGACGAAACATGCTTCAAAGTAAACTTACTAACATCACAGTAAACAGTACCCGGTTCTCAACAGTGTTATTCAGACACCTCAGCACCAAAACCAATGCAGTTAAACACTAGCATATTGCTCTTGTTAAGTATGACACACATTCAGTTTTAATCCACACAGCAGCAAAAGCTGAATTATCCTGAACCTTGACCGATGGCCATAGCAACGACAAATGGCAGTGGAAGGAGCTCACAAAAGCATTTAAATCTGTAAACAAAGCAGCATGCGTCGCGTTTACAACATTGCATTAGACGCGATATTAGAATATCGAATAATAATAATAGAATATAAAGAGTTAACCTGATACAGTACACGCGGTTACTAGTAAGAAAACATGTAGATCATTTCTATTTGCAATCATTGCTGTGGCACCTCGTCCGTGAACTGCTATATGTTCTAAGGGCTTACCTGTAACCAGAAACTAATGCATGAGATGTGTAGTGATAGATTACCCATTGTAAGCGTGCAAATTTCTGAACGACTCCTTTCCCCTCACACTTCCAATAATATCTAGGTAAACACAGCGTCTTCATGAGCGTCTTGCTGCTGTGTTAGTGGGCGGGGCCGCAGGTTTGAATTTTGCCGGGTCTGCGAGCGCAACCATTGTTTCGTAACGACGTCACGCCGAAAAGGCTAAAGACTCGTTATCAAGACGATTCATTTAAACCACTATGAGTCGACTCTTTTATAGATGAATCAATAGTTTTAAAAACTGTCGACTTTCAGATTTAAGCTTTAGCTGGATATTTCACTTCACTAAGAGCTGTGTTACACACTACATGGAAGGTCATTTTCAAAAACCCATAATAGGGGCTCTTCAATGTACAAAATAAACCTGATTTAAGTCTACAAACTGGGATTAAAGCATCTTTTATAATTGTACTGATACTATGTGGCTGTAGTGATGAATTACGTAGCAGTTTTACTATTTTTATTACAAACATGAACGTAGAATCGTTTTAAACTTGTAAAACTTATTCGGGATCACATTTGAGGATGATTGATGATTCTAGCGATCTGAACAGATCTTTTAATCCCGGTTGCTTTGTGCACGTCCTGTCTTGTGGATATGATTACACGCCTTACTATGGAGACATGTTAATACGCGTCTGTCAATTAATTTGGTGGGCGGGGAAACCACACTCCCAAACTCCACTCCACAGCTTATTCTTTTAATGAGTTATCCACTTGTTAAGTGTGACGTCATGCTAAGGGGCTTCCGGGTCCAAGCACTCCATGAAACTGAATGAGGAGACTCATCAAATGCTAATAATAAACGTTTACAAAGCGATGTAATACTTTCGAAAATCACAATTGCAATATATATGTCCATGCCATCTGATGGCCAGAAAATGATACATTTTTTATAAATTGTTAAAATTTTGGTATTTGGGATGCAGCAAGCCCGGTGATTGTTGTGTACACTATGACCTTATATAAAATTCACTTTAATGTGTGATATGAATAAAAGGTGATCATGAACAAATATTTTGTCAATTCAAATGAGTGGCGGCTTGGACCCGGAAACAGTATTACATACGTCACCATCACGTCACCACTTAACAAGCGCATAGGTGTGTTTTGAGAATAAACTAATCAGTGTCTCATCTCCCATTCCCTTTAAGAGTCAGTTGCGTCCATAAGCGCATTTGCTATTTACATGGCGGACTTTGTAAGTGGAATAACTGAGCACTTCACTAGCGAGAAAACAGTTAAACAGAGCATCTGCAGTGCGAGAATGAGCCTCCTCGTTTTTTTCTTTCACTTTCACTCTCTTCCATTAGCCTACATGATTAATTTTTTTTTGTTAAGCACAAAGATTAGTTTCAAAACTTTTTCCAAATTCAGTTCTAATTTTCAGCAAACGGATAAATGAACAGTAATAACGGAGTGTGCTCAAAAAGTTATTTTTATAGAGTTATTTCCAAAGACACATGCTATGTCCCATATGGTCTAAAACCTGACAGGTGGGCAAATCTAAGCTTGTTTTTAATAAAACAAATATAAATATGCATATAATAAATAATACTAATAATAAAAATAACATTATACAAAAGCAAATTGTCATGAATAAACTGAAAAAGCCCCCCGAGATGAAGGCATGAAGGCAGTGTTTTTTATATTTATGTAGAAAGTAATACTTTTTGTAATATTTTAATCATTTAATCTCTTTTTTATTTGTAAATATATTTGTGTATTGCTGTACATCCTGTGTGTAATAAGCAATGTTTAAGCGAGACGCACAACTAACGCACTCTGCGCTGGACTTTAGACCTGCTCTCAGCTGGTCTATTGCGCAGTCTCTTTTAATTCCTCAAAATAGCAATGCGCCAGCAATGCGCCTTAACACACATACTTTCTAGACCAGAATGCCTATAGGCGCACATATGAGTGCAAAAGCATTTGCTATTTAAACAGCGTGGTGCAAAACGTCAAAACGACACTTGCATCAAGCTGAAACTAGCAAACAACAATTGCGTTATGCCTTTCGCCGCATTGAGCCGGGTGTATGATCGGGCCCTTTGTCTTTATATATTATCACTACACACAGCTCTGTCCAAACAGCTTACAACAGATGATTTTCATCATAGGTGCCCTTTAAAGCAGTGCTTTTCAGTCCTGGTTGTGTTTTTTTTTTATCTGACACTTAAAAGTACATTTCACCCCAAAATAAAAAGTCTGTCATCATTTACTCATCGTTCACCTGTTCAAAACATATTTGACTTTCTTTCTTCTATTAAAAACAAAATAAGATATTTGGAAAAATGGGATATCCATTACAGTTATAATGAATAAAGAAACAAACACACACAGGCCTATACACATACTGAGAGATGACAATTAAAGCAGTTGTCTAGGGCTGTTGCCAGAAATGGTGATTGGTGACATACACATACATAAGTCACACAAACATTTTTGAGTACAATTTTTTTTAAGAATAGAAAAAAACATGGCAAAATAAAAATCCTCAGAAATGTTCACTTTGATTTATTTGGTCATGTATGTTGCCATATAAAGTGTACCAACACATGTTATCCCTGGACTTAAATGAAAATAAATGAAAATAAGTAGTCAATACAGTTTTGCATCAAATATAATGGGATTTATGCTAACCAGAATTTGAAACAGCAGCAGTTTTTCTGCTTAGAGCAATTTGCAAACAGCTTACAGTCCCCTGTGCATGAAATTACCCATAAGCAGGGCTAGACAGAATCTGCAGACATTTATTTTTGCTATTTATTTCAAGTAAGAATATTTTTTGTAAGAATGAAGGAATGAATTAATAAATAAATATAAAAACATTAAATGTAAAAAATTTGTGGATTTTAGTGGAATAATTTTAATAAAAAATTAACATAATAAGTAAACAAATCAATAAATCAATAAATAAATAAATAAATAAAGCACGGGGGCTCAGTGGTTAGCACTATCGCCTCACATCAAGAAGGTCACTGATTGGAGTCCAGCTGGGCTAGTTGGCATTTCTGTGTGAAGTTTGCATGTTCTCCTCATGTCTGTTGGGTTTCTTTCGGGTACTCCGGTTTCCCACACAGTCCAAAGTCGTGCACTATAGGTGAATCGAATAAACCTAATTGACCGTAGTAAGTGTGTGTGTGAATGCGAGTGTATATGGGTGTTTCCCAGTACTGCGTTGCAGCTAGAAGAGCATCCGCTGCGCAAAACATATGCCAGAAAAGTTGGTGGTTCATTCCGCTGTGGCGACTCCTGATAAATAAGGCTGAAGGAGAATGAATAAATGAATGGATAAATACATACTTTTATTTAAGTTTAAGTTAAATCCAATGAGAACAACTTCATAGGCGGAGCGTGTGTAAGGCTGGGGAAGGCTTAGCCTCCCCCTGGCCAGAGACCACAGAGATAGCAGCAAGAAAAAAACTGCATTGAAAACATGTAACGGGTGTAAGGCGGAATATGAATGTAATGTTGTTGATTAACAGAACACTTTAATTATTGTACGTTTGTCAATCACATTTAAAGTCTTCCTCCACACTAAAATGGAACTGTCCAACCCCACGTTTGCACTGATGAGAACTGTTTTTCACTGGAGTTCGCAGCAGCTCTGTAAACTAAACCAAAAGTGCTGGCCACCGGACTGTTCTGACATAAATAATAAAATGACAAATGGGTATTACGAGAGAGGTATAATAATATTATTCTGCTTTAACTTGTTTTCAGCATTAAATGAAATTAGTAGTTTCATTGTAACGTAGTGTATAGCCTAGTGTAGTAATCTTGTTTAGGCGATCGTTTGGAGTTTTAAATTTCAAAGGTCTGAAAAATATAACCGGACATATGTTGATCTTATTTGCAGTGTTGGGGAAAAGTATTAGGCCTACATTACAATCTAAAGTCACTTAAAAAGTAGCTAAATGTATTACTTAGTTATATTTTAGGGAAAGTAATGTGAAACGATGTGTTATTTATTTATATGCATTTTTTAAGAGTAGCTTTAGGCTTATTTAGAACACTGCTTATTTGCAATTCTTAAGCATAAACTTAATTTTTCATAAATGGGCTTAATTCAGTATTATTGTACTTCACTTTATTTAATCAAACGTAGACCTATAGATTATTTGGTCGCATTTAAAACTTATAACGGCACTGTTTAGGCTACTGTTCTATATTCTTCACTGGTCATCATTATTGATCTGAATGTCCAACCTACTGGCGGAAAATGATTTTGCATTGTAATTCTGTGAAGTGTTTTTTAGAGGGTTGATTAATGCAGTATAATGTCACAAAGTCGAGATATGTTTTTAATTTTGTTCTAGTTTGTATTTTGAAATAATATAAATCTAATTTAAATATACAATTACTAACACCAGTTAATGGCTACTACTGGATCACCGTTACTCTGCAATATTTGCCTCTTATTAAATTGCCAATAAGCACATAAAAACGCAAATAAACTCCTAGTTTATGTTGTCATATTTTCATTGTCCTTTTTGTTGTTTCTAACTTAATAAATAAAAAATAAATTCAGTATCTGAATCACAGTTTTAAAATGCTTCTATTTATATATTTATTGCTCAATTACAAGTTCAGTTTTCGACTGGCCTCGTGAAAAAGTTAATGATTTCTGATTAATTTCTGCATTTTATTTATTAATAAATTTATTTTTGCAAAAGGGTTGGATTACTCAAAAAAATGTTTTAAAATTTCTGGCCTCGCCCCTGGCTGAATATCGAAAGTGACATAACCACAGGACTAAACAACAAAGACAACATCAACGCTTATAATGCCTGGTCTAAAAGGAGGATTTTACTGCATAAGGTAGGGCAGTGGCTATTATTTATATTGACTGCCATGCCAAAATACATTTTTGTTTGTTAGACAGAAGGCTACCATAAATCTATAATATATAATATAATATAATATAATATAATATAATATAATATAATATAATATA
>CAIGQZ010032318.1:5197354-5234795 GCA_903798205.1 Danio tinwini
ATAATATAATATAATATAATATAATATAATATAATATAATATAATATTTATTATTATTATTATTATTATTATTATTATAAAGATTAGTGGGTTAGTTTAATAAAATAATTTAATGTGTGTGTTGAAGGAAATAGACGTTTGTTGATAGGCTGAGCTTTTGTTAAAACCTCTTCTTTGTTGGTCGCAAATCTTTTTAAATGCATTAAAGGTAAGCGGATATATTAGCCTTACCCTGGAGTTTGTTCAACCTCCGCCTATGAACAACTTGTTTGGTACACAAAGTATGTCTAATATAAAAGAGAGCAGAAACATTTGCATATTATTCAAGAATTATTATTAAATAAATAAAAAATGAATATTTATACACATTTACATAAAGACAATAATATGTAGACTCCATGATGGGCTAAAAATCTGTGGAGATCTGCAGATTTCTGTGGGTGCGTTTGCATGTGGGCCTACCTAAAAGTCAACAAATGTGCAGTCGCTGTGGATCAACTTCCCATTAATGGCACTGATTTACCAAAAAATTGTCATTGTTTGGAAAAAATAAAATGAAAAAAGCTAGGCCTTACAACTCAAAATGAAAAGGAAAACAGAATGCCCTTAATACAAGCATAAACAATAAGGAAATAAGAAACCTAATTTGTGCTTGTTCTCAATAGAGCAGTTTCAGTTCACATCTCAGAGACACCTGGGCTTCCCCTTCAGCGCTACTATCTTTGTAAATGGACTGATGGCCACGAGGATCAGCTCCTGCTGCGAGTACAGATATGCTCCTGGCTTTCAGCAGGGTCGCAGGAGCTGCTTCAGACTGACGCGACTAAACGGAGGAAAACCCTGCTACAAGTGAGATATATATTGGCATGCAAGATCAAGAAAACATGTTTGTGCTAGCACCACCTAGATTACCATTGCAAACATTTTCTCCTCGTACAGATGTGTGAATTCTAGGCATGGAATTGGCGCCCCTGTGATCAATAGTGCAGCTCCAACCTCGACACGAGCCGTCAATTCCAATGAAGGTGTGTGTTGTTGTTGGATTTTCTTTGTGATGATTTTTAAAGGGGACATATTATGTAAAAATAAAATCACAAATCAAGGGGTTAAACACAGATGTTTGGTAGCAGTGTGTGAATATAGCCAGTCTCTAATGGTAAAATGTAATTAATTCAATTTTTTATGATAAGTGAAGTTTATTTATAAACTAATTTCATGAGGATCAAGTGCTTATGATTGCTTGCAGCCGGTCCCACATTATTCAATTTATGATTCACCAATCAGATGACTTCTAAGCCCACCTTCCACCCCTGCACCTCCTCCTTGCCTAGATGGGTGGCATAGTGGCCCAGTGGTTAGCACTGTTGCCTCACAGCAAGAACGTCACTGGTTCTAGTCCTTACCAAGCCAGCTGACGTTTCTGTGCGGAGTTTACACGTTCTCCACATGCTCACGTGGGTTTCCCCCAGGTTCCCCGGTTTCCTCCCACTGTCCAAAAATATGCAACTTAAGTTAATTGACTAATCTAAATCGGCACCATAGACATGCTCCTAGTAAGTAGTTACCTCTTAAGAGCAATCGCTATCTGTTTATTAGCTACTACAGCAGGGGAGTTCTCGAGATCTACCTGAGCTCAAACTCCCCTCTCGCCTTGCAAACGGGAGTGAGTCCCGGCCTCAAGGATCTTATGAGCTCAGGGCTCTTTCCCAGGACAGCATGCCAAACAAGCTTTATAATCAATCATTAGCTAAGTGTGAACTCTTGAAAAATGTATGTGCACTTTGATTAACATTCTCCCTTTGTACGTGTCATCCGATAGGTAAAGCCCTGCCCATTAGTGTCGATCACTCCCTCATTAGCAAAAACAACCTTGAATGAAAGCAGTCAGGAGTTTTCACCTGCTGAAGGTAATGTCAGCGACTAAAGGCTGGTTTATACTTCTGTGTCGAGTGATTGGCGTGACCCACAGCGCCTGCCTTGTGCATAGTCATGCATTTATACTTCTGCATGCTGTTTGTGTTGTTCTGCAGTAACACTAAACGCTTGCTGGCAGTAGGTTTTTATGTTCCTCTGTGTCAAATTTCTTTGTGGGCGTTTGTTTTTTCTGAACGCTACCTTACTGTACAAGTAGCTAAACTTGCTCATTCAGAGGCGGGAACCGGCGGACATGCAACAGCTTTAATAATAAGGTAAACACAAAACAAAAGTTTCTATCTGGAGCTCCTTCACAGGACTCGACACTTGTAAATATTTGCTCAATCTGGGCTCACGGCTCTCAGCACAGCCTATGCTTGTCACCGATACCAAACCGACCAATCACAGAGCTTGCGCTAATCGTCGTTGTGATGTGTAGTTACATTTTTGGAGAGGTGTGGGATATGCGACTGCTCGAAGGCTGCGCCGGACCATACATGTGTACTTGACGCAAAAGTTTAAATCAGCCTTAAGAGGATTATAAATGTAGAGTTTTAGGATGCACAATTGAACAGCATAGTCTCCATAGTCTGCCTTCTTCTGAGACACTTCAGAAGAAGAGCACAGTTTCATAAGTTCACACTTAGCTGATGATCTAATGTAAGCTTGTTTGGCATGCTGTCCCGGGATCCTCGAGCCCAGGGCTCCCTCCCGTTTGTTCAGGAGCTTGAGCTTAGGTAGATCTCAAACTCCCCGGCTGCGGTAGCCAAGAAAACATTTGAGGGGGAAGGGAGTTAGATGAGTGCCTGAATTGCTTAATCTGTTATGAATTATGTATATCTTTGGATGGTGGGAGGAAACCGGAGGACCCGGGGGAAACCCATGCGGACACGGGGAGAACATAAAAACTCCACAAAGAAACACCCACCAATCTGGCGAGGACCAGGGCTGGTAGTGTTCTTGCTGTGGTGCAACAGTGCTAACCACTGGGCCGCCGTGCCGCCCGATCTATGAAAAGGAGAAGAAGGGGGAGGAGAAAAAAAAAGGAGGGGGTTCTTCCATACTAAGATAAATGTGGACTGGAAACTGTGGTTATTTATAGTAAATAGGGAATCATATGATTGGGAGATCATGATTAGTTAATGTGAGACCGGCAGTGGTAAATCATAAGCACGTGATCCTCACAAAATTAGTTTATGAATAAACTTAATCTAATTTCAATTTAAAGTGACAGTCATCAAAACAGCACAATTTGGATCAAAGCCTAAAAGGGGCACTTTCAAAGTAATTTAAAATGAAAAAAATACAAAAATAATTTGTGGGGTATTTAGAGCTAAAACCTCACATACACACTCTAGGGACATCAGAGACTTATTTTGTTAAAACAGGTATAATAGGTCCCCTTTGAGTAATGATGTAGGGTGCAATATTTCATCAATGTTTCAAGGTAATTAATGGTGCATCAGCCATATGGCAGCACATACGGCAGGGTTGAGTCTGGTCAGTACCTGGATGGGAGACCACCTGGGAAAAGTAGTGCTGTGTTCAAAAATCACCTGATAGCCTTGTTTGTCATTGCCAACAATAATATAATCCACTTGAATTAGAGAATGAAAATGAGTGAGTGGATTCAGACACCGAGTTTCTGCTGCATTTCCATACTTTGTGCTTGTTGTTTAATGATGTGGATAACTGCAAATTAGCAGCACCCGTTCAAACTAAAATATTTATATTTGACAACATGGAAACTAGCATGCATACAATTTAAAGAAATAGTTCATCCAATAATGAAATCTCTGTCATCATGTATACTTACCCTTTACTTGTTCAAAACCTGTTTGATTTTCTTTCATAATAGCTTATTTTGTGTTCAACAGTAAAAAAAGACTAATAAAGGTATAAAACCACATGACTTAAGTAAATAGTCATTTGAATTTCTTTGGATGAACCATCAACGTAATGGAATAAAATACTAACAAATTAAAAGGAAAATAAACCTTTAGGATATTACACTGTACATTAGATCAGTTGTCTTGGAAAATGTATTGATGAATGATTCAGCTGTCATCTTCTGGACAGACTCAGGAACCCAGTGTATTCCTCACAGTGCATTATAGGTATTTTAAAATCAACTTGGGCTGCATTACAGTCCAAAGTTTTAAGCCCTTTACTCGCTAACTTCCCTCCATCTTGTTCCCTCGGATGTATGTCATTGATTACCTTACACAAGTGTCCACTACTGCCGGAACATCTAAATGGGTTTAAATGTAATGCCCTAATCCAGGGATGTCAAACTCAATTCCTGGAGGGCCGGAGCCCTGTTTAGTTCCAACCCTAATTAAACACACCTGACCAAAGTAATTGAGTCCTTCAGGCTTGTTTGAAACCTACCAGTAAGTGTGTTGAAGCAGGGTTGGAACTAAACTGTGCAGGGCTGCGGCCCTCCAGAAATTGAGTTTGACATCCCTGCCCTAAACCCTTGAACTCTTGGGAACTACACTGTTGTGACATCACAGTCACATTGCATTCTGGCACATATAAGTCCTGGAGTGGACATATGAAGCCAACTCCTTCCCTTTGTCAAAAAGGGAAGAATCGAGGGTATGTCCATGTAAGCTTCTCTCGTTCACGAAGTGTCATGAAACACCAAAACACATTTTTTTGAGCTGTTGACAGTCATATATGTGTCCCACGCTGTTATAAACACTATTAGGACACATATATTGCACTAAAAAGTGAAAATTGGTTGTTTTTGCGTTATTTTGAGAATACTTTCTTCCGGTTTGAAACAAATTTTTGAAGCTGCGTCAAGGCCATGAGATACTTGCGTGTAAATCCAGCGTGGAGAGTGGCTGTCTGTACCTGCGAGTACATCTTGACGTCTCTGAGTGTGCAGCATCAATTCATGAGAAAGACTTTGTTCAAACCAGTCAGCGCGCTCTATTGTGTATGCGGTGAAACTTTATTAATATGCATGATAGCTTCGAAGACCTGTTACAGTGTTCAGACGACAGAGAAACACCATGTTGTGTTGTCAAAACAAGTGAAAGAACAAGAATTTGGAGACATGGGTCGTCAGTGTTGCATTTATTTGTGTGCTGCGTTTATTAATGTGCTGCAACGAAGGTTTTGTTTGCATTTTCCCACTATGAGAGTGCTGCTGGACTCACATGTGGATTACAGTACACGCGACAGAATGCGTTTGTAAAGGAACATTTTTTAGCCAGAAAGCTTTTCGCATCTGGAAATGATGAAATCCAGATTTGCCGCTCGTCTCCTTTTTAAAAAAGACACAGTTCCAGTTTAATTGTCCTGTCGCTACAGATTTGGTAAGTATGTGTGTGAGAGCAGTGCCCTTTGTTTGGTTATTCAGATGGCAAAGTTAGTTAGTATCGTCAGCAGTGCTCTTTCAGTTTTTAAAGACATACCTTAGTCAAAATGAGTTACTAAGTTTACAGTATGTTAATATCACTGCAATATTATAGTACAATATTATGGCTCGTTTCCACTGACTGCACAGTACGGTACGGTAAGGGTCGGTACGGGTTACCTTTATCAGGCTTGCGTTTCTACTGCTAAAAGGGTACCGATGATACTCTTTTGGTGGGCGTGGTGTACGACAGTTGCAGTCAACACCATTTTCGCTCGAGAAAATGTCTAAAGTAAAGCTGTACGAGTCGCTCACATATCATATGAGAAGCACTTCTCACAAAACAGATGCTTTACACACATAAATACTTCAGTATAAATGTTTATTACTAATTCTACTATGAACATGAATTGATTATAACTGCAGATCAATGACAGTGCGAAATAGCCTACTGTAACGTCTGCAATTATATAAAATAAATAAATAAATGAACATATATGAACACATACAGACCCTTACAGTCTCCGATATGTTACCACTTACAGAAAAACTACACACAGCATACGCGTCACTTTCACGTTTGTCAGTTTCAGACAGGATCAGGTTTCAAAAGCACGTCAATGATCAAGCGCATGTTATGATCATCAGCTCAAGAAGTTTGCTATTTCAAATAAAGAAACGCTACGAGCGCAAGCAAAAAAAACGCTAGCGCTTCAGTCTGGCTCGTAAAAAACTATGGAGCACAGGGTAAAATCAGCTGTTCTTTTTGGCTTTGTGGCTGTTCATCAAGACGACACAATGTTCATTTGAGCCCAGATCGAACAGGACTCGTTATTATATGTTATAATATGGATATATAATCTCTCGGCTGTGTATGAAAACATGGCGGCTCCTTTGTTTTCATTCTGGCTTGTTCCGTGAGCTCGTGACGTATCTCTGTAAACCAATAGCGTTCAGCTGTGCCTCTAGCTCCGCCTTTGGGACCCTTTTAGTACCCTTTCTCATATGTGGTACCCTTTCGAAAGGGTGCCGAAAAAGTGGCACGGTTCGGTTCGGAATGCCTTTTGAAAGTGGAAACGACCATAAAAGCGTGCCGACCCGTACCGTACCAGTCAGTGGAAACGAGCCATTATAGACTGAAAGATCCGCTGTAAATGCTGCTCTCCGAATGTAAACACCTTAATCAAACTATTCCCGTCATGCAGGATTTTTGCCGCATTTTGTGACAGGATAGTCTAGATACACACGGCTTTCTGACGCTACCCACCGCGTGCATCTAAGTTACCGAGAAATGCGGAGGATTTTTTTTTCTCCCATTCGCCGTGGGTATGAAACATACCATTAAAACTACACTTATCCAGCAGTTCCTCGCTTTCAATATGTCATTTGTCACGGGCGACATGCAGGAAATGTTTCTGAATAAAAGTGAAAGTACCAAACTGCAGTTAAAGTCGACAAATTAATAATTTGGCAAGTAATTAGATTACTGATGTCCATGTAAACACAGTCACTGTCTTTCTGCCCTGCATCTGCGTGCCCAAACAGAAACTCCCATATTTGCAAATCCTTCCCTCTTTCCCTCCCCCAACACTCCCACCTAAACAGAGCTGGATACGCCCACTTTCCTGACTTTTTCTAAACTAGAGGTGTGAAAACACCCTGCTGAGACAAAGGGGTTTCATGGCCCTTTAAAAAGGTGTCTTGGATTCCTCCGAACAACGGTAAAAGATACGGGAAGGGAATTCACAAGTGCATATCTAATGGTGGACTAGAACATTTAGGTTTCTAGGGCTCTGTCCCAAATTGCATTGTTCATGTGTGATTGTATTCTGGCATTTGTAGTCTTCCATGCACATGTTGGATGAGTCCATGGAACTATAGGACACCAGTTATTTTTCCAAAAGGCCAATTTTTTTAACAGCAAACCATTCTGAGGGAAAGTGCATGTCCATTAAACATATTATATCATATTAAATCAATGACAGTAAACAAAGAACATGATGTTGTATGTCGTATTTTCAGTACTTTTGGTACTTTCAGGCAGACTACCACCTGCGGACCACTGCTATAGGGTATTCCATCTATTTTAGCTTTCAGAAATATGCTTGTGAGTGCCCTCTTTGCAGTTATCTGTGCACAATGTATACTTCTAATGAGTCTCCACCGAGTCAGGCCCCACAGCAGATTCAAAAGAGTCAAAAGTGGAATTACATCAAAATGTGGACTGAAAGAAAGACTGCAAGGGTTTGCACAGTGCCTAGCAACCCAAATTCCTTGATTAGCTGGTTTTGGATTAGGATTGTTTAATTAAAGTTCCTGACCCTTCAGGAATTGAGTTTGAGTCCTCTGCTCTAGTCATTGAATGTGCATCTGATATACCCTCGTTACTGCAGTGCAATATTGGATTGAATGAGTGCCCTCGAATATGTCCACCAATGATTTCAGACACCACTACAATGGCTGACCTCTCAAATAGTACCTTATTTAAAGGCACAGGGAGGCTATTTCAGACTTAGCCTAGGTTGCTGTGGGAAGAGGCTTTTGGGAGGCCAGGGTGGGGGTGCTTACCCTGCATCTGTTTGGGTCTTAATACCAGGACTCTATCATTTAAATTCGTTAGTCATTCAGATGAAAGGGAAAACCGCCAATTGTTATTTACCACCACCCCCCACCTATAACTCTACTTGCTTGATTCCCAGTAACCACAGGGGTTGTAGTTATTAATTATAATACCCTCTTCTACCTGAAAGGGATAGTTCACATAAAAATTCAAATACTGTCAATAATTATTCACGCTCATGTTGTTCCAACCCTCAGATACCTTCGTTTATCTTAAGAACACAAATTAGATTGTTTAGATGAAATCTGAGACCTGACATCAACGTTCCTGAAAAAATCCAGAAAGATATCAAAAACATTGTCAAGATATGTCTTCAAGGAATCAGTTGCAACATTATAAAGCTATGTGAATGCATTTTATTGCACCAAAGATAACAATAACAACTTTATTCAACATTCTTTTCTCCTAATTGTCAGTATAGGGCTTATGTTCATTAGACATTTGTGCATTGGTTTATACCCCGGAGGCTGGCGTGTGAGGTCCTCTGTTTGAAACAAAGCACAGGCGCATATGATGTATACATCAGCATACGTCGCAACAAGTATATGAAATAAAAACCCTATTCACTAGGATCTACACTCACCGGCCACTTTATTAGGTATACCTTACTAGTACTAGTAATACCTTACTAGTTGGACCCCCTTTTGCCTTTATAACTGCCTTAATCCTTTGTGACATAGATTTAACAAGGTACTGGAAATATCCCTCAAAGATTTTGGTCCATATTGGCATGATAGCTTAACGCAGTTGCTGCAGTATGTAAATATGTAAATTTGTCGGCTGCACATCAGTGATGCGAATCTCCCGTTCCACCACATCCCAAAGGTGCTCTATTGGATTGAGATCTGGTGACTGTGGAGGCCATTTGAGTACAGTCAAGTCATTGTCATGTTCAAGAAACCAGTCTGAGATGATTCACGCTTTATAACATGGTGCGTAATTCTGCTGGAAGTAGCCATCAGAAGATGGGTACACTGTGGTCATAAAGAGTTGAATATGGTCAGCAACAATAGTCAGGTTGGCTGTGGCATTGACACAATGCTCAATTGGAAATAATGGGTCCAAAGTGTGCCAAGAAAATATCTCCCACATCATTACAACCACCACCACCAGTCTGAACCGTTGATACAAAGCAGGATGGATCCTTGCTTTCATGTTGTTAATGCCAAATTCTGATCCTACCATCCGATTGACGCAGCAGAAATTGAGAGTCATCAGACCAGGCAACGTTTTTCCACTCTTCTATTGTCCGATTTTGGTGAGCCTGTGTGAATTGTAGCCTCAGTTTTAGCCCCTGTTCTTAGCTGACAGAAGTGGCACCCAGTGTGGTCTTCTGCAGCTGTAGCCCATCCGCCTCAAGGTTCAACATGTTGTGCGTTCAGAGATGCTCTACTGCACACCTCGGTTGTAACGAGTGGTTATTTGAGTTATTTGTCTTTCTATCTTTCTATTCTCCTCTGACCTCTGGCATTAACAAGGCATTTGCGCCCACAGAACAGCCGCTCACTGGATATTTTCTCTTTTTTGAACCATTCTCTGTAAACCCTAGAGATGGTTGTGCGTGAAAATCCATCAGCAGTTTCTGAAATACTCAGACCAGCCAGTCTGGCACCAACAACCATGCCACATTGAAAGTCACTTAAATCGTTTTCTCATTCTTATGCACAGTTTGAACTGCAGCCGATCGTCTTGACCATGTCTACATGCCTAAATACATTGAGTTGCTGCCATGTGATTGACTGATTAGAAATTGACGTTAACACGCAGTTGGACAGGTGTACCTAATAAAGTGCCCAAGTGAGTGTATTTGTTTTTTTATGGTGTAGGCAAAATAGAAACTTTTAGACAAGTCAAATTGGAGCTAAACTTTAGGACTAAATTTGGTCTAGATGGATGCTGTGCAGTTGCGGTGAGTGAGAAGAATCTTCCTGTGATGATTGTTAATTCAATCTTACTCTGTCCAGGTGTTATGGAGTCGTGCCCTTCTTCCCCTTTATTCGTCCCTCTTGGAATGGAAACATCTGTGCAGAAGACGAGAAAGCTTTCTAAAGATGGAGGTGCTTTGTCAACAGACAGTGAAGACATGAACGGCAGCGTGAAAGAACGACGACACCACAAACGCCACAAAGGACCACGCAGCCAACGAGGAGAGGGCAAAGCTTCGGAGGAATCGCAAACACATAATAATGGAAACAAAGCTGAAGACAAATCGCCTTCCAATGCCAAAGAGCAACTGCAAACATCAGCAAAAAAACATAATCCAGCAACAGAAAATAAAAGCAAAGTGCCAGGTGAGTGCAAGTCTTTTCAGCGATGTGGTTATAATGCCTGGGAGAGGACAAGGTCGTTGTACGTATATAGAGCTGCCTGCCAGGTCAACGCAAAAGCTACCTCAAGATGAAGCTTTGTTGTAAATCATTAGGTTGTATTTTATTTTATAGACAGCACTATCAGGACAGTTGCATTTCTCAAGATTCATTGCAGGAAGGAAAAACTCTGAGCAAGCGGGATGGGGAGAAAGCGACGGATCCTTCACAATGGAATGGAAAAAGCAGGAACAGGGGAAGACTGAGGGACTTCTATGAAGAATGTGTTGAAATGAGCACTGGTCTGGAATCAGGCCTAGACCAACAGAGGTGGTTCAAAGTAAACAGTGAGTCAAGAACTGCGGCTCATTGCTCACAGACAGGGTTTCCCCCGAGTCTTTTAGCCTGATTTAGAGGGAGTCAATCATTTTACCATAAAGGTTATTACAAAAAGTCATTTTTAATTCAAATGTAAGCAGAGGTTAGTGTGAAGTTTTAAGGACACGAGCAGTGCTTGAAATGCAAAAACAAAACACAACGCACAAAACACAAATAATTTGGTCACTGTAAAAAATATCTGTTAATTATCATTTCCGTATTTTGTGATTCACAAGTGTTTTCTGTTTATTTCAAGAGTTCACACTTATGCAGAGTTCAGACTGCAAGATTTTAACCCTGATTTTGACTCGCTGACAGGTTTTGAGAAATTGCCGTCAAATGCCTGAAATCACAGGCAAATCGGTGCTCGTGCACGCGAGTGACAATCACACAGTGTGAACTATCAAAGACTAAATATATGGATCTGTCAGCGATTCAAATCATGACGTGTGAAATGAGTTTTGAGTAAAAATAACATCGGCGATCAACTACAGCTAATCAGAGAGCAGCATCCACTAGCGTGGTTACCTGCAGGCCAGAGGGAGGCTGGGGGAGAAGTTAAAAGCGCTCATTTTCAGTTTATTTGGACCCAAGAAATAGAATAAAAACTAGCAGAGATTTTGCAGGAGCACTCGTGGCTGTTTGACATGTCATCTGAGCAAAACCACAACCGGGTCGAACTAATAAAGTTGAGCAGAAATGACTAATACCCTTTAAACACAGGTGAGCAAATATGTAAATTTTCTACCCCATAAAAGGCTTCTTTCTCGTTATGTAGTTAATATCAAAAGATATACTACTGTATCTGTTTTTGGTTGTGAGACGTAGTGAAAACACTGACACAACTACTTTGAAAATCATGCAGTCTGAACTCGGCATTAGATACTGCTTGATAATAATAGCAGATTTGGCATGCTGTCCTGGGAGAGAACCCAGATTTAAGGGGGTATGAGATCCGGTAGTTCTCGAGAGTTCCCCCTGGTAAAGGAGGAAAGGGGGAGATGGGGTGGATGGGGGATTCTTCAAAAATCAAAGATAAGGGAGTAATGTTAGTTGGGCTATTTATAGGGAGTTTGGAATGATCCGATTGGCTTACTAATAATTACAGATGAGAGACCAGCCGCGATTAGTCATATTACATGCTCCTTTCGAAATTAGTTTGTGAAACTTCACTTATGGATGTGAATTGCATCATGGAGATGTTGATCTCTGCTCTGTCGGCTTTTGATGTTGAAAATTCAACTCTACAGTTTAACAAAGTGACTTTTAATTGACATTTTAGTTTTTCAAAATGATATAATGTATAAGATATAATATATAGAGAATTAAGTCTGTAAAATTACAGAATTTATACTGGGAGTTTATTACAAGATTTTTGTACTGTAAATATACAACCCAACCCAGACAATAAATCTCTTTAAGCTAATATAAATGTTCATAAAAGTCACTTTTTTAACTTTTCAAGTTTAAAGTTGTTGGAAGAAAGATCAAGGTCCCATAATGCAATTCAAAAGCATAAATAAATGGGGGAAAATTAAAAATAAACAAACACGGATTACAAAATACAGAAAACATTATTAAACTATTAAACATTACTGTAATATTACAGAAAAAAGGAGATCCTTAAAGGGATAGTTCACCCAACACTGAAATTTCTGTCATCATTTATTTGTCTCAAACCTGTTTGAATTTTTTTCTTAATCTTTCTGAAAAATGCAAAAAAAAAAAAACCCTGTAACCATTGATTTCCATAGTATTGATTGCGACATAGGCTCATTCTGAAAATGTTGCCCTATATACATTTCTGGAGATCGCAAATTGTGTAGCCGAGGTATGTATGGCTGCATTTAGTCTTAAAAACAAATGCTATGGGGCAGTATAACGCCATTTCTTTTTACGGTTACCAGCTGACCGCCTACCTCCATGTTTCCGTTGTTACCAGTTTGACCAGTAGCTCGCCATGTACGTCGGCAGAGTTGAAACAAAGAGAAAAGTTGACCCTGATGGCGGGGTTTGAGTCTGCCGAAGAACGGTTCCAGAAAATAGGTAAGACAAAAAAAGAAGCCAAAAAATTCAATAAATATATAAATAACAGGGTGAGAATGTGGTAAAATCTGAAAACATGGTAAAGATCAGGTGAGGGCTTTTCTTTTTCTGGATTGCTTTTCTTTTTCTGGAAAACTGGTTGGGTTTAGGGAAGTGTGTGTGCGGGTCAATCTGTGATTTTGAAAACACTATTGGTTGGGTTTATGGAAGGAGGAGGAATAATCGCATGTAAATAGATGCGTGAAAATTTTGAGTTTACTTGCTTCATTCGCATGTCAAATTCACTTCAGAACAGACACAGATTCGTGTCATGGGCAAGGCTTCTGTCTGTCTGGTGACTCTAGTTTCGTTGCTAAATGGCTAACATGGATTTTATTGAGAAAATAACTGTTTATGTGCTTTATAAAGGCTGAAAAACAGCGTTGATACGTTGGAGCAGTGTCTGAGTCCACTAGATCCTTTCAGAGGTGCACCCAGCTCTGTAAGCTCATTAACTCCTCCAGAAACTTAACCTGGATGATGGAAGCATTTAGCGGTGCTTCTGACTGAGCCGAGCCCAGTTTGATGAACTGTTGTCGGAGTAGGCAGGAGGATTTTCCCCCGGGACACCAGCATCAGGCGCTACATCATAATCATGCCCCCACAGGAGCAAGCTCCTGATTGGTTAACGCGGCGCAATGCCATTCTCGCAATTTGTGTCATTCGGGCGTATCGCACTGCAGGATGTCTATTTGCGTCTTTGCATTGACTTAAAATGTAAATCACTTACGCTTGACGCTTCTTCCACATCTGATGTGATTGCAGCATTAGTCAATCGGTCAGTCGACAGTGGCTTTACGTGACAGTGGCTTTAAATCAGTTTAGATTTACGTGAGAGCAGCAGACGAAAATGGCACTTGCAAAAAAATTTGAGATCTGAAAAAGCGTACACAGCGGCCTCTGGTGGATTCGCAAAAAAACATACCTCCTGTGACATATTTCGCTCTCTCCAGAAATGTATACAGCGGTACGTTGATACAGAATGAGCCTGGGTTGTTTTTCCTACTATGGAAGTCAATGGTTATACAATTTTTCAAAATAACCTATTTGTTGTGTTCAACAGAAAATAAAAAGGAACTCGTAGAGGTTTGAAACCACTTGAGGGCAAGTACATAATGGGTCAATTTTCATTTTTGGGTGAACTATCCTTTTAATAAGACGTGCTATGGTAACCACAATGTTAACGATGGTAGTTTTAGAAGTGACATTGTAGCCTATGTGTGCCATAATGAGTACATTTATATTACGGCAGTATTAAAGAGTTGAATTAGAACTGATTTAGAAAGGAATTAGAAATTACAACCCAATACTGATTGCATGTTTTCTTAATAATCCAGTTCATTTATTACTAACAAATCATTGTATTATTTTTGACTATTTTCAATTGGAACTTGATGGATATAAACCAAAAGACAAGATCATTCATAAACACATGATCAATCTGCAAAGACAGCTATATCAAATTATATTACAATTGAACAAAATCTAGAGTTTTTCAGTATATTACAAAGCTCTTGTATTGGCAGGAATATACAAAACATTTTTTTTTTGGGGGGGGTCTGAGATATTGTTTGATTCTCAAAACTTATTTGTAATTGTATTTTGTATTATCTGCTAGAGTCTGAGAGGAACAAAATCAAAGAGCAGATCACATCAGGACTCGCAGGCTCTGCATCAGAGGTGGAACTGAGTGCAGAAAGTGACAGCGATGCCACAGAAGCAAGGATACCTAAAATTAATAACAAGCAAGGTCAGTATAACCTCATCATGCTCTAAAATGTGGCATCATATAAGATGTCTTATTGTGGTGTCTGCATTAAATGTAATGTACAAAAGGGATTATATTTACATAGAAAATGTTTTTCTTTATAATGCAAGTAAATGTTGGATTAATTTCTAATCAATTTTGTGAAAATAAAACATTCAAATATGGGGGAAGCAATTTTTCATTGTTGTTCAGTCTAACATATGTAACAAAAGAAATAAAATAAAGCTACATACTTATTCTGACCTGTAATTATATAGTACATTTAATTATATTTACAATTATTAAATTATTAAATAATTTACAAAGTGTTATTGCTAACAAATGCCTATAGTGGCTAGAAGGATAGTGGCAACGTAAATGATTTGTGATCTTTTAACTTGTCATCACAGAAAATTGGCCTGAAAAGCTTTTTTTATATATAAACACATGCGTTCAAGTAACATTAAAGATGTGTTACCCTGGTTTAATGATTGAAAGTCCCTTTTGTCTTCGAACTCAAAAAATATGTAATATATATTGTATATAAAAATTATTAAACATTCATGACGTTCTCTAATTCCTTTCTTTTTGCAGTAAGTGAAGGTCCAGATGATGTTACATCTGAGCAAGACTTACAAAAACAGGTGATCAAATAAAAGGTCTCATATAATATAAATTCTTAATTATTTTGATTGGGATAAAAAGCAATTAGGGTCTTTATTATTGCCCCCCTTAAAAATATATATTTTTGAGTGCCGTCTAAAATTTTTATCTAAAATGAGCACTTTTATTAGGTTGTTGTGTATAGTTTCAGTAATAATTACTCTTAGTGCAAATAATAGGTTATTTTTTATTGCCTTTAAAATTAAATAACTTCAAGAAAATAACAGAAACATAGGAGGCTGAGAAAAACTCTACAAATTTCAGATGGCACTAAGAGGTTTTTGCATCTGAACTCTTTATTTCTAGATTGGCTATAGAACAAACCAATGACTTGCCTATAACCTAACTTGTTTACTTAAGCCCCAGTCAGATCACACAAATTTGTCACAATTTCGGCACGATTTCCTTGACGTAGGATGTCATAGGGATTCGTAAATGACAAATGGACGTCGTGACAAGGTTAAATTTTTTTTTTGTCGTGTAATGTGGTATAGTTCACAACAATTAATACCATGCCTGCGACGCCTTACGACACCATCACAGAGATTCTAGCATGTTTCATTTTTTTTCTCGTTCTTCACGACGAGTTCTGTCACGTGGGTGACACTGTGCAATAGGAGCATATAATATATATTTACTTATGGGTGGGTCACGGTTGGATAAGATCAGTCATTGGTTATGCAAACTAGAACTACCTTTTCTAAAATATTATGGAGTTTTAAGCAATTGCATCTGACAGACTGACACAAATATGCAGACATCTTCATTCTCACAATAAGTTTCTGAGTTCTCTCATCCTTCCAACAGAGTTTGTTCTTCCGAGGTAATCTGGGAACATGTTCAGTGCTGCGAATACATTGTAAAAGCATTTCCTGCTTATTAAAAATTGTCATTAATAATGAAAATAATTTAACATAGGCTTCTCTGAAACTGTAAATATTTCACGTTAATTTTGATTTAGGCTAGATTATTAGTTTATTTAACAAACCAACACAATCTCATGACACATTACTTTAAATGTTATTTATTATTCTTGTTAAAAGATAATTGACCAACAAAAGATAAAATTTAAATAAAATTAAGATAACAATTAAAAAATAATAGATTAACAATTTATAGCAAACGAAATTAGTTTCAAAGACATTTTTTTCCCAAGAAAAATAAACAAATTATATTTTTGTTTGAGTCCCTCCACTACTCAACTATAGGGGTGGATGACTTGTTTCGCTCTGAGGAAAATAAGGATTTAATGAATGTTTCACTGTGATTGTATCATAAATCTCAGTTTTATATTTGCAAATTTTTTAATATGTCATTATTTTAAAGAATATGTCTTTAGCATCTGATTTTTCCTTCCTGCTGCTTATTTGCTTTAATTTTCTCCATCTCACTCACGGCAAGTCCAGGCGAAGAAGTGTTTAATAAGAAACCCATTGCAGAAAAATATACATTTAGATTTCAAAGAAAATATCTTAATATTAAAAAGGAATTATAAGTTTAATCTCATGTCATAAGGTACGTCCTTAAATAGTGTAGTTATTAGTTGTCTGCAAGCATCAGTGTTTATTGAGATTGAAATAAGATTAAAAAAAATTTTATTGAGATGAGAATTATTGTTATAGCAACACTTATGACTGCTTTGGGAAATAACGCTCGTCGTAGATGTCACAGGATGACTGATCGTGAAGAAACGTGTAGTTTGTCACATTTGTTACCCACGACAAGTGACATTATGACTTTCGTAACCGATCTGACCGGGGCTTCAATTAGCCTTGTTAAGTTATTGAACTATAAGCTCAATACTACTATCTTGTGAAATAGTGAAATATTATGTACAGTTATCATGGCAAAGACAAAAAAGATAATGTTATGCTTAAAATGTGTTGAAATAATCTTCTCCTCATTGAACTTTATAAACAAATATTTAATTTTTTATTTATTTAACTCTTTAACTCGTCTTTGCTTCAAATCAAAAATTGTAATGTTGTAATTGTTCTTGTAGATGGAAAGTTTGGTTTATTGTTAAAAATATAACAAGGAATTCCTTACAAGGAATAAAAAAAAAGAATGTGAAAAGTGGTGCCAGTGTACTCTTTTTAAACTGGATGTGCAGTGTATAATGTGCATTTAAAGTTCCAAATTAATACATCTTTCAATAAAATACAAGTTTATCCATTGGAAACCATTTATTTCACACACTTCATGAAATAATTAAACATTTAGTCATTCTGTAATCTGAGAATTATTATTTTAAACAAAAAAAACTGTCTTTGCTTCAGATGGACGCCATGACAGAACTGCTGAGCAATTCTGATCAAGTGGAGCAACTGGTTCTGAGAAACACAGGTCTGACAGATGAACTGCTGAAAAGTTTGGCAACAGCGCTCAAAAGAAGCCCATCTGAAGTCACAGTGATTAACCTTAATCTGAACCAAATCGGACCTCCTGGAATCACTGTTTTACTAGACCTTCTGCAAGCCAAACCACACATCAAAGAACTACTGTGCGTTTCTGCCTAAAAATAAGCTGACTGCTCTGATAAAGAAACCCTTGAAGGTCGTTATTAATCATAATGAATGATGAATGTCCTTTTCTTTCTTCTTCAGATTGTTTGGAAACCAACTTGGCGATCTTGGAGTGCAGACCCTGCTTAACGGATTGGCTGAACTTCAAGATAGAACTGCAGCGTCGTGTGGAAACTCTGAACAGATCCACTGCTCCCCGGCTAACAGGGCCATCATAGAGTTAGACTTAGGTGGAAATGGAATTGGCAGCGATGGCCTGAGGGTGCTGGCCACGTTCATGAGGTATCATTCCCACCTTCAGTATCTGGGCCTGGCACAGACATCTTGTTCAGACATAGAGGCCTGGACGGTCTTGTTTGAAAGCCTCAAAGTGAACACTGTGCTGACGCATATCATTTTAGATGAAAGCAACCTCGGGGATGATGGTGTTAAATTGTTTGCAGAAGTGCTGCAATCAAACAAGAGCCTGAGAAAGGTGGAATTGGATAACAATGGCTTCAGTGATGTTGGAGGACATTATCTCCTGGAAGCTCTGTGCTTTAGGGGAAAAGGTTCGCTGGAGAACCTGAGCCTGGAGGGAAACTACATCAGCACCGCACTGATGGCGAACATACAGCAAGAGCTGGAGTCTCTGTAAAATAAGAACTATCATTAATTACCTTTTGCTTCACAATTCAAACTGCAGACGGGATGTAAATATGTATTCAGAGCTACGCTTTTGTGTGAAATAAGTTGCTCCAGTGACGTTTCCTTGCAGCTTGCAATGACAAATCCACTGTCTCAATTTTTTTACAATCTCAAATACGTTACTGGGCTGCATTTTCTATGTGCCATTTCTATGTCCATCTTATATTTTTCTGTGAGTGGTGGGGCTTGTCGTGCATATATTACCCTGCAAACGACTGATCTAAACACTTCCCTAAACCCAACCGATAGTGTTTACAAAAGAAAAAAATCTACTTACGATCGACTGCCCTAAACCCAACTGATAGTGTTTACAAAAGAAAAAATCAACTTGCGGTCGACTGCCCTAAACCCAACCGATATTATGTTTAAAAGCAGAAAATTAACAACTTGCAATTGACTGACCTAAACCCTGCACTAAACCCAACTGATAGTGTGTTCAAAAGGAAAAACAACAACAACTTGAGATCAGCTGACTTAAACCCAGTGGTGGAAAGAGTACTGAAAAATCATACTTAAGTAAAAGTACCATTACTTGCCTAAAAATGTAGTGCAAGTAGAGTAAAAGTATTTGTTGTAAATATTACTCAAAGTATGAGTAAAAAGTAGCCCTTTCAAAAGTACTCAAGAGTAGTGAGTAGTGAGTATTTTGCTGATATGATTACATGTGATTTGTGCATGTGTGTGCAAAAGTAACATTCATTTAGTTATTGCCCAGAAGGCACACAACATCATGAGATGTTAATATTAGGTTAGATTTAGGTTGTAATGTCAGGTGACCAAAATTAATAGTCAAGCCAGCAGCTAACGTTATTTGATGTCCAATAATGACGTCAAATGACGTTGATATTTGGTTGATTTTAGGTTGTTAGAAAGTGACTAAAATGCAATGTCGAGCCAACATCTTAAACCAACATCATACTGATGACAAATACTGACATTTATTAATCCGGTATGGTAACCAAAATCCAATGTCTGATAGATGTCATAGAGGTAACGTTCACACAACGTCAAGCTGTAACATCATTAGATTTTGATATTTGGTTGGTTTTAGGTTGGACATTGGATATTGATGTTGGCCCATGACATTAGGGTTCAACGTCAATCAGACATCATGTTGATGTCCTGTGCCTGCTGGGTGTTTAAGGCCATTTCGGTCATCATGCAGTAAACATCCGTCATCTTCTCATCAGTGACATGCATCTAAACAGTCTCTGGGTCAATACGCATTAGTGTGTTCGAAAGCAAAAAAAAACAACAACTTGAGATCAGCTGACCTATATCCTGCCCTAAACCCAACTGATAGTGTGTTCGAAAGCAAAAAAAACAACAACTTGAGATCAGCTGACCTAAACCCTTCCCTAAATCCAACAAATAGTGTGTTCAAAAGCAAAAAAAACTATAATTTGAGATCAGCTGACCTAAACCCTGCCCTAAACCCAACCTATAGTGTGTTCAAAAGCAAAAAATCAACAACTTGCAATCGACTGACCTAAACTCTTCCCTAACCCCAACTGATAGTGTGTTCAAAAGCAAAAATCAACTTGCAATCGAATGACCTAAACCCTACTCTTAAGCCAACCGATAGAGTTTTCAAAATCAAATGTGAAGAAAAAATTGCATCGCAGCTGCGTATTTGTGTAGCCACATTTTTACCTGTTATGTGGAACCATTCTTCACTGGACTCAAATCCGAGTGCTCCACATCTCAAGTACAACATCCTACAAGGTAACCCACTGAGCAAACTGACTACAGCAGAAAAGTTGTCCATATGTAGATAAGTGAATGCGGCAAATGCATTCTATTGCACATCATAGACTTTTTAAAGTGGTATTTGTTGGTGCCAAACAAAGTACCACGTAAAAATGATTCTTTATTTGTTTATAATATGTCCTTGTAAGTATCAGTAACTTAGAGTGAAAAGGAATAAAAGTTACTAGAGTCTTACTGCCCTGTAGCATTCGTTTTACCTACAAATGTCAGGCAAACGTACTCTATATTGAAGCATGTTTTCACGGTTTTGCAAAAATATAGCCTGAGCCACATATTTCCAGCCTATGTTTCAAATAAGCCTGATATCTTCATCACGGGACAGAAAGGGGAGGAAAGTTGTGGTCAGTATGTGGGTGGCTTCCAATTTTTAGAAATGAATCGCTTTATTTAGCGATTTATCTACTTGGGAGTTTAAACAGAGGAGGCAAATCTTCAGAGAAATATTTGCTTGGGCTCTTGACCCGGTTTTAACGCCACAAGCCAACAGATTCTCCCACTCGGGTCTTTGAAGTCTGGGAATTGTCCGTGCATCGGATGGAAGGTGAGATGTTCATTTCGGTTTCTGGGTGATTTGAGAAACGCCATTTGTAGGATGATTTGAGCCGTACCTGGAGAGCAAGATCTTGAAAATTGTTGGAATGGACTGCAGATCTGTTAGATCCATTATGTTCATAAAAAACGCCTTTCCTGTTGCCTCTAATGCAAAAGATAAGAACAGATCTTTCGATATCATAACGCAAACATTCAGTACATCCATCCTACCAAATGATGGACTAAAAATAAACATGGGGAATTTACATTTTGATGCTTTTATCCAGCACTCACAGAGGCAAAGAACCGGTTTAGACGGTTTGGATTAGTACAAGATAGAACTGGAAGGAATTGAGGAAAAATTAAGAAGATTAGTTTTCAGCTTTTACTTGAGTACACTTTCACATGTGAGTTTTAAATATTCCAATTGACCCTCCTGTGTTTATTATTTTTTGTGATCTTTATTTAGAATCCATTACGTTCTAAAGTTCTCATTGGGACGCGTCAAGTTTATCACATGACCCACCAGCCCTAATGATCTATGTATATATCGTATTTTGTTTCTTTTTGCCCTTTTCTGTAAATATTGACACATTTTCTAATTATATTGTGAAATTTCGATTCTCAAATATGTGATAGAACAAATATTTTGTCTTTAAAAACAGCTTAATAATGATCGTAATTATTATTATATGATGGGCAATGGGTAGGCCCACACGGAATCCGCAGAATTCCGCAGATTTTTAGCCCACCATTAATTCAGTTTATTTACTTGAGTAAATGTGTGTAAATCTGAATTTATTCAGTTTTTAAATTACACATATTTCACATATTAAGGTTTTAGTTATGAGATTCCCCAAATAATTCCGCAGAAATCCGCAAATTTTTCCAAAATTCTCTGCAGAAATTGCAAAAAAGAGATACAGCTGCAATCAGAAGTTGACAAATATTTATTTTATTTATTAAATTGTGCATTAATTGTATTTAATTTGCTAGATGGGTTACAGCTGAGGATACTCATGCCTATATAGCATAATGTTTTAAAATTGTATTTATTTTAGATTATGCTATATCGACGTGAGTATCCTCAGCTGTATCCCTTTTAGACTTCACCCTCTCTTGCAGTGAAGTCTAGATGGGATACAGATGAGTATACTCACGCCAATATAGCATAATTTTTCTAACACTGTACAACAAATAATAGTGTTACATTACCGTGAGGGTTGGGTTTAGGGCTGAGGTAGGGGTAGACGCTAATAAAATACAATTAATGCGTAATTTATTAAATATTATTAGTACTTCAGGCGTCATGGTGGCGCAGTGGGTAGCACGATCGCCTAACAGCAAGAAGGTCGCTTGTTCGAGCTCCGGCTGTGTCACTTGGCATTTCTGTGTGGAGTTTGCATGTTCTGCCCATGTTCGTGTGGGTTTCCTCCGGGTGCTCCGGTTTCCCCCACAGTCCAAAGACATGCGCTATAGGTGAATTGAGTAAGCTAAATTGGCCGTAGTGTATGTGTGTGAATACAAGAGTGTATGGGTGTTTCCCAGTTTTGGGTAGCAGCTGGTAGGGTATGCGTAAAAAAATATGCTGGATAAGTTGGTGGTTCATTCCGCTCTGACGACGCTTGAGTAATAAAGGGACTGAGCTGAAAAGAAAATTAATGAATGAATTAATACTTCACTTTAACTTCAGATCGCAGCTGTATTCTTTCTAGCAACAACCGCAGGAGAGATTCAAGTTGCTGGATTGAATTCATGTTTATTCATAATTTTCTGCTTCAATACATGAAGGTAAGCAACTGTTTATCTGGGAGAGGAGTAGAGAAAATATTCTAGTAACATAAACAGTGTGTATCTTGCGTGAACAAAGCACATTGTCCAGTTATATTGAAAATTAATTATTATTGCCGTCTCCATAGACATCCACGTGTATTAAATGGTATTGTTTTGCTTGTTGTGTATGTCTGAAACCTAAAAAATAAATGTTATTTTGAAACAGATAAATTGGGATTTATGACATGCGCTGCTCACCACTTTCTGTGCCTCAGCACGCACCGTCAGGTTAGAATTTTAGCAGTTGATGACGTGCGCTCTGAACATTCTTATCACACTGGTGTGATCGTAGACTTCAGGGACCAGCAAAGGCCAATCACACCTGTGTGATTGTACACGTTAAAGGGTTCAATAAAGCTTATTTAGCTGCATTGAAAGTTCTATGAAGAACCTTTAACATTTACATTGCATAAAAGGTTTTTTATAGTAAAAAAAAGGTCAAGGGTTTTGATTGTTAAAGCCGATGGCCGGCTGTTGGGCAGTTTTGGGCTGTGGGTGAGCATCTGTCAGGCTAGTTTGTTTAGTTTTTCACACGTCACCTCTTGTCAGGGTCACTTCAGAGGGAGTTTGTCTGATTTAGCATTTAGAATCAGCATCAATAGACAACTCCGATTGGCTGTTCAGCTACGAATCAGAGTGCAAGAACAAAAACTAAAGTGACAAAACCAAGCAAACAGTGCAAGTCAAGAAGGAACACAAAGAAGCTGACTGTCATTTTGACCAATATATGCATTATAATAATTAGGGATTATCATATTTCAGACATAATTGCATACTCCAACCTGATTTCAGCAAGTAGGATGTGTTCCTGGATTAATATCTATGTTGATCCTGGAACAACATTACAATCAGCCAATCAGAATTAAGGGATACATTTACCATTTATGTTAAGTTTAAGCTTAAGGTTAGGTTTATGCACTTGATTGTTTTCCAAATAATATTCTTCTCTGATTTGAGGAATAATTTACAGTTATGGTTGGGTTTACAGGTAGGGTATAGGTATGGATTTACATTTTCCAACAAAAATGATGTTCCAGCTTTTTGCATAAAGGGAATCCATCTGGGGTGAGCAAGAAGTACCGTTGAAATTGTACAAAAATGCCGCTTTACGGTTTGTATGTGTGCAGCACTAGTTCCAGTTTCTCTTTATGGAATGACAATACAGATACTGCTACCTACTAGAATTTAAACTGTGAAAAAATGAATGACATTAGTCCTAATTACATATTCGAGATGTTCCAATATAATTTTTTTGTCTAATAACCTATAACTAGGCCCACACAGAATCTGCGCGTGCAGAATTCTGCAGATTTTCCGCAGAATTCCTCCGATTTTTAGCCCATCATTATTTCTGTTTATTTACTTGAGTAAATGTGTGTAAATCTGATTTTTTTTAAATCTAAGTTTTTAAATTACACATATTTCACATATTAAGGTTTTAGTTATGAGACTCCCAAAGTAATTCCACAGAAATCCGCTAATTATTTTCTAAATTCTCTGCAGAAATTGCAAAAAACGTCTGCAGATTCTGTCTGGCCCTACCTATAACTCTTTTTATCTGCAAGCTGATAACTGATATAAAGGCAGATTATTTAATTTCTTATCTGCAAGTACAAATAACAATAAGCATTAAAAATACAATAAGCAAATAAAAATAAGCATTTATGTTGTGCATCACTTAACTGTGTTGTATTTAGAATTATTTCATCATTTTAATCACATTTCTATTGTTTTTTGTTTGTTAGTTTTATACTAATGTGTGTTTATCTTATTGACATGTTTGAAGCTGTAATTACAATTTGCTTATTCATATTTGTTGTTGTAGTTTTTTGTAATTATTTTTTTCTATAAACATTTCCAAAGACTTCCAGTCCCGTGGGCTTTGAAAACCCAGTTTGAAAACCTCTGCAGATACAGTATTATTTACACAAATTCTGGACATATAGAAAAGAACTTGCTTGTAATACTTAAAAAAATTTAAACTACAAAAGCCTTTATGCTCTTTTCACATCCATGCTGATGGTAATAGTATACATTAGTTCGTTTGTTCATTTTTCTTTTACTTAGTCCCTTATTTATCAGGGGTTGCCACAGCGGAATGAACCACCAACTATTCTGGCTTTTTTGCAGCGGATGCCCTTCCAGCTGCAACCCAGTACTGGGAAAAATAGTAACAATGTTATTCTTTGTGATAAATGTTCTCATTGTAATAATGAAAGTCCTTATTGGAACAATTTTTCCAAATAAATCTGCATATTATTGCGGTGTGATTTCACATTTAACTGAAATAAAGGCTTATGGGAATGGAAATTTCCCATGAATGTATAATTCACAAGCAACGCAAGGGTCCTTTGTTGAAACTTTGAGTACAATGCCTTGATTCATAGGCAACCAAATGAGTCTCAGACATTCACATTACGGTGGCATGATATTATTCCATCAGTGAGGACGTTTGGAAATAACCTTGATCAAAGCTTTTCACAAACGTCAGGCTGTACAGTAGCTGTGCCAGCAAGAAACGCCACAGTACGCTTTGTGTTTGGTCTGGTGGTTCCTTCTCTCGTCTCGCTGATAAACATCATGTCAGGCCTTCTTCAGAGCTTCAGCTGAAAGATGGAGAAGCTCTGATCGCTGAAAAAAGAAAAATCACACACATTTATACCTCAATGTTCTCATAATAAGATTCGCGATTAATGCCGTGGCCAGCCGTCTCCTTGGATTTGCGCATAAATGAAATACAAATGAATAGAAATTATGCTCATTCTTTAATGTCAGCTTGGTTTGTCCCAGGCTTTAGTATGCAATTGCCCCACACCTAAAAATGTAAAAGAGAAATGGGCAGTTTCCTGTATAAAAGACTAAACAGTGATGTTTTAATATGGGGGGGGGGGGTGCTGTGCAGTGGCACAGTGGGTAGCAATGTCGCCTCACAGCAAGAAGGTCACTGGTTCAAGCCTCGGCTGGGTCAGTTGGCATTTCTAGGTTTCACCCACAAGTCCAAAGACATGCTAAAGGTGAATTGGGTAAGCTAAATTGTCCGTATTGTATGACTGTGAATAAGTGCGTATGGATGTTTTCCCAGTACTAGGTTGCAGCTGGAAGGGCATCCGCTGTGAAAAACATATGCTGGATAAGTTGGCGGTTCATTCCTCTGTGGCAACCCCTGATGAATAATGTAATGTAATGTGTTTTTATATAGCGCATTTATTGTTTATGGCCATACACCCAAAGCGCTTCACAATCATGAGGGGGGGAGCCTCTCCACAGCACCACCAGTGTGCAGCATCCACTTGGATGATATGAAGGCAGCCACAGGACAATGGCGCCAGTGCACTCACCACACACCAGCTATAGGTGAAGCGGAGAGACGGTGATAGAGCCAATTTGGTGGATGGGGATGATCGTAAGGGCCGAGAGGTAATTAAGCCAGGACACCGGGGTTACACCCCTATGTTTTATGAGAAGTGCCATGGGATTTTTTATGACCACTGAGAGTTAGGGCCTTGGTTTAACGTCTCATCCGAACGACGGCGCCCACTGACAGTGTAGTGTCCCCTTCACTTTCACTGGGGCATTAGGACTCACACAGACTGCAGGTTGAGCGCCCCCCTCCTGGCCTCATTAACACCACTTCCAACAGCAACCTAGTTTTCCCCTGTGGTCTCCCATCCAGGTACTGACCAGGCTCAGCCCTGCTAAGCTTCAGTGAGTAACTGGTCCTGGGCTGCAGGGTGATATGGCTGTGGCAATGAAGGGACTAAGCCGAAGAAAAATAAAATGAACTGAAAAGAACCTTTTCTTTGTCATAAAAGTGAATTACTGAACATACGCAGAGGAACCTGAGAAAAACAAATGGCACTTTGAGGTTTTTGCATCTAAACTCTCCATATATTACCTGTGATTGGAAGAAATCTGTACCACTGATCATTAATACACCAAATAATAATTTAAGCACAGAAATTGTGTTTAAATAGCAATGAAATGAGATCTCAACTTCTGAGGCATTCCTGGATCCAAAGCTCTGATCCTAATGCCTTAAAAAATTAATCTGCTTTGAAGAGCAAGCCTTTTCAACTTCAGTGCCAAGAACCAGTGCATTCTGCTCATCTGTGGCCTTTATTGGGTATGCAGCTTTTGAAAAGATTTGAGTAGTATAAAGAAAAGGTCTGGAGGAGAAAAAAAATGACTACAGCATTTTCCATAAATTGCCTACTCACTTCATCTTAAAACTAATATGATGCTTAAAATAGAGGCACTATTTAGCTGCAAAAGACGATTCAATTGAAATTGTGATAAAGTTGAAAGTGGCAAACATCTTTTTTAATTTGGTTATTGACATTATATATTTTTATGAATCTAAAACTATAATGCTTTCTTGTCTAAGTGTAGCACTTTTTTATTTTAATCAAACCTGATGATTGTGCTGTTACAGTATATATGTTTGATTACATTTGTTTTGTCAAAGGTTTTGCAAAAAACTGGAGTGTAACATCAGGGGTTGAATCCAAATGCAGCTTTAAAATATGCATACAAAGGTAACCCTGAACAAAAAGTGTGAACTATGAAATAGGCGGATCAAGACAGACGGCAAACAATAAAGAAACAGTAAACAAACAAAGGGTCAAAACATAGCAAGGCAAAACAAGGAAACTCAAGTAAAAACAAGACTCAGCACTGGATGTGTATGTGTGTGTGTGTGTGTGTGTGTGTGTGTGTGTGTGTGTGTGTGTGTATACACTGTAAACAATGCAGTCTTCCACACAATTCATTTATATTGTCCCAACCCAAATCGATTAAGTTAATTTTACAGATTTAACTAATTTAAGTGGATTGAATAAAAAAAATTAAGTTGTCCCAATGTAATCTCAATAATTGTGTTGTTTCAGCTCAATTTAAATAAGTAGTTTGAACAAGCAATAAAAAAATGAGTGTAGTCTATGAATTAAGTGATGATGAACTGTATCTGTGTGTAATCAAAAGATTAACTGAAACCGGTGTGTGACTGCAAGATATGATGGGAGTTGTAGTTCGGGTGAATGACAGGAAGTGTTCTCTAGCTATTTGCAAGGGAAATACCATTGGTGATCTTAACAGCTTTAGTTTAGCATTTATTTCAAAAAGACAATCTTTTTTACACTCTTTGCAGATGTTTGCAACATTATACTAGTATCATTAAACAATCTGTGAAATAACGTGGTCTAAAAATGCAACACAGGCTCATTCAGAAAACGTACCCCATATACATTTCTGGAAATCGTGAATTATGTAGCCAGAAATACATATGGCTGCATTTCATTTTTAAAACAAATACTACAGGGTGATATGACATTGTTCCTTTTTGCGATACCAGCTGACCAATTACCTCCGTATGAACAACTTTACCGCTGTTACCAGACGTAAAGAGGAGTTAACCATGACAACGGTGTTTGAGTCTGGAAAAGAACGGTTTCAGAAAGCAGGTAAAACAAAAACAAAAGCCAAAAAATAAAAGAAATGAGCAAGTAACAGGGTGAGAATGTGGTAAAATCTGAAAAATCAGGGGGCTTTTCTTTTTCTAGATTGCTTTTGAAAACAATGTCGGTTAAGTTTAGGGAAGTGGGTGGGCGAGTCAATCTGTGCTTTTGAAACCACTATTGGTTGGGTTTAGGGAAGGAGAAGGGCGGGTCAGTCGATCACTCAGTCATTCAGTCAACAGCGGCCTTTGGTGGATTTACGTGAGAAAAGCAGGCGTGAATGACACTCACAAGAGAAATTTGAGATGTCAAAAAGCATACACAGCGGCCTCTGGTGGATTTGCGAAAACAAAAATTGACAAAAAAACTTAGCTCCTGGGATGTATTTGGCACTCTCCAGAATTGTATGAAGGGGTATGTTTTCAGAATGAGCCTGGGTTGAAAAATTGCTATAATATTGCAGTTATTTCTGGGACAATATACATTTGAAAACAAAATTATTGGCCCTCCTGTGAAATTTAAATAAATTTTTTAAATATTTATATTATTTAAACATTATTAAGTGATGTTTAACAGAGCAGAGACATTTTTTCACAGTAATTCATATTATATTTTTCTTCTGGTGAAAGTCTTATTTCTTTTTTATTTGGTTTGAAATTAATAAATTATTTATAAATAAATAAAACTGCAAGGTCTATATTATTAGCCACATAAAGAAATTATTTTATTTTTCAATTGGCTACAGAACAAACCACCGTTATTCAATGACTAGCCCAATTAGCCAAATTTGCCTAATTTCAGCCTTAAAATATAGCCAGTATGCCAAATAGACTTACAAAATAACTAGTAAAATATTATATGTCAACAAAAGTTTGGTTATTAGAAGAAAATAGGCATTAGAAATAAGTTATTAAACCTATTATGTTTAAATATGTATTGAGGAAATATTTGAAATATTTGTGTTGAAATAATATTTGAAAATACACTTAATAAATACATTTTTTTAATATTTAAGCCTTCAACTGTACATATAGTTACAGAGACAGGCCTGTAAATGGTACAGAAAGTCATTTATTTCCTTCTGCTTAGTCCCTTTATTCATCAGGGGTCTCCACAACAGAATGATCCGCCAACTTATCCAGCTTATGTTTTACACAGCGGATGCTCTTCCAGCTGCAATCCAGTACTGGGAAACACCCATACATACTCATTCACACACATACACTACGGCCAATTTAGTTTATTCAATTCACCTTTAGCACATGTCTTTGGACCCACGAGAACATAGAGAAAAATATGCAAACACCACACAGAAATGGCAATGGACCCAGCCGGGACTCGAACCAGTGACCTTCTTGCTGTGAGATGACAGTGCTAAGCACTGAGCCACCGTGTCGCCCGGTACAGAAAGTATTTTTGATGTTGCTCTCTGTGGCAGAAATGTGTAAACATAAAAAGCGGATACACCTCTTTTCCACAGATTTGTCTGAAAGGCAAGCATGAATGCATTTCTTTGACAGAAACAGACATAGCAGACAACAGTGGTTTGGTGTGGAGGGTGTGTTTGTGTTATTTCGACTGGCGTGTGTTTTTGTTTGCAGAGATGATGGTCAGACAGCAGCGTCTGTGTTTGCTTCCATTGAGTTTACTCAGTGCTTCAGAGCAGTGTTGAAGCTTTACTGCCTTTATCTGCTTGCGAATCACAGACATAGGCATCAAAGTTTATTTGATCAATAAATGAACATAAAATTGACACTTATGATTGGTTTTGTGGTCCATGGTGGCATATAGTAATATAATATTACCAAAGAGCATGGAATACACAAGACATGTAACTCGTATAGTTTTGAATGGGGAAAAGTGTATCGTCAATATGGTGAATGAAGCCCCGCCTTTTAGTGCAGAACCCAATCATCAATTGCTATAGAGTGGAGGAACTATGACATCACCTTGTAGGCTAACCGGCTGCTAGCATAAAACTGGTTCCCTCGATAAAATCCCTTTAGGATTTTCACATAGGCTTTTCGAAGATTGCAAATAATAAGCTCTGTGTTCAAACACTGTTCATTACACTTACACGTTTTGTCCAGCCGGATAATCATCACACGAAAATACAACTTTCAGCACTTTTGGATCTTAAACGCAAGAACTGAAAAGCTAACATTAGGCTATAAACAGACTACAGTGCCTTCGGGGCGCTCGCCTGTGATATCAGCACCACCCTGCTACAGACAACTCTTCAAGCTTTATTTGTCAAAATATGGTCCATGACAAAGATTTACTCTCTCGGTTTATTATAACACATAGACCTACGTGCCTTGTGGATAGTTTTTTTTTTTACATGGGAAATACATTTTGTTTTGCTTTACGGTTGTAAAAGTTTTAAAACTGTATGTATAAATGTGCCTATAGTATTATCATAAGACATGTTTAAATAAGTGTATCGCTCGCGTGCATACAGCCCACTTACCTTAGTAACAGACGACAGAAATGAGGCGTGAGAGACATGTCTATATGCCTGCAAGTTCCATCATGGATAGAGAACAACATTCAATATTCTTTTTTTGTCACAGAGTACAGCGAAAAGCAGCCCATACAGTTACATATGCTATACATTTTAAGGAGGAGTGTAAATATTGCAGTTATGACAGAGTTAAATGTGTTCAGATGAAGAAAAAAAAAAAAGAAAAATCTATTTATCACGTTACAATGACAGTTAATAACATGTATGCATTTCTTACACATTTATTCACACGCTTGCATTACTGAGAGCGGGAAAGAGACAGGCTGCACTGGTAAGCAGTATCCCCATAATATCGTTTAATTAAAATAAATGATTAACAAATGAATCTGTCTTGACAGTCTTCCCAAGTGAAGGCATTATCTACACACAATATGAATTCCCAGTTAGAAAAATAAAACAAACTATAGAATACTATTCATAAAAATACTTAAATCACAGACAAATCCAAATGCCCAACGCAAGCGGGCTGCGTTCCAGACCAGTTCAGCTCGATGACGTATAATGTCTCCGACATCGCCTGTAGTGCCGTTTAGCAACTTGATAGCAACCGTCTTTTTAAAGACACGTAACCAATTAAAAAAATCAAGAGTGTGATGTAACTGTGTTGTATGTCGTAAAATAAAATGTGAAAGTATCTTGAATTTGTGTTAGCCACAAACCTTATTTAATCGATTTAACCGAAATCCCATTGAAAAAAAACATTGACTTTGAGAAGAGGGAACCTAACTCTTAAATACTAACTCGTATCCGGGTTTTTGCATACAAATTGACATCATATTAGTTCCTCCACTCTATAGACTGACGGAGAAGCTCGGACCAGACGTGTGCTTTTACAACAGTTTGGTGGTCAACAATCACCCCCCACATAGCAAAATTTCTCTGGCCCAGATCTGGCCCACACAATCACCTCTTGCTTGGCCCACATGCCGCAGTGAATTACGGTACATGATTGGACCAAGTCTGGCTTCCATACAAGGGCCAAACATGGACCATATCTGGGCCAATTCTCAGCCAACTTAATAACCCATAACTGGGCCTGAACTTTGCCAGATATGTTGGTGTGTCATGACTGCAATGAATTTGATAAACCCATGAAGCATTTCACTTTATAGCTGAGCTTTTTTTTAAGTGACTTAATTGGTAGAATATTTTCTTTGCTCCAAAATTATTTAAATGTATTTTAATTGTGGGTCAAGACAGGCCAAACTTACGTGGCCCACATATAAATTTTTTACATCTGGGCCAAATACTACATTTGATATCTGGCCCATGTCTTGTGTGCCGCCTTAAAGACGGTGCCACCTCTGCCAAACCCGGGCCATCTTTGGCCCACATGTTGCATGCCAGTGCCAGACGAATGCTTGCTGTGCCAACTCTGTGCCAAATCTGGGCCAGAATTCTTTGCTACCAGGGCCTGGAATCTCAGTGAATACTTGCTTCACCGAATTAAGAAATATATCCACATAAAGCTTGACATTTAAATGAACCAAGTGCACTTGAAAACAAACGTTTTTTGGTTTTGTAATCTGTATGAAAGGAACGCAGGGTAAAATCCGTCCTGTCAAATGCACATCACATGACAGCAACTACTCACACGCCCAAAAACTTGTAAACGAAGAGTCACTGTCATTTCTGGGAGAGATTCGCCATCAAGAACAAGTTGTGGATTACTTCAGAAGAGCGGCGTGATCAGACGATCATTATTCAGAGCATGATAATATGTAGAACGGCCATAAATGTGGTTGGTGATGTGATCTCATTACTTTTGAGTGCACATGCGCATTAGCTCGAGCAACCTGAAAATATGCAGATTTTGTTGGATGTTTAGAAACAAAACTTATGAGACAGTTGTTGTTTAATTTTATTGGTGATTCCAAAATTGTAATGTAATCGTAAGCTTGGCTAACAGTTTTGGCGAATTTAATGTTTCCCCATTCAGACAGAATGCCCGAGCATACTCCCCGAGAGGAATGACTTGCCTTAAAGGGACTTTGGTAATACTGTCAACAATTCTATGAGTACAGACCACAACAAAAACAAAAAAAAGTTATGGATATCCTGTGTATTTGCTGAGGAACCTCTGTCTTTTTATTAACAGGAATGTTTTTGATAACACATATTCCTTTGGTAGCACTAAACAGAGTTTTGGCTTTGGTTGAAGAAGTTTATCTGTGAGATTTATCAGCATGGTGTTACTGGCATTAGTTCAGGAGACTGCGCACTCAAATCTCTGAAATAGTAAAGCCTTATAATAGATTTCTTCAACTGTCTGATTTTTCGATAGTGGAGGCTTCATTTCTTTCCAGCTACCAGTCAGCTAATCTGAAATTAAATTTCCTGGCAATCAATTCCAATTAGCTCTAGATCAGTGCGCTGGAAAAAAGAGAGAAAGATTGAATGTATTCATCGTGTTTGTTGGGTTTGAGTTCTGCCTGGCTGAGTATGTAAATTAATAGATTTAAGTGAACAAATATTGAAATGGCTAATGCATTTTTCTCGTCTTTGAGTTTCAGCCAATACATTTTAAATTCAACTCTTGCCAAATGTAAATTTATTCATTCGTTTTCTTCAGCTTAGTCCCTTATTTATCAGGGGTCACCACAGCGGAATGAACTGCCAACTATTCCAGCATATTTTACACAGCGGATACCCTTCCAGCCACAACCCAGCACTGGGAAACACCCATACACTCTCGCATTCACACTAATACACGACAGCCAATTTTGTTTGTCATTCATTCCGCATGTCTTTGGACTGTGGGGGAAACCGGAGCACCCAGAGGAAGCCCACGCCAACATGGGGAAAACATGCAAACGCCACACAGAAATGCCAACTGGTCCAGCCTTGACTCAAACCAGTGACCTTCTTGCTGTAAGGCGACAGTGCTTACCACTAAGCCACCATTCCGCCATGCCGCCATGTACATTTTCAATCTTTACTCCAAGAGTTTAGGATGATATTGATGTGAGTCTGAATTACCTGAAATTTGAGTCCTGAGCTGCGAGACAGTCTGTTACATTAACTGTATTCCTAACACATTATTAGGCTGTCAGAAAGCCACCTGAGAGCCGTAGAGAACAGAGTCGGGTTGATCTATGACATTGTTTACCTTCTGAAAATGTCAAAATTCTTACAGGCTTTGCTTGGATGCACCTACGGAAAAATGAACCCTGTTTTTTTTTTTTTTTTCCTGAAAAAACGCTTGATCATGGGTCTTTACTGCAGTTTGGCATTTTATAATAATCTTCTCATTTCATCTGCTGCTTGATCTCTTTGTGATATGATCACTTTAAATCACAGTTTCCAGTTATAAAAGAAGCATTTATATATGCATTAATGATTTTACTGGAAGCAGAATGTAAGGGAAATCCCAACTAACCCTTTTTTGGGGTTTCCCAAAACATTCTGCACTCAAAAAAAAATAGTTTTTTTTTTTGCTTGTTCAAACTACTTTGAGCTGAAACAACACAATTCAAACTTAATTTTTTTGTTTTCAATCCACATAAGTTCATTAAAAGTGTTAAGGTAACTTTATCAATTTGTGTTGGGACAACATGAATTAATTGTGTGGAACTCTGCATTTTCTACAGTGTAGGAACAATGGTTTATTTTTCCCAGAACATTTCCAGCATTACTTATTGGTTTGGAGAACATTCCCCTAACTTTTCAGATATGTTCTTAGTAGAACCTACTGTTGAACCAACATAGAACTGGAAATTAATGTTCAGAGAAATAACTATTTGGTTCTGCAAAATATAGCCAAATGGGAACCATAAGGGAATGAAAAGGGAATGCTGAAATTAAAATTACTGCATGCTTTCTTTGATCATAATCATGCTGCTAAAAGTGTTTGAGGGTAATTTCCCTAAAAAAAAAAATTATTCATAATTACATCATTAACATTTTATTTAAATTAATTACTTTGTTTCAAAAGTAACTTACAGTTGAAGTCAAAATTATTAGCCCTGAATTATAAGCACCCCTGTTTATTAGCTCTGAATTATAAGCACCCCTGTTCATTTTTCCCCCATTTTCTGTTTAATGGAGAGATTTTTTCAACCCATTTCTAAACATAATAGTTTTAATAACTCATTTCTAATAACTGATTTATTTTATTTTTGTCACAATGACAGTAAATAATATTTGACTAGATATTTTTCAAGACACTTCTATACATCTTAAAGTGACATTTAAAGGCTTAACTAGGTTAACTAGGCAGGTTAGGGTAATTAGGCAAGTTATTGTTTAACGATGGTTTGTTCTGTAGACAGTCGAAAAAAAAACTAGCTTAAAGGGGCTAATAATATTAACCTTAAAATAGTTCAACAAAAAATTAAAACTGCTTTTATTCTAGCTGAAATAAAACAAATAAGACTTTCTCCAGAAAAAAAAAAAAACATATTAAGACATACTGTGAAAATTTCCTTGCTTGTTAAACATCATTTGGGAAATATTTAAAAAAAAAGAAAATGTAAAGGGGGGCTAATATTTCTGTATATTATTGTAAATATTACTGATTTCAACTGTAAGTAATTAATTTTTTTGCTCAGTACATTCATTCATTCATGCATTTTCCTTTGTCTTAGTCTATATTTAGGAGGTGCCAACAATTCCAGCATATGTTTTGCGCAGCGGATGCCCTTCCAGTCACAACCCAGTACCCATACACACTCGTTCGCACACACTCATACACTAAAGCCAATTTAGTTCATTCAATTCACCCATGGTGCATGTCTTTGGAAACCCACACCAACACAGAGGCAACAGTGCTAACCACTGAGCTACCGTGCTGCCCCTTGCTCAGTACAGCATTACTTAAAAAACATAACCCAGCATTTTTTACAGTGTAAAGGTGCATATCAGTAGCTTAAATATTACTGTTTTAAGAGATAGATCACCCCCAAAATTTTTTATTACTTCATCATTTATTCTCCCTCATGTGGTTTAAAACATTAATGAGTTTCTTTCTTCTGTAGAACATAAAATATATATTTTAAAAGATATTTTGAATAATGCTCGTTGCTGTTGTTTTGTGTTCAATAGAAGAAAAAACCTCCACTAGGTTAAGGAAAAGTCAAGGGTTAATTTTGGGTAAACTATCCTTTTAAGATGTACCTACAATACAAAAATTTTCCTTTTGAAAAGGTTTATCTGCTGCATCAGCGACTGTGGAAGTTCTTTAAAAGGAACAGTAATAACTGAATTCATTATTACATCTTACAAATTTGTGGCAGTGAGACAGAGATGTGTAAAAAATGCCACCATTTATGAGTTTATCATTTCAAAATAGATAAACTCAAAAAGAGGAGTGACCTCACACTGACCCCATTTTCTTTGACTTTTACCCAACATTACACCTTCTCACAAGTAGGATCTATGCAAATACCTTACAGCCCTGGATGCCTGGAATGCCTCTCTGACAAATAGCTCCTTCATAGGGCCTTCTCATCCAGCTTCCAGTCTGTTAAATCAGGTTAAGTAAATCTGTAAAAAAAAATGCCAGTAATGTTTTATATAGGACAAGTTCAGAATAACTTCCAAACTACACTCTTAGAAATAAAGATGCAAAAGCTGCCACAAAGGTACACTTTTGTGGTTAAAAGGGAACCTATTGTCCAATTTTCACTTTTATAAGGGGTTTAAACACAGTTGTGTGGCAATATAACTGAATATAACTGGCTTCTAATGGTTACAATTGGTTAATTTTATTTTTTATAATCAGACCATACAAACGGTCTGCAGAAACACTTTGATTGACATTCTCCGTTTGTACGTGTCACCAGAGGGTGAAAGCCCCAACCATTATTGACAATCTCTTCCTCATTAGCATAGGATGTTAGTCTTGTTTTTGAATCTGCCACTATGCTGACACACAGGCATTTGTAGCTCCGCCCTCTTTTGAAAAGAGCACAATCTAATTTAAATTTAAAGTGATTGTCACCAAAATAGGACAATTAGGATCAAAGCCTAAAAGGTTCAGTTTTAAAGAGACATAGAACATTATTTGTGGAGTCCTTTGAGCTGAAACTTATTTTAATGCTCAATAACGACGTGAAGTGTTGGGGAGGTTACTTAGGAAATGTAATAGATTACAGATTACAAATGACCCTATTTAAAATGTAATAAGTAGTGTACCTTTTCAATTACTTTATAAAAGTAAAGTAACTGATTACATCTGATTACTTTTTAATTACTTGTAAGTTTCTAATGGATATTTTACAACTAAATAATTTTCAAACATTTATACCAAGCAGGACCTAACAGCAAAACTCTGTTTACTGTTAGAGTTTCAACATCTTTTATCACTTGAATTAAGATTATATTCATTTAATTTTAAAGTACAGCCACCACAAAACCAGACCTTATAACAAAACAATTGTTTGCTGTTTTAGTTAGTTGTGCAGGGTGATTTTTGTGGCATTTGCAATAAAAAAAATACATCAAAGCTATTTTTGCAATATTTATTTTTAAATCAATGCAACTCAAATCCAAGTCAATCACATCTTAGTGATCAATAAAACTTTCAATGAAACATATGAGGCATAATTGTTCAGTTCAGTTATTTACTGCAAATAATATGCTGTACTAAACAGAAACAAATTATAGCATATAACAGCAAACACAAAAAATCCAATAAAACCAAATGTTACACATTTAAAATACTATAGTAATTTATAGTAAAGAGAACTATTTAGGAATGAGCATTATATTGTATATATGTTTACAATTCTTCATTAATAAATTACACTACATAATGTAGTATCATAAGTAACTATCGGTTGCACATAGAGATAAACAAACGTGCGTGTGCAAAAGACGCCAAATGTGAATGGCCCCTTAACGTCTTTTCTCTGGGATAACCACTCTAAATATATACATTTGCATTTTTTTTTGGCAATGTCTCCCCGTGCCTCCCCCAGAAAGATGCCGCCGTGGGCAATTGCCCACATTGCCCATGCCTAAATCCGCCACTGACTATCATGAACTAATAGTAATTTCCATAGTATACTTTAGCCTTTACTACAGTAAACTATA
>CAIGQZ010032318.1:5246906-5289404 GCA_903798205.1 Danio tinwini
ATAGAATAGAATAGAATAGAATAGAATAGAATAGAATAGAATAGAACGGAACATAGCGGAACGGAACAAAACAGAAGCAGATATTTCAGAAATGGTGATTCATGCATATTTTAGCATGTTTATGTGCATATTGTTCATATTGCAGAGCAAAACGTATCATCAATTAAATTTACCTCAGGCCTTATTTTACTCATAAATTCTAAAAAACATATAGGAAAATCTTGAGGGAAGAGAGAGAATTAACAAAATTAAATGACTATACACTTCTATAATATTTAAACTTAAGGGGATGGTTCACCCAAAATGAAAAATTCTATCATGGTTTACTCTCCCTTCCCTTGTTTCAAACCTGTTTTACATTCTTTTTTCCACTGAGCAGAAAAAATGATATTTTGAAGAAGACTGATAATGACTAAATATTAAAGTATTTGTTTTTCCTACTATGGAGGACAGTTTTTCAGCTTTCTTTAAAATATCTTCTTTTGTGTTCAAAAGAAGAAAGAATCTTTTGAAACGTTGCTTACATTTTTATTTTTGTGTGAACTATCTCTTTAAAATATTGCTATTTTTATACTAAATATGCACTTCAACCTTTAACCTTGTGTTAAAATAGGAAACAAATCAACACAGGAAAGACAACTGCACTTACCAAGCCATCTTTTGGGATTTCCCATAGACCACCTAATGCTTAATTACTCCCTTGTTTTCTTTAGGTTATATTAGGTGGTGTATCAAATTCATAATGTAAAAACCAAAATATGTTAGCTGTAGGTTTTTGTTTCAGTATATTAATTGATTGATTAATATATTGATTGATTCAGTATATTAATTGATTTTACAATAGATTTATATCCTGTCTTGGCATATTGAGAGGAAACACTCACTTTCAATCTATATGGAGCATTGCAAATTTTTGGCATCCGGGCAGATGATAAGCTTTGACTGTCTACTGAGCAGAAACAGCTGTTAGAGATTTACAGAATAGGCTGCTGCTGCTGCTGCTGCAAAGTGTTTCTACAGAGTCTACAGGCAGATGGAGCGTTGCTTTTGGACACAGACTAGTCTGGTAATTTAGATGGATGTGGTGATGCCTTAGTGTAGAATGGAACAATGCGATCCCAACACTTTGCTTTCTTTCAGTAGCTGAATAAAAAATAAAAAGACCAGTGGTGAAGAGTACTTGTTGGCTTTCTTATTTGACCTTTCAGGGCTTTTAAAAAACCCTTTTTCAGTGTTGCAATGCTCTATAGTTAAACCTTTTTAGCGTGCAGTGCTTGTCTCTCTATGACATTTGAGACACTGGACACTTTTATGAAACAAAAAATAAAAAAAGTACGCTTTTGTTACAGATTTATTCTGTTTTACAAAGTCAAAGTGCTGCAACTATATTATATTTGGACAAACTGAATTAAAGTCCAAATGATATCTAAATTTACTCTTCTTATTTTTAGATGTATACATTGTAGTGCTTGTTATAAGTGATGCATCTATGCATTTTATGATTTTGTAATAATTAATTTGCCCTCAGAATCTTTTATCAAATATCTTTTGGGAGGGGCTATCAGTCCTTTAGGACGAGGCTATCAGGGTGTGTCTTGTTCCTGCTCTGCCTTCATTCATTCATTAATCTTCCTTCTATTTTGTTAGAAATGCTCATCTTCCAACAATCCAATCGGTTTCCAAAGGACAAAATCATGGACCGCCCTATATTTTTTTCTTAATTCAGAACCATTTCAAGCGAATGTACATCACAGTAGAGGAAAAAATGACAATCTTAACCTCTGTTTTATGGTGACTTTAAACCCTAAAATAGGCTTTGTGACGTGTCTTGTAACAGTCTCCTGCTTTAATTTTGCCCATTTCACAAAAAAATTGTGTCAAAATTGCTGTACTTAACTATTAATTCCAAGAGTGTGTAAAAACTTTAAAGGTGTTTTGTTCAGATTCTATGGTGGCCGAGAGAGCTTAACTCGCTGCAATTTAAGAGAACACATGCAATTACAAAAAACACTAGCTAATTAGGAAAAGATCTTCATCGGTTTGACAGCAAAGATGTTGCAAATCCTCACAACGCAAACACATAAAGAAAACACACTGCTAAATTAAATCTGATGATTTCTGGAATATCTGGAATCCTCTATTGGAGTTTTTGGAGAACGTATCTTGAAAGATTTTTATTTTTATTTTATTTAAATTTATTTATTTTTTGTTAATTTTACTCTTCACAAAAGACTTGAATTACTAGCCAATGGACGAGTGTGTACTAGATGGCTATATTATTGTATATGATGACATGAGACACCTTTACCACTGTTCTGTCATTGTAAATCTTAAAAAAAAAATTATAATAAAAAAAGGAATTAAAGAAAAGAAAGAAAAGAAAACGCACTGCAAATTCTCCCGACACAAACAAATTAAGAAAATGCACTGTAATTTCTCACTACATATGCATTTAGCATGGAACACAATGGACATGCGGAAAAAGGGACCTAAAAACATGACGGGCTAATACAAAACAAAAGATAAGCGAATCGTGTAATCAGCATGTTAAAATAACCAAAAAGCTGTTAATGTTAAGCTCTCTTGGCTATTGTAGGTTTTAGTGTTTGCATACACTCTCAGAAATAAAGGTACGAGAGCTGTCACTGTGGTGGTACAAGGGATGTAAAGATTCACCTTGAAAATCGATTAAAATATGTGATGATTCAAACCAGTTGAAATGTTGAATGAATCGCGATACATGTTTTGAACATAGGGGATGCTGCGTTTACAGGTGCAATCTTGCTTTACCTGCACATAAGCAGCGAGCAAGAGATGGAACGACAGAGTAAAATGACAGCGGTGAAGTCCGCCAGACAAACTGTGCAAATACTGCAAAAAGATGTTTGCATACACTAACAGATGAAAGACTATGATGCACATAAACCATCAACACAGTGAAAACTACTGACACAGACGTCTATACGCAAAAAAACTATTAATAAGTTAAACCACATGGATTGGATGATTGGCAGCCCCGGTGTTTTCATAGCAAAAATGTGAAGATGTTTTTCAGACTGAAAGAAAAAGTTGTTCTGTTACAGAGCCAGGTATTGGATTACTTTTACTGTCTTCTTTTTTAATTTAGTTTATACATATTTAATAATTTGCTTATATTTAACAACTTTCAAGATTATCTCTTATGATTATACTTATACTAATTAATTATACAAGTAAAATTAATTATTCACCCTTATAATCATGTTCAACTCTTGTCTCTATTCTACTTTATAATTACTCATTTTATAATCAGTCCATGGCCAGTTGACCTCCTCTGTACACACTGCTCTCTGCTTTAGGAAAGGCTTACCTGTCCACACCAGCCATCTCAGTCCCCATTGAAAGAGTTTTTTTTTTCAACAAAAGAAACTGTAAATGTGCAAAGACCTCAGCTTATGCCAGAAAACATAGATATGCTGAGTTTTTTTTAAAAATGTAAAGTCCTAGCACAGTAACAGTTTTGGTTTGTTTATATTAATGAGTCTTTTTTAGTTTGCGTTATTCTTTGTTTTTATTTGGAGTTTGTTTTTAAAATAGCTATTTAGTTTTGGAAGAAAATATATTATATTTTGCAAAAATGTGCAACGTTTAAGAAAAAAATAAAAGGCTCTTCACCTTTGTTTTAAATAATTTTGTAAAAACAATCTTGACTATATCGTGAATCGTGAGATTAGTTTCGTGAATTGTATTGAATCGTGGTGAATCGTTACATCTCTAGGTGGTACCTTTTCAAAAGGTACACATTTATTAATACCTCAAGGGTACATATTAGTACCTACAAGTACAAAAGTGTACCTCTTAAAATTCTTAGGTACAAATATATGTTTTTGAGGTACCAAGATGGACCCTTTAAGTACAAATGTTTATCTTTGGAAAAGGTACAGTACCACCCCAGTGACAGCTCTCGTACCTTTATTTCCTAGAGTGTAGATACTGCACTTTGCCTTTGTAGGACAGTATTGTCAATATGTATGCGGTAACTAAATTAAAAGGTAACTTTATTAAACTTTTTATAGGAAATAACTTTATACTGCATTAAATCTTAAAAAAAAAATAATTGACACAAAGAGACATTTAAAATGTTGCAAAATATTTCTATTTCTATTTAATAGTATTTCACAACATTACAGTTTTGCTGAATTCAAATAAATGTGATAAAATAAATGAGTATTCTTTAAAAAAAAAACTAATAAAATCCTGTTAAACTAGTTTTTATTTAAAATCCATTGTCTGGTTATTTGTTTAGTGGTTTAAAGCTGGATAATAACAGAACAGAAAAGTTCAATCAGCTTACTCAAAACAAGTCGTTTCTGTCACATTTTACTGATTCAAATTTATGTTACTATTATACTTTAAGCTGTGATGTTACCAATTTGTTGCCAATATACTTTTTGTTGTTTTTAACAGGAGAGCTGTGTTTTTCTGCATGGTTCTTTACTGTACATGCTGTTTGAGGCTTGCACAAGCACAATCTGCAGGTAAGTCTGAATTGTCATTAAAGGGATTCATGGAACATAATTTTGGTGCATGCAGAATATGTATCTGCATAACGTCTGTTCGGTTTTTTTGCCATGGTCTTGACATCTGTGTCATAACCCAGAATGTTACATGGGTTCATTGAAGTCCAAGGACCTCACACTGCCTTGCAGTAAAGTTTGAGGATACTTGACAGGACTTGGATAAATAGACCTCTAATGTTACTACCCACTGGATAGTCTTCGATGAGTCAGAGTTAAAGAGGCCACAGGTACTGATTTTAGAGAGCAGTGTGATACGTTTTGCCAGAATTAAACATTTTTGCATGATATATGTAGTAGTCCTTGATTAACAACACATGACTGCTCTGTTTATTTTTCTCAAGTAAACCAGAAGCCACTGTTTGTGCAAGTCTATATGTTTTGTATTTGATTCCAACCTCATTTACAGCAAATGGCATTGTGCCTGATTGCATATCATCGACTAAGTCTACTTTAGATTGAGATATTGGATAGACTTTGTGTTTATTTCAAGAATAAATAATGCTTGTGGTCTATCGCTGTAGTGTCATTATCTATGATTTTCCATCCACCTATTTTTATGCTCATTTTGGATATGCGCATAAAAAAACGGTTGATCGAAATGCCATGATGTGCATAAAAAACATATGCGCATAACTGAGTAGGATAAACTTTTTATTGTAGAAGAAAAGATGTGACAAACTACAAGATGTGGAAACATTTTTACCGAACAAATTCCAGTATGCACATTAAAAAACGTCATGTGATTTTGTAATAAGAGATCATGTGATGATAAAAATGCGTGTAAATAGACAAACCAGCAGGCTGAGCATATTGTAAAACATCGGAAATGTTGTTTTGGTCATTCTAACCCACATGGAAAGAACCTATATGATGATATATGCGCATATATGAAACCTATATGCAGTATATATGCACATATAGGATAATATATGCTCTGCATATATGCGTATATATGCCACATATAGGCAAAATTGAGGTGCATATATGTGCATATACAGGCCATATAGGTCTCCTGTATTGCTTCTTTATATCCACATATAAGCCCTATATGTACATACAAGATATGTCTCCTATATAGCTCATATCTCACTTTGGCATGGCTCTTTCTCATTTTTTCTATTATCAAGGCTAAGAACTAGCTAACTAATTATATGTACATATAAATATATACATATATACGTACATATATACGTACATATAATACGGCCAATTTTACGTCACATATATTATTAAAACATATATGTTTATATAGGTTCTTATAATCAGTAGTGTTATTATATTATTAATGACCTCCAAAATCAAGAGCGTCTGTGCTTCGCGTCTTATGCCTTCAAACGCCACCACACATTCATTTCGTGTCGGTATCGTCTTTTGAGGCTCAAGTCATTTATTAAATAAGGAAAAGATTCACACAGTTTCTCCTACTGCAGCAAATTACATTTCTACTGTTGATATTTGGCGCCAGTTAATCTGGAAGATATGGTTCTCTTTGACTCATTGGATGGAAACGCTGATTTATTTGCATGCCTTTTGCGCAATATTTCTGTTTTGCGCATGAATTAATTAGCATATTTGGATGGAAATATAGCTATTTTGTGCTATGTATGCACTAACAATAAATAGCAATGCATGAAAAGAAAGACTAGCATGTGCACATTTTAAAGATGTTTTGGGTTTGTGTTTGACGCAAAGTAGCCTAAACTCATTGCTTCTCATTCAAGGTGTGTCTAGAATTCCCACATCTGTTCTGAACAGATTTTATGTGGGAGGTTCACATCATCCGTCACATTCAGCTTAAGTCATTCATGTACATGTAACATATGGCGCTTCTGTGTCAGACATTAATGAAATGCAACAGCTATCGTGTTTTAAACAAGTCTTGAAAGATGCCTTTGTTCTTGAGTGTATGTTTGATGCTTTTACCATATGCGAGACACTCCATATAGCACATTCTCCCCCTGAAATTTCTCTGGGTATCCACCGAATGACTCTTTGTGAGCCGTAGCTGGAGAGTTTCTGGAATTCTTCTCCAGCCGTTGCTCTTATCTTTAGTGTGAAATATGATTTCCAGCGTATGACATTGCACTTTCCACTGACTTTTCATTCTTGACATCAATTTCAAGGGCAACTGGAATTCTGGTAGATTTCAGCCTGGTTATGGGAACTGATTCTGAGTCAAGCCGTCGATGCATTTTACTATCCTATTTCAAAAGCATCTCTCAATGGAACATTAGTGTCTGCAATGGGGCCCTTCCTTTGACTCTTTTTGAAAGTTCACCCCAAATATTAGCTGTTAATTTTCTCACCCTCAAGCCATCCAAGGTGACGATCTATTTTAAAAGAAAATTTTAGCTCAAACTGCGGTCCTTGTTGATTCATAAAATGCAAGTCAGTGGCTGCCAATACTTTAAGAGTCCAGAAAACATATACATGCAAAACAAAATGAATACCCGTGGCTAGAGCTGTGGTGAAAAATTGTTCAAGAAATCGATTCTCAAAATGCATCGCTCTTCTCTCTTAAAACGATTCTCTAGGTTAATTTTTAACAGCAGATTATGCTCTAGGCTTGTTTCTAATAGCAGATGGTGCTCTAGGCTAATTTTTAACAGCAGAAGGTGCTCTAGACTAGTTTTTAACAGCAGATGGAGCTCTAGGCTAATTTTTAACAACAGATGGAGGTTTAGACTAGTTTCTAATAGCAGATAGCACTCTAGGCTAGTTTTTAATAGCAGATAGGCCTCTAGGCGAGTTTTTAACAACAGATGGTGCTCTAGGCTAGTTTCTAAAACTGTTGTCGCTCTAGGATAGTTTCTAACAGCAGGTGGCAGTCTAGGCTAGTTTCTAATAGCAGATGGTGCTCTAGGCTAATTTTTAACAACAGAAGGTGCTCTAGACTAGTTTTAAACAGCAGATGGAGCTCAAGGCAAATTTTTAACAACAGGTGGAGGTTTAGACTAGTTTCTAACAGCAGATAGCACTCTAGGCTAGTTTTTTAACAGCAATCAGGCTTCTAGGCATGTTTTTACCAACAGATGCTGCTGTAGGCTAGCTTCTAACAACAGATGGCACTCTAGGCTAGTTTCTAACAGCAGATGGCGCTCTAGGCTAGTTTCTAAAAGAAGATGGCGCTTTAAACTAGTTTTAAACAACAGATGCCGCTTTAGGCTAGCTTCTAACAGCAGATGGTGCTCTAGGCTAGTTTTTAACAGCAGATGGTGCTCTAGGCTGGTTTCTAACAGCAGATGGTGCTCTAGGCTAGTTTCTAACAGCAGATGGCGCTCTAGGTTAGTTTCTAAAAGCAGATGGCGCTTTAAACTAGTTTTTAACAACAGATGCCGCTCTAGGCTAGTTTCTAACAGCAGATAGTGCTCTAGGCTAATTTTTAACAGCAGATGGTGCTCTAGGCTAATTTTTAACAGCAGATGGTGCTCTAGGCTAGTTTCTAACAGCAAATGGCACTCTAGGCTAGTTTATAATAGCAGATGGTGCTCTAGGCTGGTTTTTAACAGCAGATGGCGCTCTAGGCTAGTTTCTAGCAGCAAAAGGTGCTCTAGGCTAGTTTTTAACAGCAGATGGCACTCTAGGCTAGTTTCTAATAGCAGATGGTGCTCTAGGCTAGTTTTTAACAGCAGATGGCAGTCTAGGCTAGTTTTTGTAGCAGATGGTGCTCTAGGCTAATTTGTAACAGCAGATGGTGCTCTAGGCTTGTTTCTAGCAGCAGATGGTGCTCTAGGCTAGTTTCTAACAGCAGATGGTGCTCTAGGCTTGTTTCTAATAGCAGATGGTGCTCTATGCTAATTTCTAACAGCAGATGGCGCTCTTGGCTAGTTTTTAACAGCAGATTGCGCTCTAGGCTAGTTTCTAGCAGCAAATGGCGATCTAGGCTAGTTTCTAGCAGCAAATGGCGCTCTAGGCTAGTTTCTAACAGCAGTTGGCACTCTAGGCTAGTTTCTAACAGAGGATGGCACTCTAGGCTAGTTTCTAACAGCAGATGGCACTCTAGGCTAGTTTTTTTTGTCTTATAGTGGACTGGAACAGAGCCTGGAACAATACTTCAATATGGCAGCCATGTTTTTGGGGATCTGTTTTTTAAACCTTAATGATGCTTTCTACGTTATCATTCTCACAGTTTCAAACAGATATAAATGGTCATAAATTTGCAACAACAGTGTTCAAACCAGTTTTCAAAAGCTTAAAACAACCATCAAGATGTGGGCAATTTTCACTTGCATAAACTGGTCCTAATTGGTTCACACTGACCTTAGGTCAGCAAGTCATGCTTATTTAATATCATGTTTATGACTCTTTCATGCATCACTACTAACTGTTATTTGCAAGCAATCCATTGGATGTCTGTTGAATGTTCTGTTAAGATGTGACGCTGGAGTTATTGTAAGAGTTTTGTGTCATGTGATTTATGTGAAGTTATTCAGATCATTAATTTTCTAAATCCAGAGCAGTTGTTTTCCTGCTGTTTGTCAGGAGATGATCTGTTACCTCTTTCAGACTTTCTGGATAATTAAGCAGTCAATGTGTTAGTAACTCTTTTTAGATTAGTTTACAACACCACTGCAGACATAGTTCTCTCTTTCAACAATCCCACACAGTCTGCAGGATATCATCTGTTAAGTAACGCATGGGGGGAAAAGTCCATCCAAATTATTCCATTTACATGTGCTTTTCATTTTGAAACCAATAGGTATATTTTGTAATGCCAAATGTTTAGTTGTATTTAGTCAGAACTTGTTTTGGTTAGATTTGGTTTTGTGATCCATATTCTTATTTGTTTTTTATTGTAAACTCGTTACTGGCTGTTAAAAGTTGGCAGCCTTAAGACAAATGACATTGACTTTCATTTTAGCAAAGGGATAACATCAGCTATTATTGTTTTTTAATATAACTATGGATCTACAGACTTTGCAGTAAAAATGTAATTTAGAAACAAGTAGCAAATTTATTACATGACTTCAGAAGCCCATTGTTTCAAAAGGGTATAAACGGAGGTCTGAGCCAGCTCCAAGTGAGTGGGACTTGAGCTGTAAGTGGGTGGGCCTTCGAGCTCCATGTGGGCTGTGCAAACCTGGAGTTTTTATATATTTAATGTCTTATACATGACACAGAGTCCTATATTGTGCTTTATGAATGTCTACACCTACCCCAACCCTAAACCCAACCTTACAGTAACCTGTTGTGTTTTATTAATATCTGCACCACCTACACCACCTAAACCCAATCTACTTGTGGTTTAAATCTCTCCCAATTAGAGGTAACTCAACATACTTGCGGTGTAATCCTTCCTACTTGGAGGTCTCCGGGCTGCAGTGATACCTACTTGCATTGTTTTAATCAAAATCACAGCAATAGAGTGAAAGAAATGCCTAAAATGCTGTCAGTAAAAATAAGTGGAGGGCAGAACAAAGTATGTTTACTTCATTAATGTACTTAAAGGTCTCGTGAAGCATTTTGAAATTTTTATTCGATGTTTGACGTAAACTCAAGCAAAACACGAAGAAGGGGCATAATGTAGCCCCTCCCCTTTTTAAAAAACATCCAGTAGGGTTATGTTTTATCTCAGCTCTGCCAGTGAGAGTAGTTGAGCTCAAGCGCATCTAATAAGTCTTATAAGGACGTTTGAGATGCACACTCCCTTTCACTTCACTTGACCTAATTTATTGCAGACCTCTAACGATTTTGTAGTAGAGCTTATGAATCTGTAAAACTTTTACTAGAGCGAGCCCACACAGTGTTATTGTTCTACACGTAACAGTATCAGCAGAGTATTTCGTGAAGCAATACCCCAGATGAAACATAACCTTTGCCGCATGTGTTCGACATATGCTTTTGTTAATGATCTGTTCCTGTAAGGAGCTCAGTGTCTCAGTGTGCGGCAGACCTACAATTAGCTACGATGACATCCGTTTTGCTTCTAAATAGTTTTTTTTAGACAGATTAGTTTCACTCTAAAGACTCGAAATGTGTAAAACTGGAATATTGCATATAATATTTGCAAATAAAGCACCGTTTCTATCCAACTAGAGAACTAAATCGTCAATTCCTGATAAACTGGCGCCAAATATCAAAAATAAAAACGGAATTTGCAGAAAGCGCAGACTCTCAAGACATTTCTGGAGGTAATACTATCAAAGACTATAGAATACACAAGACGTGTCACTGGTATAGTTTTGAATAGGGAAAAGTGTAACTGTCAATATGGCGAATGAAGCCCCGCCTTCGAGTACAGAAGCCAATCAGCTATCACTATATACTGAGGATTCTCCGGGGCAGTGGCTCAGACCAGACGTGAGTTTTTTCAGATTTTGTGTGATTCAAACGTTTAGAAATGAAACTAAATAGATTTTGTTGTTGTTTAATGTTATTGTTGATTTCTAATATAAAATTTAATCGTGAGCTTGGCATGCACTTTTGGAGAATTTGATGTTTCATGCATACTGCCCGAGAGATGTTTCAAAGATGGCCGCAGAGTTAAATGACTTGCCTTAAAGGGACTTTGATAGCAATCTAGCAGTTGCAGATCGCTGGAGAACTACAAATCTGTCACAGAACTGGACTTCAAATCCCATAATGCACCTCACACACACACCAGTTCCGAATCATAGACTGATTACATGGATTAAATATAGACCTCACATTCTTACACACATTACACACATAGTCTGTAACACCACAAAGCATTTCTTTGTCCAAGTATTTCCGTGTTTGATCCTTGCCTTGTTTTATCGTTTATGTTGTTTGTCGCCTGTACCGACCTCTCGCCTGTGACTTTGAATACGCTTCTGGATTACCCCTATGATACTGTTTGTACCCGTTTGACCGTTGCCTGCCTGGCCATTCTCTGTTTAATAAACTGTACGTGGATCCTCAAGTTCGTTGTCCAGCATCCCCCTTGTTACACCATTTTGATGACAAGACTTTGGCTGAGGGATTTTAGAATGACCAAAAAAACATTGCAGATGATTTACAATGTCGTCAATTCACTGGTTTGTCCATTAATGCCACCACATAGCGCCCATTTTTGTTATCACATAATATGTTAAAACAAAATCGCATGACTATTCTGGAATTTCATCGTAGGTTATGCACTTTTTTTCTTATCGGATACTATCTTATTATGCCAACATATTATACCTATACCTACACTCAATTGTGTTCATTCGTTTTTGTTGTGCAATTTAAAAATGTATGCACATCTTAAAAGTATTTTTTAAGCATTATTCCAAAATGTGCATAAAAATAGGGGGGGATGGAAATATAGCTTGTGCATCTTTGTATTTATTGCAGTAATATTTGCTGCTTTCCTTTTTTGCAGATGTGGACGTGCTGCAAAGACTGGGATTGGTTGGGAAAAGACCACCTCAAGGCTTCATCCCTATTAAATCAGGAGTCATCCTAACCACAAGGGCGAGAATTGACGTCCCAGTGAGCTCCGTCATTCCTGTGTCACTGGGCTCGACGTTCTCTGTCATCCTCAGCGTATGTTCGCATCGCATAAACAATGCTTTCCTTTTCACCATTGTGACAAAGAGGAAAAGACTGCAGCTAGGGGTGCAATTCATCCCTGGACAGATATTAGTCTACCTGGGCCAAAGAAACTCTGTAAATTTTGATTACGATGTTCACAATGGCCAGTGGCACAACCTGGCTTTGGAAATCCAAGCCCAAAAGGTTACTTTATATACTTCCTGTGGGAATACAAGTGTACAGGCAAATTTGGATTTTCAAAATGAGGAAACGCTGGATCCAGACGGCTCCTTTCGCTTGGGAAAAATGAGCCAGAACTCAGTGCAGTTTGAAGGAGCCATCTGCCAGTTTGACATTCATCCCTCTGCTCAGGCAGCTCACAATTATTGCAAGTACATTAAAAAACAATGCAGGGAAGCTGATACTTATCGGCCAAACCTTCCTCCGCTTTTACCACTTTTACCCCTGGACCCTAATACATATACCATTCAGACCGCCAAAGTGGTAACAGATATCAATGAAAGACATCTTTCACTAACACGAGATGAGATTAATATTAATCATGAAGGGCAAACCACAGTGCCACTGACAATAACCCAGCCCACACTACAGCTCTCCTTGCAGGCCACAGCGCAAACTACTGTTGCCTCCATTAGGAACAGGACATCACAGATATCTCCAAAGCCAACTCAACAAAACAGATCCAGCAAGAAAGCAAAAAAAGAACGTCAAAAGCCCCATATTTTAAAAGAGAACCAGATTTCTGTCACTGACAATCCACCAAGTCAACAGAAAAACAAAGTAGATATTCCGACCACAAAAGCACCTGAAGTTTCTAGTCTATTCAGAGTGTCAGAAATGACAACATTAGCAGCACAGAGACCTCTGCCAAAGGAAACCTCCTTTTTTGAAGCCAAAGCTACCTTTTTTGAGTCTGTAACCCCTGCAGCTATGGATGGTTTGCAAACGTTTGACCTGGAACCGACCCAGTATTCCCTCTTGGAGTTATCTGGACTGAAAGGAGAACCCGGACCACCGGTAGGATATCTTTACTTTGTACAGATATGTTTAGTGGTGTAAGTTTTTGTGCATTTTTCTTATTTGTATAGTTTAAATTGGACTGACGAAGGTCAAGCTATTGAATGTAATGCTAACATGAAGTCTAGAACTAGTGTAGAGCTCTGTTGCACAAAATGAGTTGAGCAAACTCTGGGTTTCAGAATATGTTGTCATTAAATGACATTAAAATTAACGATGCTGTTATAAAATTATATGACAGACTATTGACACTTTTTGTTCCACTAAAAAAGGCCCTCATAACAGTTATGTTTATAATGGATTTATGACAACTTATGTTTTCTAGATAATTGGGCTGCAACTAACGATTATTTTGATAATTGATAAGTTGGGCAATTGTTTTTTTTTATTAATTGATAAATCTTAAATCTAATAAAACTAAATACTTTTTAAAATTTGACATTTTGCTTGTTATAACTATATAATACCGTAAAATTAGGGTATTATATATGTATAAATGTATACCTTTAAAAATGCAAAGACCACATATTCAGTTTAATGGTCTTTAATTTTGACATCTAGAAGCTTAAATGAAAAACAAAGTTAATTTTTTTAACAATAAAACTTCCCTAAATACACAAAATATAAATAAACAAAAAACAAAACAAGTGTTGTACTCCTATCATGTTCACATTACGAAAGTAAGACATAAACATGCTGACAATAACATATTAAGCGGCAGAATTTGTTGAAATATCAAATTATAAATAATAAATAAACAACAAATTATTAATAAAAATAAAGCGGCTCAGTGGTTAGCACTGTCACCTCACAACAAGAAGGTTGCTGGTTCGAGTTGCATTTCTGTGTGGAGTTTGCATGTTCTCCCTGTGTTGGTGTAGGTTTCCTTAGGGTGTTTTCTCCACAAAATTGGCCAAAGTGTATGAGCGTGTGTGTGTGTGAATGTGAGAGTTTATGAGTGTTTCCCAGTACTGGGTTGCGGCTGGAAGAGCGTCTGCTGCATAAAACATATGCCGGGATAGTTGGCAGTTTATTCCGCTGTGGCGACCCCTGATAAATAAGGGATTAAGCCGAAGGAAAATGAATGTATGAATGAATGAATGAGATAGAAATCAGCTGAAATATTAATATTCTACTGCTGCTGTGGTTTGCTGGTTTTAAGTATGTGGCGTCTCACTCTATTCATTTAATTTAAGCTGATTTAAGTAAAGTGTTACCTTAAGTGTCTTAAAAATACCAGAAATTTTGTACAATACAATATGTGCTGCATCTTCTTTAAAATTTGAAGTAATTTGTCTCTCAGCCTAGTAAAACGGTTCATTTATTTTATAGTGAAATGTTATTCTGGCTAGATTTTCATTGCTTATTTGAGAGAATGTGGAGATTTGTTGCAGAAACCCTCAAAAGCTGAGTCAGGTTACCACAGCATAACAACAAGGTGTTCGGCCTGCAGCAGACCACTAGCACTTTATGGTATGAAGACCATTTTGGTTCTTTTTAAACAGTGTCTTATGGTGGCCAGATGGCGAGTGTGCTGCTTTGCTTATTTTAAAGAATGGTGAAATGTGAATTATTGGCTAAGGCCATGTGTTTTCTGTGCAGTGGCCTTGTCGTCTAGCTTCATGTGTTATATGTAAGTGCTGACTGTTGCATTGCAATAATATGGGTTCGTTTTCATTTGGTTTCCATTAGCTTTTAAAGAGTTCAGTGCGTAATGCGCCACACACTACCCAACTACATCTTTTACCAGTTAAACAACCTTGTCTGGGTGCAACTGTTGGGTGAAGGCTGGAAAATGGTGTCATCATTGTTGCCTTTGAGCATTTGGTGGTCTTGGGCTTAAGCCTAGTTTATAAAATCCTTTGAAAAGGCATTACAGGCCGGTGGGTTTTTTTGGCTGTGCGATGCTTGCACACTTTTTCCCTTGTAGTTAAAGAATGAGATCACAAGCCAGAGGTTGAGAGGACACACAGTGCAAAAAAAGAAGTCAGACTTGTTTTCCACTAAACATATCTAAACATCCTTAGCATGAAATAAACTCACTTAAGAAGCAAGATATTATGTCATATCTTCAGTTTTGGACTACAAAATTGCGATTAACTCGTCCAAAAGTTGAAGAACCATAGAAGGAGCCATATTTGGTTCACCAAAGAATTTAAAAGTGATCAGCTCTTAAAAAAAAACACTTTTTGGTGAACTTTTCAGTACTTGCTCAATACACTGCCTGACATTCTATCATTTAGCAGACACTTTAATTTAAAGTGACTTACATTGTGAGGATTATAAAAGCACTTAAAATCATCAGAGAGTAGCAGTATGTAAATGCTATGACACGTCTAAGTTATTATTTTTCCTCCTCCCTTTAAGCATGGAAAAGAAAAGGAGAGAAATTCAATTCAATTCAACGTTATTTCTATAGCGCTTTTACAATGTAGATTGTGTCAAAGCAGCTTCACATAGAAGATTATAGTGAATTGAAACAGTGTCAGTTCCGTTTTCAGAGTTTAAGTTCAGTTTAGTTCAGTTCAGTGTGGTTTAATATTCACTGCTGAGAGTCCAAACACTGAAGAGCAAATCCATCGATGCGCAGCTCTACAAATCCCAAACCATGCAAGCCAGTGGGGACAGCAGCAAGGAAAAAACTTCACCAATTGGTGAAAGTGAAGGATTTAAAAACCTTGAGAGAAACCAGGCTCAGTTGGGCACGACCATTCCTCCTATGGCCAAACATCTTGTGCAGAGCTGCAGTTTAGGCGCCGGCAGCTTGAGAACGCTGGACGTCCATCGTGGAGAAGCTGCAGGTGGAAGTGGTCACGGGCTGGGGTACAGGCTGGCCCTTCAGGATCAATGCGAGGACTTGTCTGTCACTGGGTTCTTACAGGAATCAGTCTCATGCTCTCCACTCCTCCATAACCACCACAGCAGCTGCTCAGGGTACGGCCTGGTCCAGGATTATGGAAATCTCTGGAATAATAATAAAAAAAAAGACTAACATAAGAGCACATGCCGTTCAAATTATAATGTCTTTTGGGAAGTGTTCCCGGCTCCGATTGCCCTAAATAATGCAGACTAACAATCCTTTAGAGGATTTGGATTTCAAAAGCATTTGTGTTTTATGTGTATGATAATGCAATGAGACGTGTCTTTAATCTAGTTTTAAACTGACAGAGTGTGTCTGCTTCCCGAACTGTGCTAGGAAGGCTGAAAGAGAAATAGAAAGGAAAGAAAGGAGAGAGTGTGTCCTACAGGTAGTTTTTCAAGCCCGCTCACTTGGTGCTTATACAAAGGTGTCTGGTGCATATGAAGATGAGAAAAGTTTGTCTTCTAGAGGTGCTTTGTTAAGCCCACTCATAAGCATCAAGTATGCTAAATATTGCAAGATGTTTTTCCAGAAACATAGGAGGAGAGAGTGTGTAACCTACAGAGTGTGTAAGTAACCTTAATTGCATTAGACCATTAGCATTTCACTCATTCAATGATTTTCCTTTGGCTTAGTCCCTTATTTATCAGGGGTTGCCAACAATTTCGACATATGTTTTATGCAGCAGATGCCCTTCCAGCTGCAACCCAGTACTGGGAAACACCCATTAAGTTTAGTTCAATTTAGTTCATACAATTTACCCATAGCTCATGTCTTTAGACTATGGGAGCACCTGGAGGAAACATTATTCATTCATTCATTCATTTTCATTTTGGCATAGTCCCTTTATTAATCTAGGGTCGCCAAGCTCAATGAACTGCTAACTTATCCAGCATATGTTTTACGCAGCGGATGCTCTTCCAACTGCAACCCATCTCTGGGAAATGCCCATACATTCTCATTCACACACATACGTTGCTGACAATTTAGCTTACCCAATTCACCTGTACCGCATGTCTTTGGACTTGTGGGGGAAACCAGACCACCCATAGGAAATCTACGTGAACAAGGTGAGAACATGCAAACTCCACACCGACATGCCAACTGACCCAGCCGAGGCTCGAACCAGCGACCTTCTTGCTGTGAGGTGAGCGTGCTACCCACTGTGCCACCGCGTCACCCTGGAGGAAACATCTCACTCAAAAAAAATGTAAAACATTTAGCTTTTTTTTGAGCGAGATGCTAATGGTCTAATCCAATTCAATGATTTATGCTAAGCTAAGCTAAAAATGCTCCCGCCAGACCCAGAGATTGGCTGAATGGATTCAGCAATGGTAAAACTCCACTGTTCAACTCTAGGGGAGTTGTAAAATAAGCGTATTTATTATCTTTAACACATGTATGAGTATCTTTAACACATATATGGATGAACATGCAGTGTGTGGTGCTAAACTGCTTCACAGTGCTTACATTTAAACATATTTTCATCTAATTACAGATGAACAACTAAATGAATGTTTGGGTCTATTTAACTAACTATATTCTAATTATAAACAGAGTATCAAACTATTCTCATTTCATTGTAAGTTTTCTGTCTGGCTTTTAAATGTTCCATGCATCGTGCTTTACCGAACGTGACCTGATGTTTGCTTGAAAGTCTGCCTACCTCATTTAATAGCAGTATGCAGTGGATTATGGTTATTGCATACAGTAACAGTGAAACCCAGAACTCTTTTCCAACAACAAAAAGCAACCAGATGTGCCGTTCAGTATGGCTGTCACACAGACTGTGCATTTTCAGAAGAGATCCCCCTCAAGCAACTACTATAAAAGGCCTTGTTTCCTCTTTTTATAATCTTTTCATTCTTTCTCAGAGGAAAGAGAGATTGCTTTTATTCAGGATATTTGCCACGTGGAAAAGAATGAGTCCGTGGCTCAGTATAGGGCTCTTTCCTACTCTCTCTGGTGCTCCAAAATGACCATATTAATGTAATTCATATCAAAGTACACAATATCTATTGGTTTATTATGTTGATCTTACTCTTTAGAACCCTAATGGTTATAGTGATGTTGAGTGAGACAGCTCAGTTTATTGCACAAAAACTACACAAGTCAATATTCATGTTCATTTAGAGTTTCTGAAAAGCTTAGACCTTTAAATTATCGTTTATTAGCTAGTGTTCCTATCAAAATGAGTAGAAACAGGATGTCTGCAAACATCCTGGCAGCACCAGGCTATGTTTGAGTATGTGGGATCTTGCCAGTTCTACAGGTGGTGTGAACATTGCCAGGAATTGTCTTGCAGAATTTATTTGTAAGCAGCGTTTTCCATTCGCTCAAAGTTGTTCTCTTTATGTGTACACCACTTGGATGGGAGCCTACACATATTTCATTAATGGAAGGCAAAGTCTAAAGACATCTTGCTGGTAAATTATATCAGAACTAATGTTGGTAATGATTAAAGTGCTGTTCTGAAAATGCTAGACATTTGTAATCAAGATAGAAGCAGAGATACTAATATAAAGACTAACCTTCTAACCGGAAACACCCACACACTCTCACACACACTCACACTAAGGCCAATTTAGTTTTTGAAATTCACCTATAGCGCATGTCTTTGGACTGTGGGGTAGCCGGAGCACCCGGAGGAAACCAACACAAACATGGGGAGAACATGCAAACTTCATACAAAAATGCCAATTGGCCCAGCTGGGACTAAAACCAGCGACCGTCTTGCTGTGAGGCAACAGTGTTAACCACTGAGCCACTGTGATATACGATTTATTTATTTAATTTTAATCTGAGCACTGACCAATTGTTAAACGTAGGCTTGGCTAATAATTTAAGTGTGTAATTGATTAAAAAGCTAGATGATATGCAGAATTAACAAGGGAACCATTGACTGAAACCAATGTCGGCCAAAAAATCCTGCAGTTTAAACATGGTTAATTCAAATATTGGCAGCCTAATTCAAAAATAGCTTTTTTTTTTATTACTTTTTTTTAAAAGAAACTATTGCCTGTTTTCTTTTTCAGTGTGTAACATTTTAAAATACTACTGGATAAAACAATTTATTTGTGTTATTTGTGATGTGTGATCAGCTTAACAAAACTGAGACTTTCCACAATCTATGAAAGTCTGTTAAAGAATTATTTTATGACTCATTTTGGCTGGAAAAATCAAAAGGATGTGATGTTTACACACACTAAAAAAAGCTGCTATTCCTTTCTACTGTAATGTAATGTGTATTTATATAGCGCATTTATTGTGTATGGCCATACACCCAAAGCGCTTCACAATCATGAGGGGGGGTCTCTCCACAGCACCACCAATGTGCAGCATCTACTTGGATGATGCGATGGCAGCCACAGGACAACGGCGCCAGTGCACTCACCAGCTATAGGTGGAGTGGAGAGACAGTGATAGAGCCAATTCGGTGGAAAAGGGATGACTGGGAGGCCATGATTGTAAGGGCCAAAAGGGAATTTAGCCAGGACACCGGGGTTACTCCCCTACTCTTTACGAGAAGTGCCATGGGATTTTTTGATATGGCTGTGGCAGGGTGATATGGCTTTCTATGATGGTTAAAAATGAATGTCTACATACTTTTTTTGTCTACATACTTTTTAATATAATCCTTAAAGAGCCATTCTGTACTCCACACTCTCAATTCAGCCTGATCTCATGAGGAAACATAAGTATTTTATGTTTTGTCAGTTTAGTGGCTAATTCATATGAATTTGTAGGAGTTCAGTCGTACGAAAGTGTACAATTTTAAAAAGGAGGCATGGCAGTCAACCCTACCCCTAAATCCAACCATCATTAGAGGATAAGCAAATCAATTTTTTTATAAATCTTCAAAGTAAATTGTAATTAGATCGTACAAACTCGTACGAATTGGCCCCTAAATCAAAAGTTATGAACTGCTGTGAGATTGTGTTGGTCATTCACTTAAAAAAATTATGTTAGCTTTTTATTTAAATTACTTATTAAAAATTAGCCGAATTGACACAATTCTGAAGTTTTTTGTTGGGACAACTTGATTTTCTTATGTGCAATCCACTTAATTTTGTAAGAACTAATAAGTTAACTTAATTACTTCATGTTGTTCCAACACAAATCGATTGTGTGGAACCCAGCATTTTTTACAGTGTTGTATCATATCGATAAATAAATAAACTGAAGCCAGATCTATTTAGTCTCTAGTTTCAAACCTCTTTTTAATCTTAATAAAGAAGATATTATAATTATTAAAAATGTCTAAATACACAGTAAAATAAAGGTGACGCAGTGGCGCAGTTGGTAGTGCTGTCGCCTCACAGCAAGAAGGTCGCTGGTTCTAGCCTCGGCTGGGTCAGTTGGCATTTCTGTGTGGAGTTTGCATGTTCTCTCTGTGTCTGCATGGGTTTCCTCCAGGTGCTCCGGTTTCCCCCACAAGTCCAAAGACATGAAGTACAGGTGAATTGGGTAAACTAAATTGTCCGTAGTGTATGAGTGTGTATGGATGTTTCCCAGAGATGGGTTGCAGCTGGAAGGGCATCCGCTGCGTAAAACATGTGCTGGATATGTTGGCGGTTCATTCCGCTGTGGTGAGCCCGGATTAATAAAGGGACTAAGCCGAAAAGAAAATTAATGAATGAAAGACACTGAAATATCTTATGGCAAAAAGTCAAAACAACATTTTTTTATGTTGCTTTTATTTAGTAAGTAAATAAATTAGTATTTAGTAAGTTTATCAGGTTTCAACTAAATTTAAGCTCTACATGTTTAGTCATTTTTAATGATGTAGGTTGAGACTTCTAGAAAAGTTTATTTAATTCAACTAAAAAAAGTTAAGTCGGCAAGATTTTTTACAGTGTATATAGGCCTGTCATAATAATCAATATATCGACTTATCGCACAACACATGGACATGACCTCAATCAATTTTGGTGATGCAATATATATCGCCCATACATAAAAAACAATTCTAGCAACATTTTAGCTAATTGTGCAACATCTCTATCTCTGATGGAGGCGTCAGTGTCAGTATTAAAAAATATATAGTATTTACTAAAATTTACTATAGTATATTTTCGTGTGGGTGTCTGACAACTGAAAATAAATCTGGTAGCAGATATTGCAGCCTCTGTTGCTTTTTACTTTTTTTGTTAACATTTATTATTATTTATTAGTTTAGGATATGTTTTTTCACATTCTGATTCCAATGCCTGATTGTCAATTGTAAAAATGACTATAACTAAATTAAATAATCTTAAGAATAAAATATTATTTATTCCTTGGACGAGTGTACTTGCATCGTGATACTACTATATTATCCTTCTGCCATTATAAAATGGCATAAAATGGTCTTAAAATGACGATAATATTGTTTATAGCAATATATTTTGGTGCAATATATCGTACAAGAAAAAATAAATATCGTGACAGCCCTGAGTGTATAAAATTACCGCCGAAAAGTCCTTAAATGTTGCTCTAGGCAGCATAGGCAATGTCTGGAAGGGCATCCGCTGTGTAAGACATATGCTCGATAAGTTGGCGGTTCATTCCGCTTTGGCAACCCCTGATAAATAAAGTGACTAAGGTCGTACTCACACTATTTACCGTTGCCTTGAACCGGGCCAAAGCACGCTTGTCTCCCCTCCAGTCTCCGCCGCCGGCCCGCACTCACATTACATTCGGGCCTGGGCACGCTTACGTCATCGATGATGCGCTATTCAGTAAGTGCTCTCGCTCAGCACAGTGGAGATTTCTTTAGTTATATCGTCATAAGTGATGCGCAGTCAAATATTTTGCCAAACAGATCAGCCATTTTTGACGCTCATAAACAATCATAAAGTCCTCGTGCTGCAGGTATTAAGAGGTTTGCTGAAGGCGCAGCTGTCGTGCAGTGAGGGGTTTGCGTCTTTAATAAACTACGACATTCATTGCGTTCATTGAACAGTACGAATGATTAATTAATCCATATGAAACAGTCCCTTAAAAGTCACGTCTCGCTTTCAGTTTCGGGCTCAAGCACGCTTGCACTCACACTGCATGTGTACTGCACCTGAGCCCAATTGAACTGCGCTCAGGCCCACCTCTTCCAACCGGGCCAGGGCCGCCCAAGTGAACCATGCCTGAGCCCAATTCAGAGCACTCACACTTTTTAAACGATCCGGGAAACGGGCCTGTTCAAATAGCATTGTGTGAGTATGCCCTAACTTGACTAGGGAAAATGAGTGCTGGCTAAAATTGACTTAGCGGGCCACTTAACAGTAAATGTGTTTCCCTAATTGTTTATGAACATCAGATTAGATTCAAATTCACTAATCATTGGAATGTATGAGCATCTTGGCATTTCCATTCAGCTTTCTTTGTGTCACAGCACATCCTACAATGCGCATAACAACAATAGGTGGATGGAAACAGAGCCACTTCCTTCATCCAATAAGGGGATTACTGTCTTGCTTGAGAGTTCTTTCAGTGTCATCATGGTAGATATTTCACACTAAATGAGCCTTTTTGTCATGATTTTCCCTCCCTTCTTCTCTTTCAGGGACCACCAGGACCTCCTGGGCAGCCAGGATTACCGGGAAAGAGAGGTCCCCGGGTAAGTGTGTCACAATCTTTCAATTACATACTTTCTCATGTCTATTCTTCTTAGCCCTGGCTTAAGTGATCCAAGTATCCACTTCATTCAAAGCCTGCCTAATATTTCTCTGCATGTTATATAAATGGTTGTTTTGTCTGCCAAATGGGGATTTAAAGGTGATGAAATTGGCATTTGGACATTGCTCGTCACTGGCAGTTACACAGTAAACCAACATTTTTTAAAACCACTCAATTTTACTAAGAAACCAGAAAAATATGTTCTGTTTGACTGGTGACTAAGATGGGCTTAAAACATTTTAAAGCAAACTAGTGGTTTAATAGTCCATGTGTTTTAAATATTTCACAGAATGTATGCCTGTATGTATCATACATTTTTAGTGGATCTTAGGGTATGGAACTAATAGCATTCTTTGATTAATGGCTGAGCTTAGTTACTACTAAACGCTTATGACCCGTATCTGGGTCTAAAACCTAAATCAACTTTGCATTTCTGATGCACATGCTTGTTCATATTTCATGCAAATTTTATGAAATGGTCTAAATTGAAACATAGATGGTTAGTTAATTCACATTGAATCTATATAAATAATAACAGACATGTCAAAGGTTTAAACACACCATGAAAACATGGTTATTTTGAAGCTTTTCGTTTTGTGTGAGGCAAAAACAATATTTATTATTAGTATCAATTGTTTGAAAGAAAATACATTTTAAAGATTATTTGTTGGTATTACAAAATATTACACATTTTTCATTTTATTTTTGTGCAAACAATTTCCTCTATTTATTGAAGTCTGCTACTCTGAACTCTTTTAGTAGTTAGGTAATTTTTTTAACCTTCTATAAAATAAAATAATCACAATAAATAAAAAAGCATACCAAAATGAAAAGTCACTGAAAATCTAAATGAAATAAAATAATGATTATCGAACTGAACAATTGTTTTCAGAACTTATAAGCACTCATTCTGTGGCAGAAAATCTGATCTGTGGCTGTTTAAAGAAAGACTTGATGGTGTTGTTACAACCAAACACATCTGTCAAGCCCAAAAATGATCTTTTCTATATAAATTAAAACATGTTTTCTTCAGTGTAAACTAGGCATTTTTAACTACATATATGGTTTTTATTGTCTCAATTTATGGTCAACATTGTCTCAATTCTTCATAATGCTTACTTTTATAAGATTAAGCTGCATTTGTATGGTTTTCAGTTTAGTGTCTGTCCAAACAATTGTTTTACTCACATCACTAAGAGGTTTGCACTAAAGTTAATGTAAGCTGTGCAAACACTAAACTTTGTTTTGGTCGACACAGGACAGTGTTTAGTTAACGCTGATAAACTAGAATTACAAAAACTAAAACTGTTACTAAATATAATTTTCCTTCAGTTTAGTCCCTTATTTATCAGGGGTCGCCACAGCGGAATGAACCGCCAACTATTCCAGCCTATGTTTTACGAAGCGGATGCCCTTCCAACCACAACCCAGTAGTGGGAAACACCAATACACACTCATTCACACACACACACACACTCATACGCTACGGCCAATTTAGCTAATCCAATTCACCTACAGTATATTGTCTTTTGACTGTGTGGGAAACCGGAGCACCCTGGAGGAAACCCACGCAAACACGAAGAGAACATTAAAACTCCATACAGAAATGCCAACTGACACAGCCGGGACTCGAACCAGTGACCTTCTTGCTGTGAGGTGACAGTGCTAACCACTGAGCCTCTGTGCCTCCCAAAACTAAATATTCATTCATTAATTTTCTTTTCGGCTTATTCCCTTTATTATCAGGGGTCACCACAGTGGAATAAATCGCCAACTTATCCAGCATATGTTTTACGCAGCGGATGCCGATCCAGCTGCAACCCATCACTGGGAAACACCCATACACACTCATTCACACACATACACTATAGAAAATTTAGCTTACTCAATTCACCTAAAGCACATGTCTTTGAACTTGTGGGGGAAACCGGAGCACCCGGAGAAAACCCACGTGAACACGGGGAGAACATGCAAACCCCACACCGAAACGCCATCTGACCCAGCCAAGGCTCGAACCCCCGACCTTCTTGCTGTGAGGCGACAGCACTACCCACAATGCCACCGTGCAGTCAAAACTAAATACATATAAAACTAAGCATTTTTTTTAAAGATAAAATCTTAACTAAAACTAAACAAACCATAAATGGAACAAACTAAAGCTAAACAATAATTTAGAGAAAATGTAAAAATAATGTGGAAATAAAATGCAAAACTACAATAACCCTGTAACTCAGTGAAGTCTGTCTTTGTTACAAACTGATCAGCAGGATGAGTAAGTACCTTGTAGAAATGGCTCTGTTTCCTCGGTGAGGTTGTAATTGAGAGTGAAAGAAAGAGGGAGACAATGAGATATCAGTTTGTCAGAGATTCAAAGAGACTTCCCTGGGTGGAAATCTAGATGTAAGATACCTGCCCTGGCCTATGTGTTTGCCCTTTAGAGAGGCCCCTGAAGGCTGGACTATGGGAACTCAATCTGTGAAGCTAAAGAAAGGACCCTTTGTAGCAGTCTTATTAAAGGCATTTAAAGCCTCACCGGTGCTCACTGGATCTTAAACTCTCCAGATTGGATGGTCAGGAGCCTTGGGATCCCATACCATTGCACTAAATGCAACAAAGTACCAAGAATATTCCATAAGACATTTGGGGCCTGTTTCAGTGAAGGAGGTTCAACCAACTCTGAGTTTAAACTTGAACTCTGAGTTGACTTGCTGAGAGATTTAAAACTTCAGAATAGCTGATCTGAGTTGGGTCAATCAACTTTGAGTAGACTGATTCAAAGTTAAGCGTGCACACCGCGACTATAAAAAGGCATTATCAATGGAGCGCAGATATTACAAGTCACCATGTCAACATCTAAAAAAAGAGATCAGCATTTTTTTCTCCAGCTGAACTAGATGTGTTGATGTGTGAAAGTTATAGCAAATATGACCATATACATTTAAAAAAGCAACACTACTGGCGAAACAGAGACAGTTAGCATGGGAAAACATAGCTGCTCAAGTTAATGCATATGTTTAAATTTAAAGTACTTAAATATTTAAGTATAATAAAAAAGTAATGTAATGTAACTTTTCATTTGAAAAAGTGGGGAATTGGCCGTAATTTTGAAGTTATTTCAGATGCAATTGCATTAAATTACATAAAATAGGCTACTGCATAGTTTCTACAACAAATTTGACAAAACAAGAATGAATATTACCTTAACTACAGTGGAAATGTTTAATTTAAGGTTCCCACTTTTACACACGGTGATCTGTTTAAGATAAAATTTCTAAAATTGAGATTTTAATATATTTAAAAGTGCACTTGTGTGTCTGCCTTTTAGTGATTAAGTGGTAGAGGTTGATATGACATTTAGAATGCAAGCAGTACTAACAAATAGTTTTTAGAACGAGTAATAATCCCATTAATCTAGTTACAGTGCATGTCCCTGTTGAAGAACAGTGAATTTAAGCAAAGTATTCATTAAAAAAGGACAAGCCATTCTCGTACATGAGTTTGTTCTTTGTGTGACTGAAATGTAGGCAATAGCTATGTTTCCATCCAAAAATGCTTATTAAATTTATGTGCAAAGCTGGAACATTGCATAAAAGATATGCGAGTAAAGCAGTGTTTCCATCCAATGAATCAAAGAGAACAAAATCAGCACTTTCTGATTAACTGGCGCCAAATAACAACAGTAAAAACAATTTACTGTGGTAGAAGAAGCTGCGTCAATCTTTTCTTTTTTTAATAAATGACTTTCACCTTAGAGGACAATGCGGACACAAAATGAATGCGTGGTGGCGTTTAAAAGCCATGAGATTAATAATATAATAACACTAATAATAAAACGGTTATAGAATGACCAAAATAACATTTCAGATGTTTTAAAATGTGCTCAGCCTGCTAGTTTGTCCATTTCCACACCTTTTCATCATTATGTGATCTCTTATAACAAACCTTTTTTAATACACATACTGGAATTTGTTCGGTTAAAGTGTTTCCATCGTAGTTTAAGCGCATCTTTTCTTATCGAATAAAAAGTTTATACTCAGTTATGCTCGTATGTTTTTATGCCTATTTTCAAAAGTGATGTGCATCTTCGCGTTTTCATCAACCGATTATTTTATGCACAAATCCAAAATGTTCATAAAAATTGGTGGATGGAAACGTAAGGCTAAGGCGAGAAATAACGCTTCATCTTTAAAAAAAGGGAGGAGACTGACAGAAACACAGAGTTTAGAGAATAAAACCTGCTCCTGACCAAGTTAGGTTCACAGAGTAAGTTACCACAGTAACTGACTCTGAGTAAAAGTCACCTCTCTTTCAGAAACAGGCTTGACTTACCCTGCTTTCTCCAGTTTGACAAACCTGACATTTTGAAAAGGAAAACCCAGAGTTTCTCTCATTTCAGGGTTAACATACTCAGAGTTTTCACTTAACCTCCTTTCTGAAATGGGTCCCTTGTATTTAAGTTTTGCTGATATTTCCCAATTATTAAATAGTTTGTTATTTGTGTTTTGGATCTGGAATGGCAGTTTTTTATAAGGATTTTGTTTGTGAAATAAAATTTTGCTTCAAGGCTTAAGACTTGTTCACACCAGAGATGTTACCTATAATGATAAAGATATACATATAAAAAAGAATTAGGGTGTCCACATCATCATAATTATAACAATAACGGCACAAGAACAAACAAATCTTTGATCTATCTTTGATACGTTTTCAGACTAAGGGAATTTTTCAATAATGCCATTATTGTTATAATCTCTGCTGTTCTTTTAAATTTAAATACAAATTAAAAATTTAAGCATTTGATGCAATGTGATCATTAACAAGCATTTACACTTTCAGCAAAGTGGTTGTTGTTTTGAATCGAATACGGTGTAATAAATGTCTCATGTCAAATATCAAATGGGAGCAATTGCCCACTCAAATCAGATCTGTTGATGAACCGCAGTCAGGTCAAGATCCTGATAAGAATGACAATCATGTAAATGAACTTTCCTGAGATGGTTTCTGACAGTTTGTGCAGAAATTCCTTGGTTATACAAACATCTGATTTTTTCATGTCTTGGAGCTGAAGATGCTATATGTGGAGGTCCTGGGCTGGTGTGGTTACACGTGGTCTGCAATTATGAGGCCATTTGCATGTACTGCCAAATTCTCTGAAACACCTTTGGTGATGGATTACAGTATAGAAATGAACATTGAATTCACGGGCAACAGCTCGTGGACATTCCTGCAGTCAGCATGACAATTGCACACTCCCTCAAAACTTGTGTCATCTTTGGATTTGTGCTGTGTGATAAAACGACACATTTTAGAGTGGCCAACCAAATGGTGCGTTCACACCAGACACAGATGAAAGAAACTCGCAGACAGTTTGGGCTGTGATCGGACTAAAATCTGCGGGTGCATGGTGCTCAGCGGTCTTCTGAACTACTGAACAACTCATCAAAGAGGCTAACTGATTCATGGCGGACACCTTGGATATGAAAATCAAAATCTAGCATGCTAAATATTCCAGACCAGTCGGCCGACTCAACAAAAATGTCTGTGATTGTCCAGAATGGTCATCGATGCATTTGCTTTGCGGACTTACACGGACACGAGATCATATTAAAGCCACATCTATCCGCTTAACCTTGCAGATATGAGCGATCGATCTGCTGATGCATTAGCTGATTGACAATTGCTGTGAACACCACAGCTATTTGAAGATACAAAATCATGTACAGTGATCTGCCATTGTTTAAAGTTATGTAGTGTGAACTAGGCTTAACTGATCTGTGCTCGACAATCTTTACGTGTGAACTACTGAAATGTTGTGTGAACTGCTATTTTGAGTTGTTGGGTTGTTGTCAGATTGTATAGTGTGTGACCCTCCTTTGTGGATCATCTATGTAGTGTGTACGCCACAGCAATTTAAAGACACAAAATCAAGTCATGTAGACTGAGCGGTACAGTGATCTTTAACCCATGTTTAAAGTCTTGTAGTGTTAACTATGGGTGTGAATCTTAAGGGACTTCACGATCTCATGCAATACCAATTTTGGGGGTCACAATCTGATCTGATTCCGATTCTGGTGGTCATGATACCATTGTTAACGTGCATTTTTCCTATCTCTTCTGCTGTACATTTTCATCTTTACAACTTTACCTTCAGGCGATAGGCCAACGGCTTAGTCCCTGCACTGTCCCTGCACTGATTTATCCCCTTTGTGCTGCTGTTTTAGAAGTGTCCTTATACCGGAGAGCTTCGCTGTGTCTCAATGATGCAAGCGATTTATTCAGGCACCGGCTGTGCAGACGCGACATGCGCAACTCCGTAAGATTATTCTTACAATAAGTTTATGTTCTCTCATCCTTCCGACTGAGTTTATTCTACCGAGGGGAACACTTTAAGTGCTGCGAATAGTTTGTAAAGCCTGGCTTGTTGTGGTCAAAATAGTTGATTAAATTATTAAAAGTGAAACTGATGGCCCGGCGCATGTGAATTGACATTAACAGAAAATTATTTAGCCTAATATAGGCTACTCTGAAACTGTGAATATTTTCGCTGTAATTTTTTATATATTAACATTTTATTTAACAGGCCAGTTTGTCAGTATGTGCGCTGAAGCATATAAGTGGACCTTATTTTGAAGAAAAAATATTCTTGTTTATTTTGTAGATAACTGACCAACAAAAATACATTAAAATAACCAACAAGTTATACCAAACGAAATTCGTTTCAAAAAGATAATTTTTAGACAAAAAATTATTTTTCAGACATGCTTTCAGTTTCTCCGTTTCACTCGCAGCGAGTATAGGCAAGGGAAAGTTTATTAAGTAAAGGTGGCCTTGGTTACGGTTAGACGGTTGAGTTTAGTCTGCTTCAAAGCTCTTAATACCAAAAAAACTTAATATTCAAAAGAAAACATAAGCTGGACCATGACATGTGAACCCATAGTGTATAGCAACAATGTTGAGTTGCATTGTGCCATCTATCATATACAGTAGGGTTATGGGTCTGTTGTTTTTACTAAAGAAGGTATACTATTTGAGTTAATCATCAGAACTATAGAAACTGTATTATGGTAATAAAAAATAAAAAAAACATTATCAGTGTACCGGGATATAGCATACAGTATCGGGATCGGATCTGTATCGGTCGATACTCAGAGTTTTGGTATCGAGATTGGATCAGTTCCAAAAAAAATGGTATCGGTGCATCTCTACTTTTTTTATCTGATTCATCAATTGATCGAAAAACAATTAATAGATTAATCGATTATTAAAATAATCGTTAGTTACAGCCCTAATTGAGTGTTCCGTGATGGTGGCATACGATTCTGTTGTACTCAGTGTCCATGCAATCACGTTAATGTCCGGCTTCTTTAGTGATTATAAAGCCAGTGGCACATTGGACAAGTGAGAGGAACCACATCAGTGTGTCTACAGCAACTCAAGTATTCGCTTTTGCTTTCTGGTGCGAAAATATTTTGAACAGTGTCCTGAACGGATCAAAGCATCACACCTGTAATTATTCATCTGTTCAAATGAAGCGAATTTGGCAGCATGCATATGTGCGCCTAGCAACGATTTTTTCTGTTTTGAAGTCGTGCCAGCAGAGGCCTCATTTAAATGCAGAATCCATTCTGAACGCTGAAGAATTGATTCATAATTGTTAGACAAAAGAATCACGAGGCAAGGGGCACAGTGGCTCAGTGGTTAGCACTGTTGTTGAAATATTTGAAAAAGAAAAAAAATACTAGGAGGGCTAACAATATTGACCTCAAATGTAAATCTTAAAAGTAAATCTAAAAAAAAATTTGGAACAAAAACTGACAACTTTCCATAGAATTATTCATATTTTGCTGCCAAATGACACGCAAAGTTGACAAAGCAAATTCAAAGCAAAAGCCAAGAGTCAAAGCTAAGCCTACTTGTCAAGGCAGCGCTGTTATTTATATATGACCCACCTGGGGTTCACTATGAGTGGGGCTCTTATTCATCGCTCATCCTGCTGAGCACACACAAACCGCCCATATGGAGACACTTACAAGAAGCTCATGTACAGATTTCCACTTCGCTTTTTTTATGTCTGGTCAGGTTTTGCACATGTGGTGGTGGTTAGTGATCAGAAGAGATTGAGAGAGGAGTATCAAGAAAGCTATCAGGTTACATATTGGTTAATCTCTCGCGCTCCCTTTCAGTCCTCCAGCAGGCACTGGTGTGGGCAGACGCACGTGGTGGTTGTCACTTTCCGCCTCATATATTTGAGAATGGCGGATTTATGGTGGAGTTCCCTGACCTGGCTTAAAAGAGGCCCCTGCTAATGTTTACCCACGCTCTTGAGGGAATATCTTTGCCAGGCCTTGCTTCTTAAAAATGTTTAAAGTGAGTTTTTTTTTTAGCCTTGGCATTGCAAAGAACTGGATTGTACACTCAACAAAAATATAAACTTTTTTTCATGAGCTGAACCTAAAGATGTAAAACTATTTCTATGTACACAAAAGGTAAATTTTTTCTCAAATATTGTTCACACAATTGTATAAATGCTGTGTATGCTGTGTTAAACCTAGTTCACAATCATAAAATGCATCTTCATTCATACATTCATTCATTCATTCATTTTCCTTTGGCTTAGTCTCTATTTCAGAGGTCGCCACAGTGGAATGAAGCGCCAACTATGCACACACAAACTTATACACTACGGCCAATTTAGTTCATCAATTCAACTACATTGCATGTCTTTGAACTGGGGGGAAAACGGAAGCACCAGGAGGAAACCCACGCCAACACGGGGAGAACATGCAAACTCCACACAGAAATGCCAACTGGCCCAGCTTGGGCTCAAACCAGCGACCTTCTTGCTGTGAGGTGACAGCGATAACCACTGAGCCATCGTGCCGTCCTATTCATGTAACTACTGAGCAATATTAATTAATTACATGTACTTACTATATGGTTAGGGTCAGAATGTGGATTAGGGTTAGAATGTAGATTAGGTTTAGAGCTGGTTACATGTAATTATGCATAATTTATTGTAATTAATATAGTAAGTGCATGGGACATGTGTAACCATGTCACCTTAAATTAAAGTGTTACCCAAACAAGCCTTAAATACATATCTGAGAATGATTTATCTGAGAAAATTCTGGGACATGTGTTGCAACCATTTTTCCCAATATAAAACAACTCCACAATGTTTCTTTCTACACAAATTCTGACCTTCAATCCCTTAAAGAGCCACTAAACATGCTAAAATAAGGCTGCGCCATTAAACTGTAAACAGTATTTCATTTGTGAGCAATCTTGTGTACATTTTCCTGTGATCTTGGTGGCAGAAATTCATCAAAGGATGATTAAACGATAGAGAAGAGTTATAATCTGCGTAACTAGTGTGTATACAAACATGAAATATGGTGGAGTACTCTTTCAGCATTTTTAAAGTGCTGTTTAAAGTGTCTGGATACTGTACAGTTCAGTCCCGATAAAATAGGCCAGATTGTAGTCTTGAATCCTCCACAATTTACTTAAGATAGAGAATTGCATCATGCAGATTGCATTCAACACACGTTTTGTGCTTATTTTCATAATTGGTTTGCTTATGTGAAAATAAACATCAGCAGTCAGTTACTTTACTTAAATAGTGGCTAAAACTGTTGCCGTAAAAGTGACAAGTTGACTTTACTTAAAAGCTTGGAACTGTTAAGTTCATTGGGTGGTGCGGTGGCGCAGTGGGTAGCGCTGTCGCCTCACGGCAAGAAGGTTGCTGGGTCATGTTCTCCCAGTGTTGACTCTGGGTCCTCCAGTTTCCCCCACAAGTTCAAAGACATGCACTATAGGTGAATTGGGTAAGCTAAATTGTCCGTAGTGTATGCGTGTGAATGAGAGTGTATGGTTGTTTCCCAGTGATGGGTTGCAGCTGAAAGGGCGTTCACTGCATAACACATAAGCTGGATAAGTTGGCGGTTCATTCTGCTGTGGCTAGGAACGAGTGGGTGTGTGTAGAACCGATTGGAATACAATAAACATAAAAACTTTTGATTACCTTGGATTTTACTACATTGGTGGTCTAATATAACATATAGCTATTTCTAGCTGAAATAAAACAATCAAGACTTTCTCCAGGAAAAGAAAAATATTATCAGACATACCATGAAAAATTCCTTGTTCTGTTAAACATCATTTGGGAAATATTTAAAAAAAGATAATAAATTCCAAAGGTGGCTAATAATTCTGACTTTACAACAACTGTACCTAATATGTTTAAAACTACAGTATTTTAGTAATTTGTTTAAATTACTATTGTTGTATTGCTACATGAATAAGTTGGTCGGTTGTGAATGTTTGACATTTTTGCAACACAGTGCTTTCCCACACTTTAACCAGCAGGGGTTCTCATCGAACTCTGATTTGGAAAGCTTCGAGTAACGAACCTTTTTCCGATACAATTGCGTCGAACGGTTCATTGGTTCAGAAAGCTTCATTTCACCATTGTAAATTGCAGTGTACACTGTAAAAAATGAGTTCCACACTATTCATTTATGTTGTCCCAACACAAATTGATTAAGTTAACCTAACAAATCGAAGTTAATCGAGCATAAAACAATTAAGTTGTCACCAGAAATTCTCAAGAATTGTGTTGTCATTTTAAATAATAAAAAAAGATTTGTAGTGTATATATAAAGAGAAGCAGTATATGGCTGTGGTTATGTTAGCATTTTCACTTGATTAACTTGACCTTAAAGCAGTGATGAATCTGCAGTGGCAGTTCAGTAAATGCCTCAAAAGCTGTGCATGTGGATGCATTTATACATCTAAAACAAAAAGTCGTAAAAGAAAAAAAGAGAATGGAATAAAAATCACATTTAACAGGGCAATTAATCAACAGACTTATATGGGATCTCTTTACTTTAGTTTATTTAAAGTTGCCTGTCAGAATCATAGAAAAGCAGCTTAGTTGAAGTTAAGAAACAGAGAAATGTTTAAATACCTCATACGTGTTTTATGAATCTGGCCCTCGTGAGAAGTACGTAAGTAGCGAAGTTTGCCCAAGGCATACATTCAGAAAATTGTCCTCCACTTAACAAGAAAGTGTTGTGTTTTAAAAGGTACTTCTGGCATATGCTTTGGCATAAAACATATGGACATGGTTTTCTTCATTAGCTCACTTTTCCATCGGCGACCAGGGGGCTTGAGGAGAAAGAGCGAGAAGGACAGCTGACTTATATGCTCTCTTAGCAGAGCAGACCAAATGGAACTGATCTTAAACAACAAACTGCAAAACCCTAATGGCCATCATGAAGATGTGCTAACTGATACTGATGCTACACTTAAAAAAAATGGCATTTGATATTTGTTTGAATTACTTAGTTAAATTGAACTCAGTTCTTGAAGGTGTTTTTGGGAGGGACAACTTTTTAGTTTTATGTTCAATCCAATTAAATTTGTAAAAACTAATAAACTAATTAAATGAATTTCTTCATGTTGTCCCAGCACAAATCGATTGTGTGGAACTCAGCATTTTTGTCCCAACACAAATCGATTAGGATATCGTAAAGGTGAAGCGTGTACGTTTGACACCTAGTGGTTGAACTAGGTATTGCACTCCTGGTTTGAAATACATTTTCTCTCAGCGCCTCCTCATACGAGTCCATGCAAGTGCAGGTTGCCAGATTGACAACTCCAATAGGAGACTTTAGAGCCTAAATGCTGATTTAAGGCTGATTTACGTCGTGTTCTAAATAAACGCAACTAAAGGAATACTTTCCATATTATAAGGAGCTTTTGTCCTAACCAACATCTGGAATTTATATTTTAAAAGCACCTTTTATTTCTTGCAGCTAAACAACCGAAAACTTTGACAATGACCACCTCAGGTACAGCTCATGTGCTTTATTCGGTGTTAAATGCCAATAATGTGAGTTTGAATGCCATTTCACATGGCTGTTATTGTCATACTACTGAAAGCAGCAGCAGATAGGTATACCTCTGATCTTGAAAATAAAATAAAGCATTTGAAATTGAACTTTAGAATTGTGACCAGTACAAGACAACTCAATCAGATCAGCATGTATATATAATAATGTTCAAGAGGTTTAATATGTATTAATTACATTGTAAACCATTTCGTTGGAGTGCATATTCTGTGCTTCTGAATGGCTGTATTTAAATTTCTGTCGTGTTTCGTCTGGTGCAAACAGCCAAACTGCTGATCACTGCAAATCTCATCACAAAGCGTGTTGTTAGGGCACAAGGTTACAATGTACACTGCTCACCTAATGTTTACGCTCATAATATTTATATTATTTGATAATTAATAACCACCTCATGTGGAACTCTGAATCTGCGTCTCATTTCGGAGTCTGCTACTGTCCACCAAAGGTCGCATTTTCAGACATTGTGGCACGTAATGCATTTTCATAGCAGAATATCTGACTTAAGCATTGTTTTTTTAGATAAGCAAGAATGCTATTTTAACATGTTTCCTAAATATCTGCAAACAAATTCTAGTATTTTTATGCTCAAAGTCAAAAATTTACATACAGCACCTTTAACAAATTTAAGTGGATCAAACATAAAAATCTCAGTAATTGTGTTGTTCCAATTCATTTTAAATAAGTAGTTTCAATAAGCAAGAAAAAAAAAACTATTTTGGAGTGTAATTACCCTTTTACACTTTTTTATTTATTTAATTAAATCTGTGGTTTATATCAGTGAGTTTCAAATTATCATTGTATAAATTCATAAAAAAAATGCTCCAATTGATAATTACTACCCCCACACAGAATCTGCGCGCACAGATTTCCGCAGATTTTTAGCCCTTCATTAAGTCTATTTATTTACTCATTTTTCAATTTTTTTTGTAAATGTGTGTAAATTTATATTTATTCAGTTTTTAAATAATTTCAGTAATAATATAGACTAATATGAAAATGTTCATTTGATTTATTTACAATACACTTTGTAAAGTAATATTTTCTGTCTTTTAGAAGATATATTATATGAAAGAATTGTTTTGTTTACTAAATATGTGGATCTAGATGAATAAACATTGAATAAAATTTAAAAAGGTATTACTTTTTATGTCATATAATAATTTTTTAGTTATGATACCAAAATTATTCTGTCTGGCCCTACTATTTACTCATTTCACCTGACAAAGTCAGTGCTTTGACTAACAGTAACATTTTCTGAGTGATAATTTGGTGCTTGATAGACTCTATTGAGCTGACAGAAAGGATTGCCATGTGCTTAAAAAACGTTCAAGTACTTGATTGTTTATTTTCACAATTTCTTTTTCTATGTATGCTTACTTTTCTTACGTGCCCCTCTCCTTTGCTTCCTTGCCTTTTTATTGGCCCTTTCTTGTTTGGCAAGAGGAAAAACAATAATGTGGGTCAAAGCCTGTGAGTGACCCAGCTTAAGTGTCCTGTAGTGATTGCACAGTAACTATGGAGCAGACAGCACACGAACACAAGTGAACATGTGTTGTTTTGCAGGGTCCCTCTGGTCCGCATGGAAAACCAGGACCCCCAGGGACTCCTGGACCCAAGGTATGTACTACTGAAAACAATGATGTGATGATCTTTTGGATGTTATCACCTTATACATATGTGCTCAGACCATTTGCTTGTTTTATTTTTTTAATTTTATTCTCATTTGTTTTGTTTTATGTTGCCTTTTTTCTCTTCATTTTTGTTTTGCCTTTTTGACATGATTTTTTTTTTTTTTACTTTGGTAGCGTTTTGTTTTGCATTGTCTGTTTTGTTTTGCTTGTTGATTTGTTATGCATTTTCTTGTTTTTTTATTTTGTTAGTGTACTTGTTATTGCATCTAGTGTTGTTATTTGCATTTTTTTTCTTAGCTTTGGCTTTGTTTTTTTTTGTTTAACACTATCTTTAGTGTTTTTGTTCAGTTTTGCATTTTCTTTTATTGTGATTTTATTTTGCATTTTTATTGTGTATTTAGTTTTGCATTTGTGTTGCTTTCAGGGTTTTTTTTTTTTGCTCTTTGTTTTGCGTTTTGATTAGCTTTTTAAAAATTTTGACATACCACACTATAAAAAGAGATAGTTAACTTAACTATAAGTGAGTAAACTTAATATTAATAAGTTAATTTAATATGTGAATAATTATAAGAAATAAGTTGCATGAACTTTCAAGTTACAACAGGTTTACCCAGCTTTGTAAAGTCAGGTTGAAGTCAACTTGTCGCTTAAAGTCAACTTAAAGCTTTTAGTAAAGTCCTACAAACTTAAAGTCAATTGGGGCTTTTAAACTCTGCTTGAACCAGAAGCTGCGACCATTTTTAAAAAATTGTATTGTGATGCAGTTGCTATAGAAAACTAAATATTAAATGAGAAAACAGTGGGCATTGCTTGTTTTTTCTTCTGTGAGCTGATTGATTGCAGTGAAATTTCATTCAGAAAGATGGGGAAATGGGTTTTAGAAAAGTTATTACAACCTAACAGATGCCTCCTCCTCACCATTTCTGTTTGTTGTCATAAACTGACAGTATGAGGGGCCTGGTTAAATATGTTAGCCACGCTTATTACCTCAGACAGTCCTAATGTGATAATTGAACTGAAAAAACAGGAAGTGCATTTTCAGATTTCAAATAAAAAATTACAAGTACAAACCATTTTTTTTCTTAATGACATGCACAAATAAATTGTTCACCACAAAATTAGCAATACGAGCTAACAAAATCATATGGTTAGTTTTGATTTCATGTGTACTTTAAGGCAGCAGCTTTACTCACCTTTTTAAAGTAAAGTAAATCCCATAATAATGACCTCATGAAAAGCAGGTCTTGAACGTATTAGTAAGTTCCACAAACTTAAAGGGGATCATTAAACATATACATGAGCTTTGATCTACTCAATGGCTTCTAATTATGAGCCATTTGTACTTTAAGTATGCACTACCTGAGAAAAATCTTGTTGCCTATCCAAGTTTTAGGAGCAACAAATAATAAGTTGACTAGAATAAGTTCTAGTTTATCATTTGGTATCAGAAGTGGCTTATATATGAAAGGCTAAGACCTCTAGATTACGCTTATTTTAACAAAATAAAATACGATCATGCCTTGATTTTTAATGATTTAATTAGGACAATAAGGTCTGACTTTACATAGACAAAAGTCTTGTCACTTAACAGAAATAATGTGCAGTATAGAGTATAAAGTCATGCTGCAGAGGAAAAAGAATGAATATTGTTTATGACTCCCATGAGTTTGGTGGACTGCATCCATACATCTCTGCAATGACTTGAATAACTTATTAATAAAGTCATCTGGAATGGCAACAAAAGCGTTCTTGAAGGACTCCCAGAGTTCATTAAGATTCTTTGGATTCATCTTCAATGCCTTCTCCTTCATCCAACCCCAGACATGCTCAGTAAGGTTCATGTCTGGTGACTGAGCTGGCCAATCCTGGAGCACCTTGACCTTCTTTGCTTTCAGGAACTTTGATGTGGAGGTTGAAGTATGAGAAGGAGCGCTATCCTGCTGAAGAATTTACCCTCTCCTGTGGTCACAAATGTCTTGATACCTCAGGCTGTTGATGTTGCCATCCACTCTGCAGATCTCTCGCATGCCCTCATACTGAATGTAACCCTAAACCATGATTTTTCCTTCACCGAACTTGACTGATTTCGGTGAGAATCTTGGGCCTATGCGGGTTCCAATAGGTCTTCTGCAGTATTTGTGATGATTGGGATGCAGCTCAGAAAAATCTACCTTCTGCCGCTTTTCCAAATGATCAACTAGAAGTCAAGTTTTTATTTGTTGCTCTTACAACTGAGATCGAAGACAAGACTTTTGTCTTGGCAGTAAATATATGGTGATGTATGGGTTTGACGACATAGTTGGACCTGTGAATGATTTCCATTCACACATTTTTTTTTGCAGTTGTTCGTTGTACCACATCTGGCTTACAATAGACCAGGAGAACAAAGATCTTTTTTTTTTAGCCTTATGAAAAGAGCCCAAGTTTAAATCCCCCTCTGTTATTATTCCTGCCAAATGGGACAAAGATGAGACAAAAAAGACAGAGAGAAAGACAGAATGAGAGAGAGAGAGACTCACGACATTAACACTTAGTTTGTTGTGGGATTTCTAGCAGGCTTTTCTTTTTGGAAATATGCTAAAATGTCTTGAAAAGAGCGTTGTATCTGGGCATATAGCCAGATGCTTTTTTTTTTTACTTTAAAGATGTCTGAATAACAGTCCCTAAAAGAACAGCTCTGCTGGATTCTCTAAACTGGAAGACTATGCCATACAAATTGCATTCAGCTCAGATGTATGGCTTGTTGCACCATTACCTGAAAATTATTTTTATGAATTGGTGCAAAAATAAGGTTGTTAAAGGGACAGTTCGCCCCAAAACAAAAATGTACTCACTATTTTCTCACCCTCAAGTGGTTACAGACCTTAATGAGGTCCTTTCTAATGTTAAACACTAAATAAGATCTTTTTAAGAAGGTTAAAAACCTGTAACTATTGACTTCTATAGTCATAGGCTATAGGAAAAACAAACTGTTCCAGGTTTTCAGCTTTCTTCAAAATATCTTCTTTAGTGTTCAACAGAAAGAAAGAAACTCAAATAGGTTTGAAACAAGTAAGGAGTAAACAATGACAACATTTTTATTTTTGTTAGAATTATTCCTTAATTATAGTGATTCTGATTGTGTTTATCAAATTATGGATTCTCAGTTCTGAGTCCAGTATTTTTTTTGCTTTTATTTTTGCCACATTTATGCTATAGCCAGTAGGCTGCAACTGTTAAATGGATAGTTCATCCAAAAATGAAAATTCTCACTATTTACTCACTATTTACTCTACCTGAAGTGGTTCCAAACCTTTCTGAGTTTCTTTCTTCTGTTGAGTATGAAAGAAGATATTTTGAAGAATGCTGAAAACCTGTAACCATTGACTTCCATAGCAAGAAAAACAAATACTATAGAAGTCAATGGTTAATGGCTTTCAGCTTTTTTCAAAATGTCTTTTTTAATGTTTAACGAAAGAAAGAAACTCAAACAGGTTTGAAAGCAGTAAAGTATGAGCAAACGATAACAGAAGTTTCCCTTTTCACTGTAAAAAAATCCTTCATGTTGTCCCAACACAAATCAATATTAAGTTGACTTAATTGTTTTTACAAATTTAAGTGGATTGAACATAAAACACTTAAGTTATCCCCCCAAAAAACTCAAGAATTGTGTTGATTCAGCTCATTTTAAATGAGTAGTTTGAACAACATTTTTTGAGTGATGGGTGACCTACCCCTTTAAAGAAATGCTGATTGCTTTTCTTTCTTCGTTTACTAGAAAAGTGACCCTACTTGAATTAAACGGATTAAAGATGTGTTTGACTCACAACCATAAAACACGACTTCATCCCATTGCCTGAAAAGGCAGAAGAATGTGGTCTGTGAACCCCAGTGTCACTGCAGAGACTTACTGTAAACTTATTCTCACAAGCGTACATGGGTCACTCTCTTCTGTAAACAGCACTCCTTTCCTTGCGAGCCTTCATTACTCTTATCCATGTACACTATATAGGACAAATCAGCATGGAGTCCTGTTGCAGTCTTCTGTTTGTAATGAATTTGTGAGCAGGGGTCACAATGACTCCCAATAACCTCCTCATTTCCTGTGTGATGCAAATACATTAGTCACAACTGGCAAAATAAGGGCAAGTTTAGTGTGTCACTGTGGGTAGTTTGTAAAGTATAGTCAATTACATGTAGTTGTATTAATTTATATACAATTGAAGCCAAGATTATTTCCCAAATGATGTTTAACAGTGTAAGGATTTTTTCACAATATTTCCTATAAAAATTTTTCTTCTGAAGAAAGTCTTATTTGGTTTATTTCGGCTAGAATAAAAGCAGTTTTCAATTTTTTTAAAAACCCTTTTAAGGTCAATATTATTAGCCCCCTTAAGCAATAATTATTTTCGATTGTCTACAGAACAATACATAGACTTGCCTGTTTATACTTACTTGCCTAATTAACCTAGTTAAGCCTTTAAATGTCACTTTAAGCTGTATAGAAGGGTCTTAAAAAATATCTAGTAAAATATTATGTACTATCATCAAGGCAAAGATAAAATAAATCAGTTATTAGAAATGGGTTATTAAAACTATTATGTTTAGAAATGTGTTGAAAAAAATCTTCTCTCTGCTAAACAGAAATTGGAGGAAAACATACAGGGGGGCTAATAATTCAGGAGGGCTAATAATACTGACTTCAACTGTATGTTATAAACTCTTCCATGTCATTTGTTTTCTGTGTGTTGCAGGGAAAAAAGGGAAATCCTGGAATCTCACCTGGCAGAGCACCAAGTGGAATAAAGGTCTGTGTTATCATATGCCTCATTAGTCATTATTTATAATTTAAAACTGTTATTTGTGATGGTATACCTGGATATGTCTAAAAAAAACTAAAAGGTCGATTCCAACTTATTATTGATTCACTGGATTTGCCATAAATAGCGATGTTCATTCATTTTTTTCATTTTCCTTCTGCTTAGTCCCTTATTTATCAGAGGTCACCAACATTTGAGATTCATCAAAACAGTTTAGAAGAGTAGATAAAGTAGTTTAGACTTAAATAGTTTTAGGACAACTTTGATGAAAGCTTTTGATTTACTTCAAATGTTGACTACTGTATATACACTCACCGGGCACTTTTTTAGGTACACCTTACTAGTATCAAGTTGGACCCTTTTTGCCTTCAGAATTGCCTATAAGCTTTGTGGCATAAATTCAACAAGGAAATATTCCTCAGAGATTTTGGTACATATTGACATGATAGCATCACACAGTTGTTGCAGATTTGTCGGCTGCATGTCCATGATGCGAATCTCCCGTTCCACCACATCCCAAAGGTGCTCTATTGGATTAAGCTCTGGTGACTGTGGAGGCCATTTGAGTACAGTGAACTCATTGACATGTTCAAAAAAACCAGTCTAAGATGATTCACGATTTGTCATAGCGCATTGTCCTGCAGGAAGTAGCCATCAGAAGATGGGTACACTGTGGTCATGAAGGGTAAAGCAACAATAGTCAGGTAGGCTGTGGCATTGACACAATGCTTAATTAGTACTAATAGACCCAAAGTGTGCCAAGAAAATAGTCCCCACACCATTACACCACCACCATCAGCCTGAACCATTGATACAAGGCAGGATGGATCCATGCTTTCATGTTGTTGACATCAAATTCTGACCCTACCACCTGAAAGTTGTAGCAGAAATCGAGACTAATCAGACCAGGCAACGTTTTTCTATTCTCTTATTGTCCAATTTTGGTGAGTCTGTGTGAATTCAGTTTCCTGTTCTTAGCTGATAGGAGTGGCACCCGGTGTGGTCTTCTGCTGCTGTAGCCTATTCGCCTCAAGGTTGGATGTCTTGTGCATTCAGAGATGCTCTTCTGCATACCTCGGTTGTAACGAGTGGTTATTTTAGTTACTGTTCCCTTTCTATCAGCTGGAACCAGTCTGGCCATTCTCCTCTGACCTCTGGCATCAAAAAGGCATTTGCTCCCACAGAACTGCTGCTCACTGGATATTTTCTCTTTTTTGGACCATACTCTGTAAACCCTAAAGATGGTTGTGCATGAAAATCCTAGTAGATCAGCAGTTTCTGAAATACTTAGACTAGCCCGTCTGGCACCAACAACCATGCCACGTTCAAAGTCACTTACAGTAAATCACCTTTTTTCCCCATTCTGATGCTCGGTTTGAACTATAGCAGATCATCTTGACTATGTCTACATGCCTAAATACATTAAGTTGCTGCCATGGGATTGGCTGATTAGAAATTTGCGTTAACGAGCAGTTGGACAGGTGTACCTAATAAAGTGGCCGGTAAGTGTATATTGTACATCCAGTGGTATGTGGTAATTTTCAGCAAATAAATTTTATAAATTCT
>CAIGQZ010032318.1:5289414-5306075 GCA_903798205.1 Danio tinwini
TCGCCTGGGTCAGTTGGTATTTCTGTGTGGAGTTTGCATGTTCTCACCGTGTTCGCGTGGGTTTCCTCTGGGTGCTCAGGTTTCCCCTTACAAGTCCAAAGACATGTGCTATATGTGAATTGAGTAATCAAAATTTTCTTTAGTGTATTTGTGTTCATGAAAGTGTATGGGTGTTTCCCAGTGTTGGGTTGCAGCTAGAAGAGCATCTGCTGCGTAAAACATATGCTGTATAAGTTGGCGGTTCATTCCGCTGTGGCGACCCCTGATTTATAAAGTGACTAAGCCGAAAAAAAATGAATGAATAATAATAATAATTATAATAAACTTTATTGTCCTTGAAAGGAAATGTGGTATGGTCTTCACCATATTGCTGCAGACATACAATAAAAACAAAACAGAAAATACAGTAGTTACAATAATACAAATTAAAGCTGCAAGCAGTGATGATAGAGACCTCGCACCCCGGGCTCACTGCCGGCCGGTGGCCTCAGGATGACAGAGAATAGCGAACAATATTAAATTAAGCTGATATATTAAAAAAAAAACTGAGAAAAAAATCACTGATTTATGCCAAATTTCCTCCTGTCAACAGGTGGCGCTATAATTGTGACTCAATATTGGCATGTAGATGTCTTCAGGAGAGAAATCTTATCGAACCTGTGAATTTTCAGGCAGGTCAGACTTTGTGTGGTTGAGTTAAAAGCCAAACTACCATCTGCCAGCAGGTGGTGCTATAACTGTAACTGGATATTGGCATATAGATGTCTTCAGGAGAGGACTTTTATCAACCATGTGACGTTTCAGGCAGATCGGACATTGTGTGATTGAGTTATAAGCCAAACTACCTTTTGTCAGCAGGTGGCACTATGACTAAGACTCAATATTGGCATGTAGATGTCTTCAGGAGAGAAATCTTATTAAACATGTGAATTTTCAGGCAGATCGGACATTGTTTGGCTGAGTTATAAGTGATTTCCTGTTGCCAGCAGGTGGTGCTATAACTTTAACTGGATATTGGCATGTAGATGTCTTCAGCAGAGGACTTTTATCAACCATGTGAAGTTTCAGGCAAATTGGACATTGTGTGATTGAGACATAAGTACTTCCTGTTCCATGGCGAAGCGTTAATGTTTGTCAGTCTGCCACGGACAGATGATAATTATGATAAACTCTTGTTAAATAAACACACTGAAACAGGTACCAGGGATTTTTTGTATCCTTTATACAATTAGGGACTCTGTATCTCCTACCAGAGGGAAGCACTTTATAATGTGAATACAAAAAATGAGTTGAATCCTCTCCGCCTGATTAAAGACTCAATTCTCAAACAAATCGAAGTACACATCTATGTTGCCCTCACGATATTCGATCAGAAGAAGGGTATCTCAGGAAACAGCAAGTGAAGCAGAATTTGAATTGGGATGTCCCTCAATGCCTTCCTACTTTGGAAAGCTGCCTTCGACTGTTTTAGAGCTTTGGACGCAGCCATAGTCATATTTCCAAGGTACATATACACTGTCTACACCGCTGAGATGAAATTGACTTTGCCAGGTCCCTGCACTAACACTTTCTGCCAGCCTGCTGTAATCTGTCTAATGCCAAATTGCAAAGACGTCCATACTTACTTTCTCCAAATGGGAAAGTGTGCTGTTAAGCTTCTAGGAAACTTTTGCAGATGAAGCAGGGTGACATTTTTAATCGGGTTCAAGAATTTGGCATCCAGTACACTGGCATACACAAGCATTTTTGGGCTATTCAGTAGCAGACAAACAACACAAACAAAGAGACCTATATATACATGTCATTTTACATCAGCATATACAGTTGAAGTCAGAATTATTTACCCTCCTGTTAAATTTGAATTATTTTATAGTTTTCTCTCATTTCTGTTTAACGGGAAAAGGTTTTATAAACACATTTCTAAACATAAGTTTCAATAACTCATTCCTAATAACTGATTTCTTTTAACTAGATTTTTTTAATTTTTAACTAGAAATATTTCAAGATAGTATTTAGATTTAAGTGACATTTAAAGGCCAAAGGTATGTATGGCTGCATTTCGTCTTTAAAACGAACGCTATGAAGTGGTACGACGCCGTTCCTTTTCGCGCTTATCAGCTGACCACTTACCTCAGAGTGGACGGCTTTCTGGCTGTTATCAGTTTGTCTAGTGGCTTGCCGCATATGTCGGCAGATTTGAGACGCAGAGAGGAGCTGACCACAATGACGGGGTTCGAGTCTGGTGAAGAACGGTTCCAGAAAGAGGGTAAGACAATAACAGAAGCCAAAAAAAACAAACAAAAAAAACAAGTAAATAACAGGGTGAGAATGTGGTAAAATCTGAAAATGTGGTGAAAATCAGGCAGCCGCTAGGGCTTTTCTTTTTCTGGATTGCTTTTTAAAACACTGTCGGTTGGGTTTGGGAAGTGGGTGGGCTCTGGTAATTGGTGCTTTTAAAAACAACATTGGTTGGGTTTAAGGAAGGTGGGTCAGTCAGTCGGTCGGTCAGTCGGTCGGGTGGTCAGTCGGTTGGTCAGTCGGTCGACAGCGGCCTCTGGTGCATTTATACGAGAATAGCATGCGCAAATGGCACTCGCAAGAGAAATTTGAGATCTGAAAAAGCATACACGGTGGCCTCTGGTGGATTCGCAAAAACAAAAACATAAAAAAAAGCCTAGTTCCTTTAACGTATTTGGTGCTCTCCAGAAATGTATATAGCGGTTCATTTTCAGAATAACCCTGGGTTGATGCAAGTCATTGTATAGACATTGTTCTTCATTGCTGCATGGAGGGCGCCATAGCGCCATGCTCAGAACTTCCGTTTACAGCGTTTACAACTGGTATATCTTTATCTGAAAATAGTTGTCAATACCGTTTTGAGTGGCTTACGGAGTGTTTTTGTGATCCACAACTTTGAATTTGAAAGGTGTGTGTTAAAGCCATTATGCTTTTTTCAGATGTGGTTTAAGCGCAAGAGAAAAATAATCTCCTAATGGCACAAGATGCTGTCTGACGGTAATGATAAAGGACTCGCAACATGTTGTTTTTCATTCCTATTAGATTGCATTATTTAAATGATTAGTCCAGGAGGTGGTGCTGATCGACAACAGTAGTAGTTCAAAGATGTTAAAAGCAAGTAAAATAGATTAAAACTATCTTTTCAAAGCTGTGTAAAAGTGTCTTTTTATATGCATCAAGCTGCCGACCGGTAGGTCTAAGCATCCTCCTTATGCATACACGCAAAGCATAATAGGTAATTTTGCATTCTAAGAAAAAGGTCTATAACAATGATTAGTTCTGGAGACAATTAAAAAAAACTGCTTAAGGGGGCTAATAATATTGACCTTACAATTGTCATAAAAACTTTTTAAATTGCTTTATTCTAGCCGAAATAAAACAAATAAGACTTTCTCCAAAAGAAAAAATATTATAGGAAATACTGTAAAAAAAACAAAATCCTTTGCTCTGTTAAACATCATTTTGGGGAATATTTGAATTTTGAAAGTTCACAGGTGGGCTAATAAGTTTTACTTCAACTGTATATATGTATATTATTAGAATCAGAAGTGTTTGTTTGAACATTTGTGCATCTAAACATCATCCATGAAACATAAAGAAATAAAAATGACCTGGCGTTTTCTCTGCCTCCATGTGTTTCTAATCTCACAGCAACAGATATAAAGAAAAAAATATTAAAAGCTGGTGGAAAAATAGTTGCAGACACTACTTGCGCTAAATTACCACTGGCTGCAAACCAGAAAGTTATTCCATCCATGGGCCATGTCCTTGACAAAATCATGTAACAATAAAACAAATGAGGAAAAAAAAAAAGAAGCAGTACTCAAGTGTACTGTAAAGTAACACATGCAACTTAAGCAAAATGACACATTCACTCAAATGTGCCGGTAAAGCTGAGTTATGCTTTTAATTATAATGAAATACTGTTTCATGCACAGTCCTTCAATCCTTTCCCACTCATAGCTTTGGGACTGTCAGCAGATGTGTACTCTGGCACTGCTGGACGGTGTGCTGTAACAGGACCAGCGTAGGCTACTAACGTCTGCCTGGAGATTGTTCAGCTCCACCCCTTCACTGGGACTCTTTTAGCAACAGTCTTCCATCCATATGTGTTGCTAAGTTCATGTCACTTTAACAAAGCTGAGCTGTGAACAGAACAGCAAAATGTTGCATGCCGCATATACAGTTGAAGTCAGAATTATTAGCTCTCCTGTGAATTTCTTTTTCAAATATTTTTCGCAAATGACATTTAACAGAGCAAGGAATTTTTTACAGTATTTCCTATAATATTTTTTCTTGTGTAGAAAGTCTTATTTGTTTTATTTCGGCTAGAATAAAAGCAGTTTTACATTTTTTTAAAACTATTTTAGGGCCAATAATATGGCCCTGAGTGGTAATATTATATACTGAGTGGTACGGGACGATTCTGTATGCTTTTATGGCTGTTTACACTGTCAAAGGGTACCAAAAAGCAAACCGTATCATACCAGCACGACAAAGGGGTACCAAAAGGCAGAGCTAGATGTGCAGCTGAACGCTATTAATTTACAGAGATACGTCACTAGCGTACACAAGCCAGGAGAATGAAAACAATGGAACCGCCGTTTATAAAAACACAGCCGAGACATTACACTGTAATAATATATACATAAATAACAAGCCATATTCGACCTGAGCTCAAACAAACCTTGTCGCCATCTTGATGAACAGCCACAAAGCCAAAAAGAATAAAATCTATCGTGTCCTGTTTTTGTTTTACAAGGCCGTCTAAAAGCTTGAGTGATTTCACTTTCTCCAAAGCTCGCGATCACTGGCGTGCACGCAAAGGAATATTTTTGCAGCACAAACGGAGCACAAATGAATGAGACTATTTTGCTGACATTTTGTGTTGGGTGGCCAACTTTACGAAAGGTCTTCTAGAGCTGATGATATTAACGTGCGCGTGATTATTGAGGTGCTTTTGACATCCTTTCAGAAACAGACAAATGCGAGAGTGAAGCCAGAAAAAATAAAGGAGCAAATGATTCTTTCAGCAACCTAAAAGATAAACAAACTGCTATATTTAACTATTATCATCACCGTGTGGACTTTTTTTTTAAACTTCGACTGATGAATGACGTCAAATGACGTTGATGAAAGGTTTGAGAATGTGGGCTATATGTTGCGAGTTGTTTTTGAACCCAAATAAGGACTAAATGTATGCTGTGTGTAGTTTTTCCGTAATTGGTAACATATCAGAGACTGTAAGGGTCTGTAGGGGTTCATAAATGTTGCATTTATTTATTTATTTTGTATAATTGCAGATGTTACAGTAGGCTAGCTGATAGCTGTAATCTGTGATTATGTAAAATGCAAAATATAAATTAAGCACTTCAATAATGATGGGCACATTATTATCATGAGCTCAAATTCCTTATTTCATATATAGACACGTGGCGAGCACACGCAAGCTCTCAAGAAAGTGAAACCGCTCACGTTTTAAATGGCCTTGTAAACAACAACAGGACACACTGCAGATTCTGCTGTTCTTCTTGGCTTTGTGGCTGTGACGACAACAAGACGACAACTAGGTTTGTAAGAGCTCGGGTCGACCATGGCTCATGGCTCTGTGTATTTAAAAATGGCAGTTCCTTTGCTTTTATTCTCCTGCCTTGTTGCAAGCTAGTCACATTTTTCTGCTAACCAATGCAAACTCCGGCTTTTGGTACCCTTTTGTTGTGCTAGGTACCCATTGGAAAGGGTACCCAAAAACTGGTATAGTATGGTTTACTTTTTGGTACCTTTTGACAGTGGAAACGGGCATAAAAGTGTACTGACACGTACTGTACCGTACCACTCAGTGGAAACAGGCCGTTAAGCACTATTTTTTCGTCTGCAGAACAAACCATCGTTATACTGTGACTTGCCTAATTACCCTAACTTGCCTAATTAACCTAGTTAAAACTTTAAATGTCACTTTAAGCTGAATACTAGTACCTTGAAAAATATCTAGTAAAATATTATTTACTGTCATCATGGCAAAGATAAAAGAAATCAGCTATTATAAATGAGTTATTAAAAAGTATTATATTTAAAAATGTGTTGAAAAAAATCTTCTTTCCAATAAACAGAAATTGGGGGAAAAATATACAGGGGGGCTAATAATTCAGGAGGGATAATAATTCTGACTTCAACTGTATGTTAGTAGTTTTTCTTGCTATGTGTCCTGAAGTGATTTCAGTAGAGCTGACTCTACATCATTCGTCATTGCAAGCTCCAGATTCCTTTCTTCTTACTCATATTCCCACACTCAGCTGCTCTTATGCACAGTGTTCCTATCTTAGTTCTCAGACATAGTTGAAACAGTTTTTGTGTTTTCGAAGCAAAGCATCTGAGTATCTGTAATAAAATCACTTTTAACTAGGGATAACAAACGTAATGTTTATTGTGATTACTTTGTCAGCGTAACTGACAACAATCTGGCAACCTTCCCCCCCAAAAACATACCATCATTCAGAGCAAAGAAAAATGTATGAAACTTAAAGGGGATCTATTATGCAAAAATGACTTTTATAAGGGGTTTAAACACAGTTGTGTGGCAGAAGTCTTTGAATATAACCAGTTTCTAATGGTAAAAATGTGTAAATGTTATTTTTTTATCACACTTGATAAAAACTGTAACACTTTAATTAACATTCTCTCTTTGTACGTGTCATCAGAGGGGGAAAGCCCCATCCATTGATGACACTCTCTCTCTCTTATTAGCATAGGATGTTAGTCTTGTTTTTGAATCTGCCACTATGCTGACACATAGGCATTTACAGATCCGCCCTCTTTTAAAAGGGCACAATCTCAGTTGAATTTAAAGCAACAGTCACCAAAATGGCACAGTTAGGATCAACGCCTAAAAGGGACAGTTTCAAAGAGTAATATAATAAAACATTATTTGTGGAGTATTTTAAGCTGAAACTTCACATACACACTCTAGGGACATAAGATACTTTTTTTATCAGAAGGCTATAATCCAGAGACGAAAAAGCAAGACTAAATAAGACTAAATGATGGCTGGTGGTTCGTCTCTGCTCCCTTCTACTCCCCTTTTGTTCGTTTTTATAGAGAATTTGCAACAGTGTTCAAGTCGCACACACACACACGCACACACACACACATACACGACAGCTGTAATATCCACTTATATAAATTCCTTCCGTTCTTCTTGTGTTAATATGTATTCTATGTATGTACCCTAAGCTCCTGTAAACCACAAAAAAAATCCTTGCGTTTGTGATTAAAGCTTATTCTGATTCTGAGAGACAACACAAGCTCCGCCATGTTATAAAATTATGTGGCAGAGTTCAATCTAAAATCTTAGAAGAACTGAAAGGAAATTATCATAATATTTGGGTCTTTAAGCATTGGCTGGAAATAAATCTTAGGAATGAGACTGCTTTAAAACATAGCTAACATCAAGTTCTCTCCATTCAAATCGGACCTATTTTTTCCCCCTTTTAGGGACTGTGTTTAAAAAAAAAAACACCGTTCCCTGTTACCTGTCGGAGCAATGGGAATATGTTCCTTTAACATCAACAATATGACCACATCGGTTACCGAATATCTATCTCGTTGATGTCCTTGCTTGTAATAGCATAATTATATTCAACTTTATTCTCTGCTAATCCCTTTTACCGATTTACTGAATGAGAGGGGAAAAGGGCCAGCTTCTGCAAGGAAAGAAACTCTTTTGCTTTTACTCAGCCAGAGGTGAATGTTCGATTGAGAGGAAGACGGGCCTTTGGCAAAGACTGAGAAATGGAACTAGAACAAGCTGTGTTTTCTGGAATTGCAGGCGTCCATTCATATTTACCTGGAAGAGTGTCATTGTCTGCAATAGTTTCATGAAGTGTCTTGGCATAGGCCTAGTAAGATTCTGACGGTATGAGAACCTTCATACGGTTTCACGGTATGACGGTATTTTGATTACTGCTCTAAAATATATTATTTTTTAATGTCTGGGTAAAAAACTACAACTTTTTTCCCCTTTGAAATAGAAATTTGATATTTTGGAGCAGTAAACATGTCAGGCTAAATAATTCTAAATAATTCTGCTATCTTCGTTAGTTTCTAAAACATAGATTTCTTAAATCTTAAAACGACTTTGGATATTTTTTCTGCTGGAGATGCTGTTGTCTTAAAAACCTAAAAAAAATGAAAAAATATATATATTACACATACCTTAGAAACGGTATTACAGAAAATTTGGGCGGTTTTAAAACGTAGACTTTTCCAAACCGATGTATACCTTAAAAATGGTTATCATCCTATGCCTAGAAGTGACACTCTCGGGTCAAAAGCGGAAAATATATATTAGTCCTGTTAGCTGTAGCTGAAGTTGACGTAGGAAAACAGAAAGTGAATTCTAAATAAAATTGTGAAGACTCTCATTAAAGGTGCTGTATGTAAGTTTTTGACTCTTCTAAAGCATAAAAATACTGTAATATGTTTGCAGATATTTAAGAAACATGCTCAGTGAGCATTCTTGTTTATCTGAAAAGCAATGCTGAAGTCAGATATTCTGCTTCGAAAATGTGTTTTCTGTGCTGAAACACTGTCTTTGTTTTGGTTCTTTTAACTTGCCCAATGCCAGTTTAGCCAGCTATAATTCAGCACCACGGCTTGCCTTGATGGAAAACAGCGTATTTCATTCATTCATTCAGAAAGGCTCTCAAAGCAACCTCTGACCTCCAGTGGACAGTAGCAGCCTCCGAAATGAGATGTGGATTCAGAGTTCAATTCAATTTTATTTATAAAGCACTTTAAAACAACACAGTTGACCAAAGTGCTGACAATAGAGCGTACAACAAAGCATAGCAAATACTTTAAAAATAAATAAATAAACATAAAATGTCAACATCTCAAACTGTGCTAAAAGCCTAATTGAACAAGCGGGTTTTAAGAAGAGATTTAAAAACTTTTAAGAGAAGAGGCTTGTATAACATACAACGGCAACTCATTCCACAATTTTGGTGCAGCCATAGCAAAAGCCCAAACCCCTTTGAGCTTTCAACTCATCCTGGGCACACCCAGGAGGAGCTGGTCGACTCAACTGAGTGAACGAGGTGTGTAGGGACAAAGAAGCTCAGAGAGGTAAAGGGGTGCAGCACCATTCGGACTCTTAAAAAAAATAAAAGTAACTTATAATGGATCCTGAAATGCACGGCCAGTGAAGAGAAGATAAAACCGGGGTGATGTGCTCGTATTTGCACGTGCCAGTTAAAAGACGCGCAGCTGCATTCTAAACAAGTTGCAGACGAGAGATAGAGGACTGGCTCACCCCAATATAAAGGGCATTGCAGTAGTACAGGCGGGAGGTTATAAAAGCATGGATTACTGTTTCAAAGTGCTTGTGTGATAAAACATGCTTAATTTTGGCCAGTTGCCTTAAGTGAAAGAAGCTAGAGCAAACAACAGACCAAATCTGTTTTTTAAGCTTTAGTTCAGGATCCAGAGTTCCACATGAGGTTATTAATTAGCAAATAATAAAAATATTTTGAACGTAAACATTAGGTGAGCAGGTTGCATTGTAACCCTCTGTCCTAACAACACACTACGTGATGATATTTGCAGTGATACGCAATTTGTCTGTTTGCACCAATTAAAACACGACAGAAATTTAAAAACATTTATTTATTCTGAATGATGAGATTCATGTGAATGAAGCAGCTCAAATTGAGCTTTTTCAGCGTTTGACGCACTTAATGCATGATTCGCTTAAGTTAGAAAAGCTGAACTTTAGCAGACATTCGCACTGCGTTAACCAAGAAGGATCTTGCTCTTGTAAGGTGTGATTATGAGGTAGCGCATGTTGTTGGTGTATCGAGGAAGTCCTGCTGCCGACACCGGACAACAGCTCACCAAACTGGTCTCAGCTCAGTCAGATGCACCGCTGAAAGCTTCCAACATCCAGGTGTAGTTTGTGGAGGAGCTGGGTGCACCTCTGAAAGGATGGAGTGCACTCAGACACGGTGCCGAACAAATCTACGCTGTTTTTCAGCCTTCCTAAAGCAGTCACTCTCTCAATAAAATCCATGTTAGCCATTTAGCAACGAAACGGGAGTCACAGGGCATACAGATGCCCCGCCCATTACATGACTTTGTATCTATTGTGAAGTGAATTTGACGCGCGATGAAGCGAGTAAACTGAAAATGTTCTGGTGTAAACACCCTATTATGAAGAAAAAACATCGTTTTCCTATATAAATTAAACTTTTTTACAACATTATTACATTATTATTATTATCTTTTTTCTCATAACACTAACTTGACCCATTTATACTAGAATTTTACCAGTGTTTTTTTTTCTGTTACATGGATTGTGTTAGACTGACTGGTACTAGCGCCAACATATTGTTGCTGTTTTCTAGGTCTGATTTCTTCTGTTGTTTTAGCAAAATGCATTTTTTCCATTCCACTGTGCTACTTTTCCATTGTTTGTCTACGTAAGTACAAGCAAGATGTGTTGATGTCTCTTCTAAGAACTCTGAGCTCCAAAATAATTGTGTTTTTTTGGTTTCACCTTAGGCACAAAACCATATTCTCAGCGAATGACCCCTAACGTAGTCTTCCATATGCTTTTAAATGTATGAAAATGTAAACATTATGACATGAAGTCCATTGCCCAAACACCTAAGGCCGATTTTATCTTCTGAACTGAAAAGTCCACCACACATACACCAGCATCTGCAAAGTCAGACTAGAAACAATTGCTTCCTTATTGCAGTCCCTTTGGCTTAAACATCTGGGATTTATTTGCTCTCTGTTTATGCGTGGCAAAAAAAGCATAAGCACCACTGGCAAGATTCTTTTTCATGGTGATGAAGACTGGCCCTCCTTCCTCCTCTCTTTAGTTCCACATTCGGGATTTCCCTTCACTTGTGCAATATATTTCCATACTATCAGTGAAAAATAGGCATTGTTCATTGTCCTCCAGAGCAGAGCACTTTGTTCTGGTGTAGAGATCACAGGCCCGTGTGTATGCATTTAACCTGTCTTTGATCCCTTGTGCCAGACTATGATTTGTTTTGTTTACTTTGAAGAGTCCACACTAATTACTTTGCTGCGAGCAGTGTTTTGTAAAGAGAGTTGCCCCAAAAGGCACAGATAAACACATAAACCCGATGATGGAACAGTTGGCTTTGGCACAGTAGCTGCGGGCAGAGCATTTGCTCTACATCACATACAGTAGCATCAAAGTGTATTTGGATACAGAAACTGCACTTATGCATTAATGTTGTTGTATTATAAAGCTAGCTGGTAAAGAGTGCACAGATCTGCACTATTTCTAACTTTCTTTCATCCTTGGAGTATTCAGAGCTCAAGCTGTAACATTTCCACCCTGTTCTTGGAAAGAAGCAGCAGCTCATTTGCATTTAAAGAAACACACAGCTTGTTTTTGCTTCCACCCAAAAAAGGGCATAAACTAATAATCGATTCTTGAGGTATTTAAGCTCAAACTTTACAGATGCATTCTGGGGACATCTGACATTTTTATCTAAGTATATAATCCCTAAATTATATAATTTATCTAATCTAATTCAGACCAGAGTTATACTTGGGAAAAAATATTTTAAAAAGATGATGATAGGATTTGATGTATTTTTGGAAACTGTAATACACTTTATTTTCAAGTTGTTTTTGTCAAGAGAAAGAGCAGCATTTATTTGTAATGTTAATCGACTGCATTGAATACAAGTACGATTTCTTCAAAAACTTTGGACATAGTATATACATTTTATTTCAGTGAGAGCAAACTCTTGCCATAGAGTTTTCTTTCCTCATCTTCAATTTTAGTCAGTTGAAGTTTCCTCTCTGTGATCCCAAAAGTTACTGCCAATTGCCCGGCCAAGACACATAACACCGCATGACTTTTCACTCACTGTGAAGGTGTCAATGATGTCTTCATTACATTTACAGTCCCTATAAATTTGAACAAAAGCAGAGGGTCTTGAAGCAATACCTCAGCATATAGATTATATAAAATAGAAATGTACAACATGTAGTTTGAAGAGTTTTTTCTTTTTTTTCAGACTATACAATATTTATTATAAAAGTCACTGTGTCAGATACAACTTTGTTTAACAGTTAAGTTTGAGTATAACAATTCACAGCATTTATTATCAGATTGTTACCTGCCTATTATTAAAATATTAACTGTTTATTAGCACTTAAAGGATGATCCTATTTTGCATCCCTAGTCCTACCCAATACCTAAACCCTACTAAATATTAATAAGCAGATAATTAATCGTTTATTGAACTAAAATATCTTCGTTAATGGTTTGTTAATAGCGTGAATTGAACATTAAAATAAAGTGTGACCCAATTTTTACCTTAGATATGTCATAAAAAAGCTAATGTTTGCTGATGTTCTGTGAATTGTTTATTTTTTATGGGTTTTTTTTTTCATTTGTATTATATATGTGACCCTGGACAAAACCAGCAGTGTTGCAGGAAAAAAGTCACTTTAACAAAATAATAAAATAACTAAATGTCTTACTTTTTAGAAGAAAACGTGTTACTTTTTAAGGAAAGTATACTGTGAAAGTATGTGCTATGTCATTTTAGCATTTTATTTAAGAGGAAGAAAATTAATAATATTAATTAATAATATTAATTAATATAATAATAGAATTGTAATATATTACTTTTTTTACCCAACTCTGAAAACAAATCTAATTATTGGGGCAAATTAAATTTAGCAATAAATATTACTTACAAAAATGCAGTGTTCATATATTTACTGTTAGAAATTTACAAAGACTTTTTATGGAACGGGATCTTTATTTAATATTATTATGAGTTTTGGCATAAAATATTCTTTTTGACTCATACAATGTATTTTTTGGCAAAATTGAGATTTATACCTGCCATGAAAGCGAAATAAATAAATGCTGTTAATGCATTTTAAGTTTTTAGCAATGCATATTATTAAAAAAAATGCAGTGTCCATATATTTACAGTAGGAAATGTATAAAGTATCTTAATGGAACATGATCCTTATGATATTATTTAGATTTTTTGGGCATAAACATTGTCTTTTTGACTCATATAATGTATTTTTGGCAGAATTGAGATTTATACCTAAAATCTGGGGTTCAAAATAATCTAAATATTGGGCAAATTAAGTTTTTAGTCGTGCATATTACCAAAATGGAGTTTTCATATATTTACAGTAGGACATTTACAAATTATCTTCATGGAGCGTGATCTTTGATTAATATTATTATGGTTTTGGGAATCAACATTGTCTTTTTTGACTCATACAATGTATTTTTGTGAAACTGAGATTTATACCAGACATGAAAGCTGAATAAGCTTTCTGTTGATCCATAAATTATGCAATATTTGTCTGAGACACAATTATTTGAAAATCTGGAATCTGAGGTTTCAAAAAATATAGATATTGGGCAAATCAAGTTTTTAGCAATGTATATTACTTACAAAAATTCAGTTTTTTTAATATATTTACAGTAGGAAATTGACAAAGTATCATCATTGAATATGATATTTACTTAATATTATTATGATTTTTGCCATAAACTTGGACTTTTTGTCTTATACAATGTATTTTTTGGCAATTGAGATTTATTCCTGCCATGAAAGCTGAATAAATAAGCCTTCTGTTGATGCATAGTTTGTTAGGACAATATTTGTCAGAGAAACAACTATTTGAAAATCTAGAATCTGAGAGTTTTGTCATTCATTGAGCCACCGTGCCACCCTCTGAGGGTTCAAAAAAATCTAAATATTGGGCAAATTAAGTTTTTAACCATGCTTATTACTTACAAAAATTTAGTTTTCATATATTTACAGTAGGAAACTTATGGAGTATCTTCACAGAACATGATCTGTACTTAATATTACTATTTTTTGCCATAAACATTGACTTTTTGACTCATAAAATATATATATTTGGCTATTATCTACACTGTAAAAATGCTGGGTTTCACACAATTCCTTCATGCTGTCACAGCACATATCGATTTAGTTAACCTAATTGATTTTACAAATTTAAGTAGATTGAACATAAAACTATTAAGTTTTAACAAGCAGCATAAGTCATTTTAGGGTACTTTTTATCTCCAATATTAAACTTGCACACACACAAAAATAAATAAATAAATAATTAAATAAATAAATGACATTCCTAGTGACTATCACAGTACAACATGTTCTGTTCACAAGAAATTTGTAATAAAGAAATTACAGTACTTAGTTGCATAATGTGGTAAACTCTCATAAAAACTGAATACCTGAAGAGGAATTGCTACCACACAGGGATAAAATGTCGTCTCTCCCTCATTTATGGGCTGATAAGAGCACTAATTGGCCTGTCCTCAGACAGTTTAAGCGTCTGCTCAGCCGTTAATGAGTTGGTATTAGTTCGGAAGTGGTTTGCTAGTTTTAGTGGAATCTGTTGATGTGCACTTTGAGACCCGTTACATTTCTCCACATTTATTACTTTTCCATCCTTCCATCCTGGGAACATGTGTAAACCACTAGGATTGCACAAGCTGCTTTCACTTTGTTCCCGCAATGATCAAGTTCACTGGCAAACATTGAATGCAAAGGCAAATTATCATTTTTATCATGTTAAAAAAAAAGCAAAACTGAGAATGACGTTACTTGTGTAATGAGAGTGTACTGTCAGCCTGTGATCGTTTAACAGCTGTTTGCGGTAAATTATTACGTTTCTCTAAAAAATGACAAAGATCATGGTCGATTTTCTGTTGGCACTTTATGTGGAAACCCCCAGGATATTATTAAGCACAAGTTTGAAAAGTGACTCCCTACTGTAAATGACCATCTCTTAACTAGAAATGAAATTTTTATATTTTATTAGTTTATATGCTTTTGCAATGCTCATTCTCTCTTTTTTTCTGTTTAGGGGCAGAAAGGCCATCCTGGTCCCTCTGGCCACCCTGGAGACCAAGTAAGTTCCTATCCATGTTTTTAGAGGAATTAATAACAATTAATTATTAAAATGCATTTAGAGGACATTTCTGCCTAAGAAATGAATATTACTAAAATGGTCTACACTACCTGACAGAAGTCTTGTCGTCGATCCCAGTTGTAAGAGCAACAAATAATATCTTTTCTAGTTAATCATTTGGAAGTGTCAGAAGGTAGATTTTTCCCATGAATCTGTTGAGCTGCATCCCAATCATCACAAATACTGCTGAAGACTTATTGGAACCCACATGGACCCAAGATACTCATAGAAATCAGTCAAGTTTGGTGAAGAAAAAAATCATGGTTTGGGATTACATTCAGTATGGGGGCATGCGAAAGATCTGCAGAGTGGATGGCAACATCAACAGCCTGAGGTATCAAGACATTTGTGCTGCCCATTACATTACAAACCACAGTAGAGGGCAAATTCTTCAGCAGGATAGCGCTCCTTCTCATACTTCAGCCTCCACATCAAAGTTTCTGAAAACAAAGAAGGTCAAGGTGCTCCAGGATTGGCCAGCCCAGTCACCAGGAATGAACATTATTGAGTATGTCTGGGGTAGGATGAAGGAAGGGGCATTGAAGATGAATCTAAAGAATCTTGATGAACTCTGGGAGTCCTGCAAGAACGCTTTCTTTGCCATTTCACTTGACTTTACTAATACGTTTTTTGAGTCACTGCAGAGATGTATGGATGCAGTCCACCATGCTCATGGGAGTCATACACAATATTCATTCTTTTTCCTCTGCAGGATGACTTTATATTCAATACTGTACATTATTTCTGTTAAGTGACAAGACGTTTGTCTGAGCAACGTCAAACCCTTACTGTCCTAATGAAATAATTAAAAATGAAGGCATGATCATATTTTATTTAGGTAAAATAAACTTAATCTAGAGGTCTTTGCCTCTCTTATAAGCCACTTCTGATACCAAATGATCAACTAAAAGTCAAGTTTGTGCATGTTTTGTTTCTAGTCCAAATATCTAAAAATTCTTATATCAAGAAACATTTTCTTTGCAAGCAAAACATAATGTCTTGTTTTCAGAAATAATATGCCAATATTAAGTGAGTTTTTCCTTAAAACAAGCAAAATAATCTGCCAATGGGGTAGTAAAATAATCTTGTTTTTCCTTTTGACATAAGATTATTTTGCTTACCCCATTGGCAGATTATTTAGCTTGTTTTAAGGAAAAACTCACTTCAATTTGGCATATTATTTCTTAAAACCAGACAACATGTTTTGCTTGTCTAGAAAATTCTTCTTGATTTAAGAATTTTTAGATATTTGGACTAGAAACAAGATAAAAAAAATCTAAGTAAGAAAAGCATTTTTTTGCAGTGTATGAATTTCAATGATTGTTTTATTCCAAAATTGTTTAGAATATCTTGTTTTGTGTTCAACAAAAGAAAGAAATTCATAAAAGTTTTGACTCTCACGAGTGTTAGTAAATAAATGGTGAGGAAGTTTTTATATCCGGAGTAAATTATCCCTCTAATTTACCATCGTTTTGTGGGACAAATCTGTAACCTTTGAAGAATGAAAGAAGAATATAACCTGGTTGAGTAAATAGAAAAAACAACGTTACCTATGCAAATTTGATGTCAGATTTAAATTTACTATGTATATATATATATATATATATATATATATA
>CAIGQZ010032318.1:5306175-5317010 GCA_903798205.1 Danio tinwini
TATATATATATATATATATATATATATATATATATATTTTATTACATCTTCATTATTTCCATATTTCATTCATCAAAGTTTTTACCAGATCTGTTTGCATATTAGCTATGATTACATGGACATTTGTAGTTTCAGTCTGAATGAATTCAATGCTGATTGCATTATCCAAACACAGTGTTTACATCAATGCTAAATAAAGGGATTGGGTTGATGTGCATATTTATATTTCGCATGCTTTGGATCGGATTTGATCTGACATATCCACACAGCATGGATATTGGGTTTCCTGCTGTTTTAAGATGTGCATTCAAGCAAATCTGTCTGCTTATTACCATTGTTTTAAAAAGGAGACATTTGTTTATCTGCTTTGGGAGACAGTAAAGCTTCATGCCACACTGTTTGTGTTTATCAACTGCATAAAAATGCCCCATCCTACAATCAAAGGGCAACATTGCCAAACACCACTTTACAGACAGCGGAAGACATTTGAAAGGACACAATACTTATTTTGGATGATAATATGTTCAACAAGAACATAATGCCAACACAGGCTCATCATAAATATTAGGGATTACCCAAACATTTCAGCCCATGACCCCTAAAATAACAATGCCAGTGACTTGCAAGCCCCATTATCCTCGGAGATGGTTATAAATATACAAACAGTGCACATACACCAATAAGCCTATATAAACACAAGCATATTGACAACACAAAAACAATGCAATAGTCTAACAACCATATAATATTTAATAGTTATTTATTTATTTGTTTAATCAACATTAAACTCAACTAATTCAAGTTTTAGTTTACATGTATAGCACTTTTTTACAGTAATTAACATTCAAAAACAACTTTACAAAAGCTGCACATAATTGCATTACAGTCAATATCAGAAAAGTTAATGAGTTGTGTAAAGGATTGATAGTGTATAAACGTAGTAAACCTGCAGTTATACGGTATATTGTGTTTTTCCAAAAGAAATAATATTTTCATGTAATAATAATATAAAGTATATGAAGTATGTTTCTGTATTAAGTGTTTGTTGTCCTTAAAAAAATCTCGGATGCTTAAGATGTTTGTGTAATGTTAAAGAATGCATTTGAAGAGTTGAATTTAACTGTATCCTACAGTTATGTGATGCATTGTGTATATGCTTTACTAAAAGGATGAGTTTTTTTTCTAGTTTTAAACTGAGAAAGTGTGTCTGAGCCACTGACGTTATCAGGAAGGAACCATATATGTAAATGTTCGACCTCCTTTAGTGGACTTTGCTTTTCTAGGTACTACCAGAAGCCTTGAGTTTTGAGATCTTAAAGGTTTGAGGGTGGGATTTTAGCAAAACAGAAGGTAGGTTAGATAAACAGGAGCTAGACTTATTGGAGCCTTATACATAAGAAGCAATATTTTATAATCAATATGGAACTTGTTATGAAATGGGTGGGCACAATGTTTGGTTCAATCACGAACTGTATTTATTTTGAATATATACATGAGAGCCAAATAATATTTTGGAGTGTTTAACATGATTGAATAAAATTAATCTACTGGTGTTCTAAGACCAAGATGGCGGCGCGTACACATCGCGAGGCTCGGCGTCTCTCCAGTTTCTGCAATTTTGCAGTATTTTTCCTGCTCATTTCGGGTCTGTTCGTGCAGAACAGTAATGCCTTTACATCGTACACCCGACAGGAGATCTTGGATATTGGTTTGTGCATTTCGGACAGTTTTATCAGCAATCTACGACTCATCCCAGAGATCGCCAGGACACCCGAGGCTGAGCGCTCCGTCCGGCCGGGCAGAAGTGCTCGAAGACGGCGACGCGAACGTAAACAAAGGCGGGGGAAGCGCGGCGGGCTAAGAGCTAAGCTAAAGCTAACACCACACCGGCTCTCTTTACCCAGCATCTTCCTCGCCAATGTACGGTCCCTGGTGAACAAAATGGATGAGATTAGACTGCGCATCAACCACAGCAAAAGATTATGGAACTGTAATGTCATGATTTTCACAGAAACATGGCTAAACAGCGGGATACCAGACAACGCTGTATCTTTAACTGAGCATCAGACATTCCGAGCAGACAGAGCGGCGGATGACTCCGGTAAGACCCGAGGCGGAGGATTATGCATTTATATTAACAAAGCGTGGTGCACAAACTCTGTCATCATTGGGAGACATTGCTCTGTTAACCTGGAATTTCTGATGGTCAAATGCAGACCGTTTTATCTGCCACGGGAGTTCACCTCCACCTTTATAATCGCTGCTTATATTCCACCCGATGCTGATGCAAAGCTTGCTATGAATGAACTTCATGCAGCCATCAGCAAACAACAGACTGCTCACCCGGAGGCTGCTTTTATTGTTGCGGGGGATTTTAATCACTCAAACTTAAAAACAGTGCTCCCCAAATTCCATCAAAACATTTTCTGTCACACACGGGGAAACAAGACTTTGGACCAGGTATACACAAACATGGCTGAAGCCTATGCTGTTACCCCCCTCCCCCACCTGGGTCAATCAGATCACCTTTCTTTGTTCCTCACCCCCCGATACTCACCCCTCATCAACCGTGTGAAGCCATCAGTGAGGACCATCAAAGTGTGGCCAGCGGGGGTAGACTCCACACTCCAGGACAGGTTTCAACACACAGACTGGAGTATGTTTGCTTCACAGGCCACATGTGGCTCTCACACAGACATTAACAGCTACACTTCCTCTGTTCTGGAATACATCAACACCACCATTGACAGTGTTACAACCCAGAAACAGATCACCACATACCCAAATCAAAAGCCATGGATGAACAAGGAGGTGCGCCTCCTGCTGAAGGCACGCAACACTGCCTTCAGATCAGGGGATGCACAGGCCTACAGCACTTCCAGGGCTAATCTGAAGAGGGGCATCAAAAAGGCCAAGCACTGCTACAAGCTAAAGCTAGAGGAGCACTTTTCCAACTCTGATCCTCGGCGCATGTGGCAGGGCATACAGGCCATCAGCAACTACAAACCCAGCCATTCCACACCCACAGCCACAAATGTCTCCTTCCTGAACGAGCTTAATGACTTTTATGCCCGCTTTGAAAGAGACAATAATGAACCCTACATCAGGATCACTTCCTCAACCGACCACTCACCCATTACACTCACCTCCTCAGAAGTCTACACCGCACTGAGTCGGATCAATGTGCGTAAGGCTGCTGGACCAGACGGTATTCCTGGGCGTGTCCTCAAAGCATGTGCAGAACAGCTCGCTGGGGTATTCACAGACATTTTCAACCTGTCCCTTAACCTAGCAGCTGTGCCAACATGCTTTAAAACCACCTCTATTGTGCCAGTGCCGAAACACTCCAGCCCAACATGCCTGAATGACTACCGCCCGGTAGCACTCACACCCATCATCATGAAGTGCTTCGAGCGGTTGGTCCTGGCACATCTCAAAGACTCTCTGCCATCCACACTGGACCCACATCAGTTTGCCTACCGTGGCAACAGGAGCACAGAAGATGCAGTCTCCATAGCACTGCACTCTGTACTCACACACCTGGACAATAAAAACACTTATGCACGAATGCTGTTTGTTGACTTCAGCTCAGCATTCAACACTGTCATACCCTCTAAGTTAATGATCAAACTTAGAGACCTGGATATAGACACGTCTCTCTGTAACTGGGTTATGGACTTTCTGACTAACAGACCTCAGAATGTTAGATCAGACCACATTTGCTCCACCACCGTCACACTCAACACTGGTGTACCACAGGGCTGTGTGCTGAGCCCTTTCCTCTACTCCCTTTTCACCATCGACTGTAGGCCTGTGAACAGATCCAACATCATCATCAAATTTGCAGATGACACCACAGTGATTGGTCTAATCAGCAACAATGATGAGACTGCCTACAGGGAGGAGATACAGCATCTGGCCACGTGGTGCACCAACAATAATCTGCTCCTTAACACCGACAAGACCAAGGAGCTCATTGTGGACTTCAGGAAGGGACGAACAGGCTCACATGATCCCATCTACATCAATGAGATGGCCGTCGAGCCTGTATCATCCTTCAAGTTCCTGGGGACCCACATCTCCAAGGACCTTTCCTGGACCACCAACACCTCCAGCCTGGTCAAGAAGGCTCACCAGCGCCTATTTTTCTTAAGGCAACTTAAGAAGAACCAGCTGTCATCAGCCGTCTTGGTGAACTTCTACCGCTGCACAATAGAAAGCATCCTGACGAACTGTGTCACAGTCTGGTATGGAAGCTGCTCTGTTGCGGAGCGTAAGGCACTGCAGCGGGTGGTGAAAACTGCCCAACGCATCACAGGGACCACACTGCCAGCCATAGAGGACATCCAGAGGAAACACTGTCTGCGCCGAGCACGCAGTATTCTTAAAGATTCCTCTCACCCTGCTCACAGACTGTTTTCTCTCCTGCCTTCTGGCAGGCGCTTCAGGCTCCCCCGGACAAAAACCAGCAGACTAAAGAACAGCTTCTTCCCCAGAGCTGTCTCCCTCTTGAACTCTGCTCCCCACTGACTTTTTGCCCCCCTAATACACCCCACTCTCCTCTCCTCATAACTCAGACTCATCATAATCACTGCACTACTTAACATTTGCACATTTAAAAATTGCACATATTCATTGCACTGATTCATTTATTTGAACTGTACACACCTACTGCACATGTACATTTGTAAATTATGTACACACCCACTGTACATATACATTTGTAATTATGTTTATCTATCTGCACACTTCTGATTATTAATAGCAACCTGTACATTTATCCATCTATTGTAAATCTCTGTTCATAGCTAACACAACCTGTATATAATGTTCATAGTACATCCATTTGTAAATATCACCAGAATTTTTCTATAACTGCACTTTATAACTTATACCTGTATCCTGCACTTGCTGCTATTGCACTCCTGGTTAGACCTAAACTGCATTTCGTTTCCTTGTACTTGTACATGTGTGATGACAATAAAGTTGAATCTAATCTAATCTAATCTAACTGTTGTTAATCAAATGTAATCACCCAAGGGGTCACAATCTAATGAAAAAAAATATCTTATTTGCATGTTGTTGTTTTTTGTAACTGTTAACTCCTATTTTTTTATCGTTTGTTAGTTATGGATAAAAAAATAGTAGTTCTTATAGTTCTAATTTATTAGATATTTGGAAACCACCAAGTGACAAGGGATCACCAGGGGGTCCCAAACTCTACTTTAGGAACCACTGCTTTAGCCTGCATGTTTCGTGAAACTGCAAAAACATTTAAAAATATATTTGACTGGAGTTTGTAGGTAAAATGGAACAATAAGAGGCCAACACTTTTGACACTAATGATATCTACAGTTGAAGTCAGGATTATTAGCCCCCCTGTTTATTTTTTCCCCAATTTCTGTTTAACGGAGAGAAGATTATTTTCAACACATTTCTAAACATAATAGTTTTAATAACTCATTTCTAATAACTGATTTATTTTATCTTTGCCATGATGACAGTACATAATATTTTACTAGATATTTTTCAAGACACTTCTATTCAGCTTAATGTGACATTTAAATGCTTAACTAGGTTAATTAGGTTAATTACTGTAGGCAGGTTAGGGTAATTAGGCAAGTAATTATATAATGATGATTTGTTCTGTAGACTATCAAAAAATATATAGCCTAACGGGGCTAATAATTTTTATTTTTTTTTTTCATAAAAAATAGCTTTTATTCTAGCTGAAATAAAACATATAAGACTTTCTCCAGAGGAAAAAATATATAATTAGACATACTGTGAAAATTCCCTTGTTCTGTTTAACATAATTTGTGAAATATTTAAAAAAGAAAAAAATCAAAGGAGGGCTATTAATTCTGACTTCAACTGTATAAGGACATATTATTGAGGAAATGGTTCACTAGGTGATCTGTACAACCAGCTCCGCCTTCTTATGAACAACCTGTATCTGAAATGTACAATAGAACACATCCTGTGTAACATATTTCAGATTTGCAAAATTGTAGACAGCGCCCTCTAGTGGATTTGTGATGTGAAACGTACAATGAAATGTACACGGAGCAATGTATTTTGTAATAAAAAAAAAGTAGACTGATGAGATGAACATGACTTGTAGTACTTTGAAAATCTACTTTGATCTCTGCTTTGCTGCTCAGTTGAGATTCATCTAAAGCAGGGGTCACAAATCACGGTCCTAAAGGACCGGTGTCCCTGCAGGGTTTAGCTCCAACTTGCTTTAACACACCTGCCTGGGTGTTTCAAGTATACCTAGTAAGACCTTGATTAGCTTGTTCGTGTGTGTTTGATTAGGGTTGGAGCTAAAATCTGAAGGACACCGGCCCTCTAGGAACAAGTTTGGTGACCACTGATCTAAAGCATCTGCAGAGGAACTATCAGAGAATACTACAAAACACATTTAAAAAGCATTCGCCTGTTGAGTTTTGGCTGCATGACTCTGAATGACACTTGACCTGGACTTTTCCCTAAATCTCTGCAATTGAATTTCAGGAATTTAGAGTGGTCGTGAGTTATAGCAGTATAATAACATCATATAAGGCTTTTATCGTTGCTTCACAACTTCAGTTCAGTGGTGGGCCACACACTCTGCTTTTGTCACATCAACTAAAATGGCAACACATGAAAAAAGACTTAAACTATTTACAGACGCACAGACGAATAACATGTTGTTTTAATAGAAAGGCCTTTCACTCCTCTCTCTGTTGTGCTTTTAATCTTCTTTGGTGTTTGTTATGGCTCTCTACAAGGAGAGCTTCCAATGCTAATGGCATATTTATTGTAATGGATTTTTTCCTCTTTTATTCTTTTCATTTTGTCTCTCCACAGGGGGAACGAGGACCGGATGGAAGCCCAGGTGCCAAAGGTTATCCTGGCAGGCAGGTGCAGTAAATCTTCCGTTGTGCCGCTGGCTCACACAGTGCTCACAGATACGAGTATTATATGAGACTCATAGTAAAGTGTAAGGGCTTGTATTGGAGACCAAAAGAGCTTGCTCTGCCAGCATGACCACTTGTTTTGACATCACTTTTGAAAAATGAGAATTGTTTTTGGAATTATAAGGCAATGAAAATGGATTTTATATTTTGAGCTTCATGTGCTAACACTAAATGAATCATTTCTTTGGGTGCCGAATGCATGAATGATGTCTGATCTTTGGAAAAGTCATTTGCTGAAGATAATTCTCCCACTTTTTACAGATGTTGTCCCGCTGAGTGTAAATGCGATCAACCTCAAGTTTTCTTTGTGAACTACCAGATTTACATATTTAGGGAACCAGATGAAACTTGCCAACTAAACATATTTGGTAGCCTTCAGTTTTACAGTGGGGGAAATAAGTATTGAACATGTCTTGTTTTTTTCTGGTAATAATATTCCTAAAGGAGCTATTGACATGGAATTGAACGTGATTTTGGTAAAAACCCAACAATACAAGCAAAAAAATTATGTTATGTGTAACTAAACCAACTACTAAAATGTTTTTAATACTTTATATAAAAGGCTTTTTTGGTGATGGCAGTTTAGAGACGCCTCTCATATGGAGAGTGAAGTCACATGCATTGCTCTGGTGGGATTTTTTTTCACAGACTTCAGCAGAGTGTACAAATCTGGATGGTTCTGTTGGTCTCATCTATCAATTTCGATCTTTATTTTGTATTCTCTATTGGATTCACATCAGGTGATTGGCTGGGCCATTCTACAGCTTGATTTTCTTTCTCTGAAAGCATTTGAGAGATGCCTTGGCTGTGTTTTGGATCATTATTTTGCTGAATTGTCCACCCTGGTTTCGTCTCCATCATCCTGCTAATGTAGATGTTGGACTGAAGCAGCTAATATTGATTTACACTGACGAAGGGCAGAGGCTTGTTGAAGAATTACTGAGAGATTTCAGCTGCTGTCTGGGCTTTTACTGCCTTTCTACACCTACCTTTCTTCATGTGTTCAATACTTTTTCCCTGCATCATTTTGTTTTATTGCACATAACTTCATTTGTTAGAAATTAGATTTGTTTTCTTGCATGTATGGATTTCTTTGGTTGTTACCAACATCCGGTAAAAATTTCAAGTCAACAGCACCTTTAGAAATATGGTTTATGAGAAAAATGGTGACCTGTTCAATACTTAATTCCCCCACTGTATGTAACTTCAACATTAGTCATGTTCTAGAAAATCCTGCCTTAATTTAGATTTACTTAAACATTCTTGCGTGTATTACTTACAGATTTACTGAGATTAAACTGTTATTGTTTTATTTAATGTTTCCTTAATTTGCTAGGCCAAACTGGCACTTCCTTGGCACTTGCTCAAACTGGCACTTCCCAGTTGAGATTATGTTAAAGTTTTGGCACATCTGTGGTTGAACTTGTTAGCAGTTTTATTTTACAGGTCAAGTATGTCCTCCTGATAATGCCTGATTAATTCAAATTACTTTCTACTAGACACCTGTTGGGCACCAACTCCAATCTGTTCCTCAATTATCATTGTGTCAGATTTATTAATGGTGTTATGCATCATGCCTTCTTGTTTTTCTTCCTTGAGCATATGTGCATAATTGCACCAGCATAGCTACTCTTTTAGCCTCAGTATAGTTTAATTTAAGTCACTATATTGATTTTGACTCTTAAGAGTGTTCTGTATGTGCAAGGTTACCAACACTTGGTGTAATTCCACATTTGTTTCTCACAAATGCACGTAACATGATCGTGCGAGAACTTATTCTATGTGCTACTTAGGAGTCACTAATCTTTTTCAAATACTGAAATAACCTTATATGAAGTCATATCCTTAACGTTTAACCCAATAATCATCATCTCATGTGGAATCAATCGATAAAGCTTCAAGAAAATGTATATAAAGCTCCTACCTACAGACTGGAAAAATCCCTAAGGTTAACACAAGGTTATGTATAAGAAATATGAATTATGTCCATGCATATTTCTTTTATTTATTTTTTTCGTTTTTTTTTTTATTTAACATTATTTAGATGTGCATTTCAATTTTGGGTTCTTTGTTTTCTGACATTTTTTATTCTATTTAGAAATATATTCAAAAAGGGGTAATAAAGTGTAAAATAAAGTACAAAAACTTTTATTATAATCTCGTCACTTGAATAAAGTTACAGCTCTAATCTGCCAATTGTCCTTATATCTTTGTCTATTTTATGATGCACGTACAGTAGAACTTTAACGATAAGAATTAAATATTCCGAACTATTTTCAAGTGCTGCTTAAGTTACGATGCTTCTGGGGAAAAGGCCATAACATTACAATCATTTTTATGATCTACTTAGGCTTACGATTCTTTTGGGAATTCAGCCCTGATTGCATCTGTGAGTCAACAGCTCTCTTATTTAAATGAGCCATGCAGAGTGAGTCAGCAGTTAATGACTCATTGATTTAAATGATTAATTAATAGTGAATCTGCAGTTAATGACTCTCTGATTCAAAGGATCCATTCAATGGGGGCCTGCAGTCAACAACTCACTGGTTTGAATGATTAATTCAAAGCAATGCTGCAGTTAACGCCTCACTGACTCAAATGATCCATTGAGAATAAGCCTGTAGTTAATGACTCTCTAATTCAAATGATCCATTCAGTGTAAGCCTACAGTTAACGACTCGTTGATTCAAATGATTCATTCAAAGTAAACCTACAGTTAACAACTCACTGATTCAATTGATCCATTCAGAGTGAGCCTGCAGTTAACGACTCACTGATTCAAATGAACCACTCAGAATAAATCTACAGTTAATGATTCTCATGAGCCTGCAGTTAGCGACTCACTGATCCAAATGATTCATTCAAAGTAAACCTGCAGTTAAAGACTCACTGATTCAAATGATCCATTCAGAGTGAGCCTGCAGTTAAAGACTCACTGATTCAGATGATTCATTCAGAGTGAGCTTGCAGTTAATGACTCACTGATTCAAATGATCCATTGAGAATAAGCCTGCAATTAATGACTATCTGATTCAAATGATCCAATCAGTGTAAGCCTGCAGTTAATGACTCATTTATTCAAATGATTCATTCAAAGTAAACATGCAGTTAACAACTCACTGTTTCAATTTATTAATTCAGAGTGAGCCTGCAGTTAATGACTCACTGATTCAAATAATCCGTTCAGAGTGAGCCTGCAGTTAACGACTCACTGATCCAAATTATTCATTCAAAGGAAACCTGCAGTTAAAAGGTGCGTTCGACATGAAGCACACTCAGAGCGTTGTCGCGGTACTTTGATGCCACATGTGACACTCACGTGGCGTCTGCGCAGCATCAATCCGGACAAAATCTCTAACCAGCATGCCCTGCTTTAAGACAGACTTAGATCGATCTGTGCAGCGCTGTATGAAGTCGAATGCACCTATGGACCCACTGATTCAGATGATCCATTCAAAGTGGGCTTGCGGTTAATGACTCACTGATTCAAATGATCCACTTAGAATAAGTTTACAGTTAATTATTCTCTGATTCAAATGATCCAATCACAGTGAGCCTGCAGTTAACAACCCATGGATTCAAATGATTCACTCAAAGTAAACCTGCAGTTACAACTCACTGATCCAATTGATCCATTAAAAGTGAGCCTGCAGTTAAAGACTCACTGATTCAAACGATCTATTCAGAGTGAGCCTGCAGTTCATGACTCACTGATCCAAATGATTCATTCAAAGTAAACCTGCAGTTAACATCTCACTGATTCAAATGATCCATTCATAGTGAGCCTGCAGTTAATGACTCTTTGATTGAAATGATCCAATCAGAGTGATTCTGAGTCTCTCTCTCTCTCTCTCTCTCTCTCTCTCTCTCTCT
>CAIGQZ010032318.1:5352569-5427999 GCA_903798205.1 Danio tinwini
TGAATGAATGAATGAATGAATGAATTTAGAAGGGGGTGGGGATTTATTTTTGCACTCCTCCTCTTATCTTTCACTCACAGCGTAAGAAAATGGTTGAATTTTGATTAAAGATTACCCAAGCAGTTTTTTTTCAGTGGATTAACTTGAATAGATAGTTCACCTTAAGGCTAACAATGTGTGCTAGCAAAAGGCACATTGTAATTAGTTATTTCATGCAGACTTTAATGAAAGATTTCAATCCCCTTCAAATGTTGACTGTATATCTAAACTGAAGAGTCTCTGAACAAAGTAGCATCGCCACTGATTGCTGTTGTTTTTGTTGTTGTTGTTGTTTTGTACCTTAATTTGCTGCTTTAGCATCCATGTTGTCCAATCATCTGGTCTGAATCTTTCTAGCCAGATCCACATTAAAACGTTATTTTAGCTCACAATTCATTCTAATAACTATTGGCTTATGACCTGCCTATTATTAAGAAATTAATTGTTCATTAGTATTTTTAAAGTATAATTTTATCCTGCATCCCTAATCCAAACCCTAAATCCAACTTCTACCTTACAAACTATTAATAGACAGCTAATTAGTTTATTAAGCTAGTACTGTTAGGTAATGGTTTGTTAATACTGTAACACTTTAGTTGAGGTCATAATTCAGGCTATTAACTACTGGCTTATTACAGTACCTGCCTATTATTAAGATAGCTACTATTCTTTAGTATTTGTAAAGTATATGATCTTATTCTGCATCCCTAATCCAAACCCTAAACCCAACTTCTACCTTACAAACTGTTAATAAACAGCTAATTAGTAGTTTATTAAGCTTGTACTGTTAGATAATGGTTTGATAATACCGTAACACTTTAGTTGAGGTCACAATTCAATTCAATTCAGTTCATTGAATTGAATTGAATTGAATTGAATTGAATTGAACAATTCAGGCTAACTACCGGCTTTTACAGTACCTGCCTATTATCAAGATAGCAACTGTTCAGGACTAGTTTTAAAGTACTGTATGATCTTATTCTGCAGCCCTTATTCTACCCAAAACCTAAACCCAACTTTTATCTTACAAACCATTAATAAACAGCTAATTAGTGGTTTATTAAGCTGGTAGTGTTATTTAATGGTTTGTTAATAACGTGAATTGTGACCTAAACTAAAGTGTTACCAAATCCACAATCCAGAATGATCTTAAAAAACCAAGTCTGTATCTTTTTATGCAACAATGAGCTGGTTACATTCTTCCATTAAAGATGTCCGTACTCATTATTGACAGACACCATAGTAATTCCCATTTCATCTAAATGAAACTCTTTTTTTTTGCTCTATTCGTACAAGCAATTGGCAGGAAATGCCTTTTGGAGGCACTTGAATGACCCTGCGAGCAGCGGAGGACAAATATAAACAGCGGGCTTTAAAGGACAGAGCCGCTGTAATCGGGTCAAGTGATGTTTGTTTGCCTGCCAGAGACTCTTTCCAGCTCTAGCTGGGGTTTGTGGGGGAACGTTTGATTCATTCTTGTCCTTTCTGTGTCCTCCAGGGGCCTCATGGATCCAGGGGTCTCAGCGGTACCAGGGGGCCCAAAGGCACAAGGGTAAGACCTGATCGTTTTCTTTAACAATAGTGATGGTGCTTGCATAGATACAGTTGAAGTCAGAATTATTATCCCTCCTGTGAATTTTTTTATATTTCCAAAACGATGTTTAACAGAGCAAGGAATTTTTCACAGTATTTCCTATAATACTTTTTCTTGTTCTAATAAATCAGGAGGGCTAATAATGCAAACTTCAATGGCCTGTGCTTTGGAAAGTCAAACGTTTAAAAGACAGCATGTTCAAGCCAAGTTCGTCAGCAGAAGTCTTAATTTCGCGACTTTATCCACTGAAGTATTTTCATAAACCCTCTAGATGATTATCACTGTGTACTTAAGATTAGTTTTCTTCAGTGGAAGCGTTCAAGTTCGGTTTGGTCTGTTGAGTTCTGCATTGGCATATAGTTGCATATTTGAATCATGGATTTGAGTCTATTTTGGGCTCTGTTTCCTTTATATTTACATTCAGTGACTGTATTATGGCAGAAGACATTGATAGATAGATGGTGTCTTCAGATTAGATTCCAGTTAAAATGAAATTAAATGCATAAAATGACACTACTTTTACTTTTTAGACCACCTTTTTCTATTCACTTTGTTTAAATTGTGTAGGTGCTGTAGTGCTGTCCCATTTCTTAGGGGTAAATTTTGAAGCCCTTCCCCTTCATACTATGTTTTAGGGGCCAAGAGGTAGAGGTACAAAAATATAGTTGGTATTGGGACTAAATTCAAATGAATTGTGTTCAATTGTGGGTATGTAAATAGTCAAGGACTCATTTGAATGTTGAAAATTAAGATTTCTTTTAAGCCCACCACAAAATATTCTGGCTATTCCACTGTATCACAGTTGTACATTATTAGTAAAGCTTGTGAAAGGAGGATTATCAAAAACGCTTACAACTGGAACTTCAAACCCAGACAGGACATGGAGTGGTGATAATATAATACCGGAACACGAATAAACTGAACTCAGGGGTATGAATACACATGATTAAACTGAATAAATACAGGGGTGCGACACAGGTGGAACTAATAAACATTAACAAATAGCGGGAAAACAGAACAAAGGAGTCACATGACATAAACAGAAGCACATGGAACACAGCCCATGGGGAATCACATGACACAAATACAAGAAACGCAACACAATGACAACACCCGAAATTGTGGCACGCTAAACCTAAATTATATCTGATCCTTTTTCTCAAAATACTTGAGATATAATTAAATCATTATTGAAAATTTAAAGAGCAAGAGCTTTGAGTTTCTCAAACACGTTTTAACGTTAACCTATTTATCATACAGTTGAAGTCAAAATTATTAGCCCTTCTGTGAATTTTTTTCTTTTTTAAATATTTCCCTAATGACTTTTAACAGAGCAAGGAATTTTTCACAGTATTTCCTATAATATTTTTTGTTTTATTTCGGCTAAAATAAAAGCCGATTACATTTTTTTTTACTATTTTAAGGACAATATTATTAGCCCTCTTAAGCAATTTTTTTTCAATTGTCTACAGAACACACATAATTATACAATGATTTGGCTAATTACCCTAACTCACCTAATTAACTTAATTAAGCCTTTAAATGTCACTTTAAGCTGAATACTAGTGTCATGAAAACTAGAAATCTAGTGAATTATTATGTTCTGTCATCATGGCATTAGCAAATATAAAAGAAATCAGGGTAACACTTTATAATTACACACTATAAACCATTTATTAAGCATTAGCAAATAGTGAATTCATTATCTGTTAAGCATTAACTCTACATTAACAAACGTTAGTAAGCAGTTTATACTGCAGCTACAAATACTCTATTCTTGACTAAAAAGCACATGTGTAATGTGTTTAATAATTGTGTTTTCATACCTTGTTAATGATTCATTTTTCATTACTAAATTAAGTACTGCATTACTTACAAACCAGTTATTTAAGAATACTGTAGTTGGTGTTTTTTAAGATCATTCCGAATAAGTAAATGATTAATAAACTATTCAAATGAACATTTATATCTTATTATTCAGGCATATATTAATATTTAGTTTGTATGTTAATAAATGCTTTATTAACTCAACTTCATCCAGTTTTGTGACCTAATCTAAAGTGAGGACTGTTTATGCTTTATGAATCCCTTATAAATGAGAATTAAAGGCTCAGTTATATTCTAAACAGGAAACATAAAATAAACGACTTTATTAATTTCTGTTCATTTAAAGTTATACAAATGAAACTGTATCAAGTGAAAAATAAATCTTTGCGATCTTACCTAAAAAAAATTACTGTACAGTTTAAATATCCCTAAATAACAATGAAATGTATTAGAATATATTGTTAAATTATTATATTGTTGTTGTTTTATCTAGTTTTATTTTATAATTTGCTACTCCTGTTATTTAACAATGTTTAACTTTACAGTAATTTTAATTTTTAGATAAGATTGCAAAGATGTATCGTTTATTTGACATTGAGCATTTAATTGTCACCTATAAGGGATTTATAAAGCATAAGTCCTCACTTTAGATTAGGTCACAAAACTGGATGTAGTTAAATTAATGAAGCATTTATTAACATACAGAGTAACCATTACTAAATACCTGAATAATAGGATATATAAATGTTAATGTCAATAGTTTATTAATCATTTACTAACTCATTCTGAATGATCTTAGAAACCACCAACTATTCTTAAATACAAATGATTTGTAAATAATGCAATAATAATTTAGTCCTGAAAAATTCATCATTCACAAATTCTAAAAGTACAATTATTAAGCACATTATTTATGTGCTTATAAGTCAAGAATAGAGCATTTGTAGCTGCAGTTATAAACTGCTTACTAACGTCTGTTAATGTAGAGTTGATGCTTGACAAATAATGAATTCACTATATGCTAATGCTTAATAAATGGATCATAGTGTGTAGTTATTATAAAGTGTTACCGAAATCAGTTATTAGAAATGAGTTAATAAAACTAATATAAATTAAAAATCTTCTTTCCTTAAAACAGACATTGGACGAAAAAATATACAGGGGCTAATAATTCAGGAGTTGTAAAAGAGTTGCTAATAATTCTGACTGTAGGTTTGAATCAATATGAGAGTGAGTAAAAGATGACACAACTACTGTATTTAGGTATGTTTATAGACTACTATGTAAATATATCTATTACCTATTAACTCTTTATGTTTATTTTAAATTGTTTCCCCTGGATGATTTGGTATCTCCAACACTTTAGGACAAACTTGTCCACGATTAGAAAAAAATGTTAAGTATTTTTATAGATAACTCTAAAAAGTTATGTCCAGCTGCAGTTGGACTAGTCATTTTTTTGGAAGTGAAACAGCACCATCACAATGAAGGAGTCAATGCCACCCACAGGATCTGCTCTGAATCAAAGCGAGCAGCGGGAGTCGAGGGCAAACCGAGGACAGGCTCAGAGAAGTGGCAAAAATCAAGAGCAGATTTTGGTTTCCAATGACTGCGAAAGTCAAATTTGAGTTGTTTGGATGTGTGTCATGCTGGTGGGTGTTATGGGAACCTGTGGGGGTTGATGAAGAGTTCAGTTTTTGAGGACCGATGGGAAAATCCCAAGCCTGAGGATTGGATTATGTTAAGGATGTCAGAGTTATCAAAAACACGGAGTCAGAGGGCTCTTCAAGTCAATATGAGTTGCCATTTGCAACCAATTTTACTTTTATAATACAAAGTATTTCAAAGCGAAACATAATAATAAATGAAAAAACATGTACAGTGTGGTGATTTTGTCCATCAGGAATTGATTGGGTTGTGAAAAAGAATATTCAGCTAACTGGATTTACCAAAAGATAACCTTATCCAGTAGTCTGCCTGGTGTACACAATCAGAGAATAAAAAAAATTTAACCATTTTATCTTGGCTACCTTCCTACCTGTGGTTTAGTTCTTTTGGTTTGGACCAATGTCAATAAAAGATCAATTGTAGCATTTTTTCAGCTATTTTGGCTCATTTTCACACGCTGTAAAAATAGCTGTAAAATTGACAGTATTACTGCCAATGTAGGTAGTTTTACAGCACAATTGCAATTATTAATTTACAGCGTGCTTGTGAATTTTATAGTATTACTGGCAAAATTTACGCACTGTAAATTAACAATTACAACTGTCCTGTAAAACTACTGTTTAAACCAAAATTGACAGTAATAGTGTCATTTTACAGCAGTTTTTTTTTACATTTTTTACAGATAGCTCTGGTCCAACCAGTTGAAATGAACCAAAATGCAGTCATGTCAAATCATCCATATCACTCATTGACCATATGAGTGATTGAACGAGTGTAATTTCCTGAACTGCTTTCTAATTAATCAGAATTTATGTGCAGGGAATATTCCAACAAAACAACAAGACCCTTGCTAGTATATAGAGACTACTGCGCTGGCTGAATTGTATATTGTATATTGGGCCCTCCAGGTCCGAGTTTGGACACCCCTGCTTTAGACCAACTATGTATTTTGAGAATGAAGTGCAGATATGGCTAGAAAACACATTACTGCACATATTAAAGGTGCATTGTCACTTCAGGGATTTGACTGCCAGCTGCCATGGAGCTTTATGTTGCTAAAGCACTTTCAACAATACTTGCCCTTATCCCGTAATGGACCCTTTTCACAAGCTAGTTATGACACATTTAATGGTCATCGTAATCTTAATTCCTTGAAAGTTTTTGATATTTAGATTTTTTTTAAACATATGAACATTTATATGTATTCAGGTATGTATTATATTATCTTTGCATCAAATTACAAAAAACATAAGGTGTGCAAGGTATTTCATATGCAGCGTCTATGGGGGCAGGACAGTGAATTTGAAGTTGTTCTCTCTACTGGCTGCCATCATCAGTCTCGCACAATTTTTTTTCTTTTCTCTGAAAGTCTTGATAACACCATAGTGGAGTTTTTCTTTCATTATTTCTGCAAATAGGATTGTAAAAAAAATTATGTGTTGTACTCTCCCATTTATTGCGCTCTAAGTTTACCCAAGTATGATGACTTCTGCTGTGGAGAAACCCGGAAATGTGAAAAGGGTCCATGACTACGGCAGCTGGTTTAGTCCAAAATGCTTTTTTGCAATTGGGTCTGTTTGAGTTTGGATCATGATTTCCCTCAAATGAACCACTCGAGTGTTTGTTTTTTTGTTTGTTTCTTTGTTTCTTTGTTTGAAAGCGTACAGAGACCAACTCTTTAGGTCTTGGTATGCTTTTTTTTGTCCGTTTTGGTGTGTGATTGCTGCATTTACACCTGCCCAAATCAACCGCACTAAAAATGAACTCAAGTACAATTCAACCAAACTAAAGGAGGCAGTTGTGAAAGCATTTATGGGAATAACTTACTTCAACAAAAAGTTCTCAATGAGACCAGGAACATGCATTAAAGCTGTGTTCACACTCGCAATTCGGTTCTCTTAGTTTATTTAGTCTGGAAAGACAAATTGTCCTGGTTTACTTAATGTTTACATTTGTCATTTTATAGGCTGAAAAGTAGAAGAACATGATAAACATTGTAAAGAGATTAATAAATGCTTAAAGGTGTCAAAACAGTACCAGTATATTGAGGAATTACCAACGTACATCACACATGACGTCACATGGGTTCCCAGTTGCAAAAAAAGACCGGTTGCAATAGCAACATGTCATACAACATGTGTGGTAGGATGCCAAATTCAAACCTAATTTTACCGTACACCACACTGCTTTTAATGCCAACCGCAGATGTCTTTGGCTAAAAGGGAGCTGAATGGAGTGAGGGCCTAATTAAAAATGCTCAACATTTCATATCAGGGAAGTTCATGCTATGCTGAATCCTACACATTACTCGTTTCTGATTGCAGCAATGATTTCAGCAAAAACAGTTAAATGAGGTTAATTAAACTGCAGACACTGAATGCTAGAATGAAATATAAAAATCTAAGTTTACATACCCTGCCGTACAGGTGCAGTTCGCTGTCAGAATGCAGTTGTTTTGCTTGCTGATGATTACCCAGGTCTTGTATAGCTTTGTTTTCTTTTCTTGTCTTTGGCTAGGCAGAGCCTCGGTTTTTAGCACTACATAGTTTTGAATCTGGTAATCAGGGAACATTATTTCTTGCACCACACAGAACAAAATTGTTGGCATCCAAAGACTTGTAGGCCTTTAACTTCTCTCTTGTAAAATCACTTGGAGTTTCAATGAGATAGTTGTATATTTTGGGCTGGAGGCTTGGCCATTTTGTCTCATCCAATATCTATTAGATAGGTTCTATCGCAAATGGACCTGTCAGACGAATGCCGCTCACTTTAACGTTAATTTTGCAGAATAACTGGGTGACAAGCTGTTATAATACACTGTAAGCATTATGTAAATAATATGTAATCAATATAACTTATTTCTAAGACTCTGAACAGCATCAGATATCATTCCCTCGCTGTAAATGCTAGCTCTCACGTTTTTTTTTCTGCAACCTCACTGCGTGCGCATCCTGATGTTTATAAACTAGTAATTCGTCTATTCTCTGTTACACACAAAGCAGGCTTGATTCAGAATGCTGTATTGACCTGTAATCTGAAAATTCATAATAATAAGAAGAAAAATAAGGTGTATCTTTGTGCATACTGTCGTTTTTAATCAAATCCTGTAACAGCATGTCTTTTTTTTTTTTTGGTTCATTTAGATGTCATTGATCATATTGCATTCAACCAAATTAGGTCTTGTCAGAGGTCCCAGTACATTTATTTGATGCACACCAAGGTTTACTGTATATACAGTTGAAGTCAGAATTATTAGCCCTCTTGAATTATTAGCCCCATTTTTTTCCCAGAAAACTTTTTTCAACACATTTCTATACATAATAGTTTTAATAACTCATTTCTAATAACTGATTTCTTTTATCTTTGTCATGATGAAAGTAAATAATATTTTACTAGATATTTTTCAAGATACTAGTTTTCAGCTTAAAGTGACATTTACAGTAAAAGGCTTAACAAGGCTCATTGTGTAACAGTGGTTTGTTTTGTAGTCAATCAAAAAACAATATTGATTAAAGGCGTTAATAATATTGGCCTTAAAATGGTATTTAACTAATTTAAAACTGCTTTGATTCTAGCTGAAATAAAACAAATAAGACTTTCTCCAGAAGAAAAAACATTATAGGAAATACTGTGAAAAGTTCCTTGCTGTTAAACATCATTTGAGAAATATTTGAAAAAGAAAAAAAAATCACAAGAGGGCAAATACTTCTGACTTCAGCTGTACACTCTCAGAAATAAAGGTATGTGAGCTGTCACTGGAGTGGTACCTTTTCAAAAGGTACACATTTGTACTTAAAGGGTCCATATTGGTACCTCAAAAGTATGCATTTGAAGTCAGAATTATTAGCCCCCTGAATTATTAGCCCCCCCTGTTTATTTTTTCCCCAATTTCTGTTTAACGGAGAGAAGATTTTTTTAACAAATTTCTAAACATAATAGTTTTAATAACCCATTTCTAATAATTGATTTATTTTATCTTTGTCACAATGACAGTAAATAATATTTTACTAGATATTTTTCAAGACACTTTTATAAAGCTTAAAGTGACATTTAAATGTTAAACTAGGTTAATTAGGTTAACTAGGCAGGATAATTGAGTAATTAGGCAAGTTATTGTATAACAGTGGTTTGTTCTGTAGACTATCAATAATATATATATAGCTTAAAGGGGCTAATAATTTTGACCTTAAAATATTTTTTTTAATTTAAAACTGCTTTTATTCTAGCCAAAATAAAAAAATTAAGACTTTTCACATACTGTGAACATTTCCTTGCTCTGTTAAACATCATTTGGGAAATATTTAAAAAAGAAAAAAAAATCATAAGGGGGCTAATAATTCTGACTTCAACTTATATTAGTACCTATAAATTTTAAGAGGAACACTTTTGTACTTTTTAAGTACTAATATGTACCCTTGAGGTATTAATATGGACCTTTTAGGTACGAATTTGTACCTTTTGAAACCCCACCCCAGTGACAGCTCGCGTACCTTCATTACTGAGAGTGTGTAGACTGTATGTTCATATATGGCCATATGAGAGACTTTGTTGTAATCTAACCGGACTTGCCAAGTAAGAACACAATCCAATACAGTCTATATTTCGATATTTCCATTGAGGTTTCACACTTCAGTGAATTACATGCTACAGTTTCAAGCTGTATAATGTATTAATACACGTCTTTGCTTTGCTGGCTTCCCATCGGAAATCCTATCAGCTTTAAAGCTGTCTGTCCTCACATCGCAAAAAAACACATTTCTCAAACTAAATTCACCATTACAAATGAAGCATTAATCCTTTAGCAAAAAAAGATGAACAGCAGTCAATTGCCACTGATGGAGAACGCTGAGGTCTGGGATTTCAGCCTCATCATTTTCTAAATGCTCAGTACTGTTAGTTCTCATGGACATGTGCATTTTTCTTACTGCTGGCCAGGATTGATGTCATTTACTGAGGAATAGAAAGAGTTTTCAACACTAATAATATGGTTAAATGTTAGAAGATTCCTTAATAACATGATGTATTCAAGCCCTTAAGGGAAGGTCATACACAACAAGCAATTATGTCGCATCTAAACATAGATGTGGGGCGGTACGGTGGCTCAGTGGTTAGCACTGTTGCCACACAGCAAGAAGGTCGCTGGTTCGAGTCTCGGCAGGGCCAGTTGGCGTTTCTGTGTGGAGTCTGCACGTTTTCCCGTGGGTTTCCTCCGGTTGCTCCAGTTTCCTCCACAGTCCAATGAATGAATGACTAAACATAGATGTCTTGGCTTAAACCAGGCTAAATTTGAGCTAAAAATCGAATCTAACGTCTAACGTTAATCTAAAAATAGACCAGTCATCAAATTCAAGTTTAAAATAAAAGAATCTATTTGATGTCTGTTAAACATACACACACACACACACACACACACACACACACAAGCTTGCTGTGTATTTACAAGGAGATGAGGCCTAATTATGAAATATTCCATCATGCAGAGCAAGATGGAAATGCCCATTAAAAATACTAATAATAAATAAATAATACAGCAAACAAAATGGTAACGAATGAACATCATGCATGTTTTTGTTTCTTTATAGTTTATGAGGGAGTTGTAATATATGATAATTGGTTTATACTGTCAAATTTTATATGTTGAGCCCTACTAGTCATTCATTCATTTTTTTTTCAGCTTAGTCCCTTTATTAATCTGAAGTCGCCACAGCGGAATGAACCGCCAACTTATCTAGCCCATGTTTTACGCAGAGGATGCCCTTCCAGCTGCAACCCATCACTGGGAAACATTTATACACACTCGATGACCTAGGCGGCCTCCTTGGGCGGCAAAATAGTGAGCGAACCCCCCGGTCCTCACTTTCATCCCTGACACCCACCTCCTCCCTCCCGGTCCTCACTTTCATCCATGAACCGGTCACTTTCTATTTCACTTTCGGGCTGAGGGCGGCATGATCGCCTTTCACCTAGAGTGCCAGTTCAGCTTGCTCCGGCCCTGTACACACTCATTCACACACATACACTACGGACAATTTAGCTTACCCAGTTTACCTATACCACGTCTTTGGACTTGTAGGGAAAACCGAAGCACCCAGAGGAAACCCGGTTGTTGCTAGAACAGATACGTTTGTGGAGAACATAATAATTACATTATTATTTAGAATTATTTATGTTAATTATTAAGTTTCCCATTTATTGTATTTTATTAATGTCTACCCCCACCCCAACCCTAAACCCAACCGTCACAGTACTGTAAAATATAAATTATTGTAATAGAGTGTCATAAAAAAATTCTGCTATATTTATGGCGGCAAATCAATGGCAATAATAATCTAGTGCATCTGTGATGTTTACGCGCATCGGTGATGTTTACGTGCACGCTGAACTGATCCACCGCGAGGAAACGGGGGCTCGTGAGCTCATCATACACCCTCGCGTGCGCACATCATCATCTGTGCGCACGATGTACGCTCTCGCTGGCTCTTCTCTGCTCGCGCAAAACTTTTTGGAGTTTTGTCAGTCTTGGGGCGGGACTTGGTTTACTTGTTATCTCTAACGCTATTGGCTACTCTCGCGCATGCGAACAGTAGTTTCCTTACGTGTAGGCCTGTAATCTGCTTGCGGTTCACTTCTCCTCGCGCGTAAACATCACCGCTGCGCTCGATTATTATTGCCATTGATGTTCCGCCATATATATTAATGTACATATCGCACTTCCGGCCGGCCGCATATCTAAATTAGACTTTACAGAGGAAACCAGTGCAAACTCCACACAGAAAAGCCAACTGAGCCAGCTGAGGCTCGAACCTTCAACCTTCTTGCTGTTAGGCGATCGTGCTACCCTCTGCGTCACCATGACGCCCACTAGTCATAATATAAACAACAATTCCAATTCATACACTAAACGTACCATTTAATCATCTGAAAATTAATGTCAGTGCTGAAATATGTAATCTTATTTGGTTTACTAATCTCAGACTCAGATAAGCTGATATAAGCTATATAAGTTTGTTGTGTTCCCAAAACCAAACTTTTTTTTAAAACAGCTCCTTTTTTTAGCATTCTTAGCAGCTCAGCACATCAACAATTACTTAAATGGTGATGTATCTGACTTAAGGCTGGGCAATTAATCAAAATGTAATTGAAATCGGCAATCAGAACCTATAATCGATCAAATTTTTCCAGGTCAATATTTTTATTTACTTTCCCTACCGTGTGTGGAGTTACATGACTACGCTCTGTTAGCCACACTTTACAGCCACATCTCATCTCTGGTCAAGTAGGACTATGGACCCACTCTTGAGCTTTACTTTGCACTACATTGACAATGATTCAAAGCTGCACCAGAGATGTCTTGATACGGCATATTTTCCCTTATTTCCAAATTCCATTATAGTTGTTTAACGTTGATGTTTAATAAGTAATCATAGATAGTGCATAGTGTGTTTGCTTCAATTATTTTAAAATCAAGTAATGCCCCCCTCATTCAGAAATCTCTCACTTGTAATATGTGAGCATATTTACTGTATAAAACCTGTCAGTGAACTAAAGGACAATATATATATATATATATATATATATATATATAAATAAAATAATATTTCATTAATCGTAATCGAGTTAAAATTTTCAATTAATCAAGATTTAGTTTTTAGGCTAAATCGTCCAGCCATAATCTGACTATGGACCCTATCATACACCCGCAAGACGTGTTTGGCGTGATTGGTTGCTATTTTTAGATCAGTGCAAGCATAATTTTCACATTTTGTGCCACGTTGTTTAAATAGCAAATCCATTTGCACCACTTTGTGGACTCCATGGGCTGCTGGTCTAAAAAAGAGGTGTGTTGAGGTGCATCATTGGAGCGTTGCTATTTTGAGTAACTGGAATAGACCGCACCATTGACCATCTAAAAGCAGGTCTAAAGTGCAGCGCAAAGCGCTTTAGTTATGCGCCTATGCAGGTTCAAATGCTTACACATTGCTTAATACACATAGGATGTACAGCAATAAACAAATATCTTTACATATGAAAAAAATTATTAAATGTTACAAAAAATATTCTTTTCTACATAATTATAAAAACCACTACCTCCATGCCTCATCTCTGGGGGCTTTTTCAATTTATTCATGACAATTTGCATTTGTATAATGTTATTTTTATTTGCAGTATTATTTATTATATCCATATTTATATTTGTTTTAATAAAAGCAAGTTTAGATTTGTCCACCTGTCGAGAGACGTATGCATCACCATATGGGGCATAAGAATAGGACATGCGTTTGGATAAAACTCTTTTTTTTTACCTCACTTTGTTATTATTGTTCATTTATTCATTTGCTGGAAATTAGAACTAAGTTAAAAATAGTTTTGAAACAAATGTTTGTGCTTAACTAACAAAAATTAAATATGTAGGTTAATGGATGTCTTCAGTGGAGTGAGTACAACACCATTTCCTTCACGAAAGTAAAGGAGTAAAAGTGAAGAGAAAGTAAAGAGGCTGAATGGAGGAGCCTCGTTCTTTATCCTCACGCTGCAGGAATAAGAGATGAGCCTCTGATTGGTTTAATGCATGTTATGCTCAAAACACACCCAAAACTCATTAAGAGAATAAGCACAACCCTGTTAAATCATGCACCGTTGTGCAGAGCGCATTTTTCTGTCCTTAAATTAGTAAAAGTGGATTCTGACACGGCCTTAATGCTTTTGCACCATACGCTTTAGACTTTGCGCATAGATCGTTAAATATAGAGCCCTAACTTTCTTATTTTAAAGTGATTATATTTAAAACATAAATAAACAACTGAGAAATTTGACAGTAAAATGGTTTTAAAAAAAATTGTATCTGCTTTTATTGTAGCCAAAATAAAACAAATAAGACTTTTGAAAACACTGTCGATAGGGTTTAGGGAACGGGTGAGTGGTAAGATTGGTCGACAGCTGCCTCTGGTGGATTTACGCAAGAAGAGCAGGTGCGAATGGCACTCGGGAGAAAAAGTTGAGATCTGAAAAAGTGTACACAGCAACCACTGGTGGATTCGCAAAAACTGTAAAAAAAATACCTCATGGGACGTATTTTGCGCTCTCCAGAATTGTATATAGGGGTACATAACAAAAATGAGCCTGGGTTGGAAGTTTCTGTCAAGACCTGATTCCGATCAGTCCAAATGTTGTCGTTAGCCTCTAAAAGGTCAAAGGTTTCCTGCATGAGATCAGATTATGAGCACAGAGGCAGCAGTGTTGCATGAGCGCTGTCAGGGGAGCACCACGCATCTATTATTATGGCGTTTGCAGCCTTAATAATATCCCCCATTGATCACTGTTTCCACCTTCCAGACAAAGAAATCCCTCAAAGTCCGAGAGATCCCCCAGCTGCGCCTCTACATTTTTCATGAAGCCTATGAATCATCATGATGGAAACACAATGGTAGCTTTCCATGTTACTATAACTGCACTTCCATGATGTGAGCGGCTCATGTTTCACAGAAATCTTTAAAGCCGCGTTCATTCAGGCCCCCGGTGAGCCGGAGATTTGACTTGCTTAAGATCATAAGTCATACAAATTGCTTTAAGTAAGTTCTCTTAGTCATCCGGGGTTGTCGTTCATTGGCTATAATAATGCCATAATGCATATCTCCTACAGTAGATGATTGCATTGTTAACATTGTGTATTGAGGGCATCCGCTGTGTAAAACATATGCTGGAAAAATTGCCAGTTCATTCCGCTGTGGCGACTCCTGATGAATAAAGGTACTAAGCCGAAGGAAAATGAAATGAACATTGTGTATTGGTTGGAAATGTCTTTATTTGTACAAGTGCGCCCTCTGCTGTTCAGCCAGTTATTTTGTTAAACCCATGTGTGTTGCTTCCTTTTTAATGCCAGTTCTCTAATCCTTATATTCTGTGCAGGGTGCGAGGGGAACAGATGGACCAGTTGGAGAAAAAGGAATGATGGGAATGAAGGTGAAATGTACTATTCCTGTAGAGCTTAGCTTCTGTGTGATATTTTATAGTAATAATACTGATAAGATTATCTTTTTAAACAGTAATTAGTTATTGTAACAATTAAATTCATTTAAATGGTATATCATTACTTTAGTGCGTTCCTGTTTTTGTTATTCTTAAAGAGATAGTTCACCCAAACCTGAAAATTTTGTCATTATTCACTGTCACAAACCTGTTTGGTTTCCCCCACAGTCCAAAGATTGGATGAACTAAATTGGTCGTAGTGTATGAGTGTGTGTGAATGTGAGAGTGTATGAGCGTTTCCCAGTACTGGGATGTGGCTGGAAGGGCATCTACTGCGTAAAACTTATGCTGGAATAGTTGGCGGTTCATTCTGCTGTGGCGACCTCTAAAATAGAGACTAAGCCGAAGGAAAATAAATGAACGAAATCCTATAACCATTGACTTCCATAGTATTTATTTTTTCTGCTATGGAAGTCAATGGTTAACGGTTTTTAACATTTTTCAAAATATCTCCTTTTGTGTTAAACAGGTAAAAAAGAAACTTATAAAGGGTTAGTAAATTAATTTTTTTGGGTAAAGGGACCAGATGGACCAGTTGGAGAGAAAGGAATGATGGGAATGAAGGGGAAATGTACTATTCTTGAAGAGCTAAGCTTCTGTGGGATATTTTATAGTAATGATACTGATTAGATCATATTCTTAAAAAGTAATTAGTTATTGTAATAATTTAATTAATTTCAATGGTATGTTACTACTTTACTGCTGCTTGTATCCGCTATTCTTAAAGGGATAGTTCACCCAAAACTGAAAACTCTGTCATCATTCACTGTCACAAACCTGTTTGGGTTTCTTTATTCTGTTAAAGATAAAAGAAGATATTTTAAAAAATGTTGAAACCTTTAGTGGTTGCCTCACAGCAAGAAGGTCGCTAGTTTGAGTCCCAGCTTGGCCATTTGGCATTTCTGTGTGGAGTTTGCATGTTCTTACCATGTTCACTTTGGTTTCCTCCGGGTGCTCCAGTTTTTCCCAAAGTCCAAAGACATGCAGTATAAGTGAATTGGCTGTAGTGTATGAGTGTGTGTGTGTGAATGTGAGAGTGTATGAGTGTTACCCAGTACTGGGTTGCGGCTGGAAGGGCATGTTGCTGTATAAAACATATGCTGGAATAGTTTGCGGTTCATTCCGCTGTGACGACGCATGAAAAGGAATAATTGAATGAATGAATGAAAACCTGTAACCATTGACTTCCATAGTATTTATTTTTTCTGCTATGGAAGTCAATGGTTACCGGTTTCTAACATTTTTTTAAATATCTCCTTTTGTTTTAAACAGAAAAAAAAGAAACTTATAAAGGTTTGAAACCACTTGAGGATGAATAAATACAATGTTTTGGGTGAGCTATCCCTTAAAGCATAGATGATTATTTTGATATCGATGTTGATCTTTATTGACAGGTTCATTTTAGGATCTTAAACACTTAGCTTAGCAATATTATTCTCATGGGTTTATGTCAGTAACATCAAAAAGTCTGTCTGGCCGTGGATGATAGAGCTGTGTGAATGGTGCATGAATGAAAGCACATTGTGATGCTGTGCTATTTTCAAGATGAAGTGCTTGACTTCCTCCACGCTGGCATGCGATGGATTTTCCGTACCACAGAGCAAAACAACATATGAAACGCATCTAAATTGTCAGCACAACTTTTTTTTATCAACCTTACAATGCTGGCGACAGGGCGCATTGAAGGTTTATTCGAACCATTTACAAAATTCTTGGTTGTGGTTCGATCAGAAGCAATAATGAAGGATAATTTGAGGGATTCTCAATGTGTTGCAGTGGAAAAACATTAAATGTTTTTTGGGGGTTCTTTCTGCAGGGTCCTGAAGGCCCACCGGGAAAACAAGGTTTAAGCGGACAAATGGTAAAAATGACAGTTTTCATTTTATAAATCAAAAATTAAATTGCAGATTTCAGATGTGTACTTGAAACGATCAGGGGTGCCTTTCCCAAATAATGACGTAACTCGCGGCTGAACTATCATAGTACGATGCATCGTTTGGGAAAAGAACGATGTAGTTTCTCTGTCGCAGATCTATTGTTTGAACCATGTTATGCCGAGTTCAGACCGCATCATTTTCAAAGTAGTCATGTCACAGATGTTTTCACACTGCATGACTATCTAGGCTAGCATTTTGTCGCTGCTTTGTTTACACTGCAAGATGGATCGGCGACAGGGGGTTTCACACTGTATGACTTTAAAATAGGAAGAAACGGCAAATATAGGGCCAATGTTTCCTTTACAAATATTATTGAGAACATTAAATATTCTATTCAGGAACATAAAACCACTTACAAACGCTAACACATATTCTAATATCATATATAAATCATATAAATAAATCATTCAATAAATAAATAATGAGGCTATTTATTAAGAAATGAAATTTAATATTTATTATTTATTAGGAAATGAAAAAAAATTGTACTTTAATAATAATATTAACAATATTAATGATAATGACGATTATTATTATTATTATTATTGTTATTACTTTTATTATTATTATATTACTATTATTTTTATTGTTATTAAGTAGTAGTCTACTTTTACAATTTGACACATGCAAACCACTGCAGAAATGTTCTAACCAACAGGCCCATGTCATATACGGTACAAATACTTAATATATAACCTACTATAAATTAAAGCCATTAACGTATGCTATGTTTTTTGTTTTCACAAGCTTTGGAGACGTAACATAAATTCTGCTTTTAAATAATAGCTCTCCTATAGCTTTCATCATGAGCCACGACTATGTTCCAAATGGCATCAATGTTTTCAAAGTGCACTGTGAAGGGAGCGCAATTGTAAACATGAAGATTGCTAAAACTGAACTTTAAAAATGCTTTGAAAGCAAATAACGCCTAAGAGTGATGACTTTAATGTTTTTGGGGTTTTTTATCATTCCAAGTTTACATGTTAGAATGTTCTAATTGAATAGGGCATAGGGGGGATAACTGTTAATAGTACATAGCAAGGAACTATGTTTCTAAGTACAGCTCCAGAGGTGTAGTTGCAAGCATACAAGTTTGCGATGCAGTTTGCGAATGTTCATTGGAACGACGGATTTGAGAAACACCAAATCAACAAACTATGTTTGTAACGACACAACTTGCGACCTTAGTTGGCTAACGATGGTTTTCGGAAACACACCCCAGATTGTTATTGCTGCTAACTGTTCAGATTGTTCTGTTAGGTGATAGATAAAGGGGACCTATTATGCAAAATTTCAACAGTCTGTGAATATAACCAGCTTTTACTGGTAAAAAATGAATATTTTTTTTTTATAATCACACTTGATAAAAACAATCTGCTGAAACACTTTGACTGAAATTCTCCATTTGTATGTGTCATCAGAGGGAAAAAGCCTCGCCCATTAGTGACCACCTCTCCCTCATTATCAGAGTTAGTTTTGTTTTTGAGTCTGCCATGATGCTGACAAACAGGCTGTTGGTGCTTCGTCCTCTTAAAAGTAAAAAAAAAGCACAATCTGATTTGAATTTAAAGCGACAGTCACCAAAACGGCACAATAAGGATCAAAGCTTACACTCAAAAAAAATGTTTTTTTACTTGTTCAACCTACTTAATTAAAATGAGCTCACAATTCTTAAGATTTCATTGGGACAACCTAATTTTTTTATGTTCAATCTACATAAATTTGTTAAGTGAACTTAATTGATTTGTGCTGGGACAACATGAATGAATTGTGTGGAACCCTGCATTTTTTACAGTGTAAAAGGGGCAGTTTCAAAAAGATATAAAATATTATTTGTCGGGTATTTTTAGCTGTAACTTCACATACACAATCTTGAGACATCAGAGACTTATTTTACATCTTGTAAAAAGGGGCATAATAGGTCTCCTTTAAGTCTGTAATAAGTGCAATAAGATTATAATACCTTTTCACTCACAATGTCAAGATGCTTTAACATCTAACTTCCTGATGCTTTTATCCAAAATAATTGAAAATACTATCAAGATTAGCATTTTCTAGAAATCAAATCCATAATCTAGACAGCGTTTGTTAGTTAGGGTAATCAATGGTTTGCCGTCTGTTAAAGTATGTTAAATGCACAATGCGAACGTATAGAACCAGCTGACACATGATAAGTGATGACCTGTTAAGTGAAGGGTTAAAAATTCTTTATTACATGGCAACCCTTTTGATTATACCAATTCATTCCATGGTCATTTGCCAAGTTATAGACAAGTAAAAGCAAGAAATGCCCTTTGCAGCAAAATATCTGACTGAATTTACTTATGAAATCTCACAGAGAGAGTTTGTGTAAATGACAAGGATAAATGATATCTTATAGGCCCACATGAAATCTCTGCAGATTTCCACAGATTTTTAACCCATCTAGTCTATTTAATTTCTTTGTGTAAATGTGTGTAAATTTAAATATATTGAGTTTTTTCATTAATTTCTGTAATTTTATTGACTAATATGAAAATGTTCATATGATTTGTTTACAATACAGTTTGTAAAGTAATATTTTCTGTCTTTTGGTAGATGTATGTCATATGAAAGACTTGATTTGTTTACTAAATAAGTGGATCTAATTGGTCTTGCATTGTAAACATGAAATAAAAAATAAAAAATGTATTATTTTTATATATTAACTTTTTAGTTATGATACTCCCAAAATTGCATAAATCTGCAGATTTTTTTTTACTAAATTCTGCGCAGAAATAGCAAAAAACGTCTGCAGATTCTGTCTGCACTGCAAAAAATGCTTTTCTAACGTAGATTTTTTGTCTTGTTTCTAGTCCAAATATCTAAAAAAAATTTAAATCAAAAAGAATTTCTAGGCAAGCAAAACATGTTGTCTTTTTTTAGAAATAATATGCCAAAATTAAGTGAGTTTTTCCTCAAAACAAGCAAAATAATCTGCCAATGGGGTAAGCAAAATAATCTTATGTCAAAAGGAAAAACAAGATTATTTTGCTTGCTCCATTGGCAGATTATTTTGCTTGTTTTGAGGAAAAGCTATTTAATAGTGGCTTATTATGTCTAAAAACAAGACAATATGTTTTGCTTGCCTAGAAAATGCTTCTTGATATAAGACTTTTTAGATATTTGAATTTCTAAGTAAGAAAAGCATTTTTTGCAGTGTGGCTTTACTTATAGCTCATAGTAACCTGTGTTGGCTACCCTCCGTACCATATTTGTGAGATGGTTGATCCCTGTAACTGTTTTCAAACATATTTGCTAGTTATTTGTTCTCAAGATTACACAGATAAATAAAGGCTCTGGCAACCGTCACCAAGTTACTATGGTTACTACTAATGTTTATGTTTATTAAATCATTTAATGATTATTTAATCATTTTAGAAGACCATAGAATAAGTTGATATAATAACAGATCATAAAAGTACTAATAAAACATTTAACCCAATATCTAGTTTTGGAGATAGCGCTCCTCTAAATGACCTAAGATAGTGAATCTATAATTAAACTAGTGTTGAAGTGTGTGTAGCTCTGAGATTCTCTTTTATGTATTATTAGGGTAAAATTGGGGAAACTGGTGAAGCAGGACCAGCTGGATTTACTGTACGTAAATTTAATATATTATTAAAATTCGATATCCTTGCATGCATAAACTCTTTAAGATACTCATTAAACTTAAAATCGTTTTTGCAGGGTGTTCAAGGACCAACTGGACCTCCTGGAGCGAAAGGCATCTTAGGAGAACCTGTAAGTACATTCACATAAACGCATTATAATACATACATATATATATTTATATATTAGTGAAGCCCAAAAAGAGAAACTGTTTTGGTGGGTAAGAAAACTGAGGCGTTTCTTAATGTATCATCTTTTATAAACTATAAAAAGTGTAGTTTAAATAAAACCATAAGGTAATATGAAAGTTTATTTGAGCGCTATGAAACATTTATGGGAAACATTTTCATAAACACAATGCTAAATATCAGGTTGATGTACACTGCTGTTCAAAAGTTTTGGTTTGGTAGCATTTCTTAAATGTTCTTGAAGGAAATCTCTTACAGTATGTTCACCAAGACATGTTTTGTCATTCAATTCTCATGTATTCCTATGATTCAGTGCTGTATTTTCATTATTCCACTCTTCAGGGTCACATTTTTTTTCATAAATTACTCTGATATGCTGATTTGGTGCTGAAGTAACATTTCTGCTGCTTAATATAATGATATGTTTGCATATTTATTTAACGAAATAAAGAATATCTACTTTTATTTGTAATACAATCATGACACTTTTTGTTCTTAAAAAAAAATATATGTGATCATGTGTGTGTGTGTGTTATTCCTCATGTTTTGAGGACCAACTGTCCCCACGAATATTGCAGTACCAGTAAATATTAACCTTGTAGAGACATTTTTTGGACCAGGAAAACTTCACATAAATCGCTATAAAATAGTGATCACTATAAAATATAAAATAGTGATCAGTGTAGTGGGTTGCTGGTTTGAGCCTCGGCTGGGTCAATTGGCATTTCTGTTTGGAGTTTGCATGTTTTCCTTGTGTTGGCTCCGGTTTCCTTAGGGTGCTCCGGTTTCCCCCACAGTCCAAAGACATATGGTATAGGTGAATTGGATCAGCTAAAAATTGTTCGTAGTGTATGTGTGTGAATGAGAGTGTATGGATGTTTCCCAGAGATGGGTTGCAGCTGGAAGGGCATCCGCTGCTGAATAAGTTGGCGGTTCATTCCGCTGTGGCAACCGCAGATTAATAAAGGAGCTGAAAAGAAAATGAATGAATATCTAAAATATAAATCATTACGTCTATTCGAAGTCCCCATAAAAATAGCTGTACAAGTGTGTGTGTATGTGTGTTTCATTAAAGATATTATGAACATTAGTGTTCAAATTTGTCTGTCTGTTTCTTTATAGGGTCCTCAAGGCCCACCGGGACTGTTGGGTCCATTGGGGGAGATTGGAGCAATGGTAAGACTATTGACAAAATCTTCAGATATGTATTAATATGTTTACCTTACAGCACTCTTTCAGCAATGTTTTCTTTCCTGTATATAATTTTAATAGACAACACTTTAGTTTAGTAGTTTGACTTTAGTTTGATTAATGGCTTATTATGCATGACCATGTTTCAGATGCCTAAATATTACAAATCTGAACTGTAAAAATGATTTGACAAAAAGTTGACAACAAATGTTTTTATGTTTCTATGACTTATTTTAAGAAGTTAATCAAGTTTTAACTGAAACAAAATGTTTTTTTTTGTTATATATGGTTTAACGTAATATTTTTAGTCAGTTTAACTGATGTAAGTTGATATGACTAGAAAATGTTATTAGATTCAACTAAGCAATTTAAGGCAGTAAGATTTTTTTTTTACAGTGTAAACGTAACAGCATCTTACTAAACAGTCCCTCTAGAATTGTGTGAGTGCAATTGTACTTTAAAAAAAAGGAATATTTTACAAGTTTTGTGTGTATTTTCACTGCAAAACACAGGAATTGCTGCAAATAATGCTATACGTTTTGATAAAAGAGGTCACAAAATCATATAAGGTCACAAATATAAATTTGCTAATGTAAAATGCTGGAGGAACTGACTTGAATTATTACTAGACAGCAAAGTAGATGTTTATTTGAGACAAAGGTCACAGTAAATAGTTATTTAATAGTGTCAGTTCAGTTCATCTTCATTTTTATAGCTCTTTTACAATGTAGATTGTGTCAAAGCAGCTTAACATAGAAGTTCTAGTCAATTGAAACTGCTTCAGTCTAGTTTTCAGAGCTGAAGTTTAGTTTAGTTCAGTGTAGAGCTGCACGCTAAATCGAAAAAAGATTGCGATCTGAATTCGACCCTATACGCGATCTTAAGTTAGCTTTTCTATGATTCAGCCAATTACGTATAATTTCAAGGTCAGGAGAGAAGCGTATAGGCGGTCGCACAAGTCTTCACAGTAACATGGGCAGAAACCATTTTGCTCAGTAACACGGACACCTTCACCTTCGTGTTAAAATTGTCGCATACTGTATTTATAAGGTATAATTCACCCAAAAATGTCATTCCTGTCTTAATGTAATGATGTAGTCGCGGCCAGGAAATCACACGTGAGCTGACGCACTGTTTGTTTACTACAGAGAGGACGCGCACGTGCACGCCAATGTCTAATTTAGTGAATAGAACCTGCATAGGCTTTGAATAACAGCTAATAAAGTTGTAAATAACGTTCAGTTTGTTGCACAGAGTGATCGTTTGGAAGCCGCGTGGGAAGTATGATAAGTTAAAGTGAAACCAGCGCGCACATCATTTAAATGATCATATCACATTTTAGAGTCATGTTTACGACTAGCATTTGTCAAGCTTATGTTTGTTTAGTTTTCATGGCGATCTCAAAGTGTTGTGCATGAGAATAAATGTTTAACAGTGTCAGTATAACTACTCTAGCCTATATAATATTTGTAACGTGACAGTGACGCTAGACAACAAAATTGAGCATTTTAACCAACAGACCTACACATAAGCCTAATATTAGTATTGTTGTTTGACCATATGTTTGAGAATAACAATAATTATAGCATACACATTAGTGATTCGCAGATGTCAGTTAAATCTGCGGGCGCTGCAGATAATCTGTGGGTCGGTCGGGTAATAAAAAAATACAGTATGATTAATCGTGGGTGGGTTGTGTGGTGGATGTAGTGGGACATGGCAGTGGACCAGCAAAAAAGCAGAGAGTGGGCTTTGCAGAATTGGAAGATGAGACCCCCAAAATAATGGATGAAGTGCAAGAGTACTTAGGCCTGTCACAATAATCAATATATCGACTTATCGCACAACACATGGACATCAATTCAATTATTTTTAGTGATGCAATATATATCGCCCATACATTAAAACAATTCTAGCAACATTTTAACTGATTGTGCAACATCTCTACCTCTACTGGAGTTGTCAGTATGGTTAAAAACACTATTGTATTTACTATAATTTACTATAGTATATTTTCATGTGGATGTCTGACAACTGAAAATAGATCTGGTAGCAGATATATTACTTTACACCTTGCACTTTTTTGTTAACACTAATTATTAATCATTTAGGATATGCTTTTTCACATTCTGATTCCAATTATTGAATTGTTAAAATGACTATAATTAAATTAAATATTCTTAAGAATAAAAAAGTGTGTGTTTTTGAAAGAGTGTACTTGTATTGTGATATTATATTGTCATTCTGGCATTATATAATGAGTAGCATAAAATGGTCTTAAAATGACAATAATATTGTTTATCGCAATATATTTTGGTGCAATATATCGTACAACCAAAAATGGATATCGTGACAGGCCTAAGAGTACTGTTCAAACTTTCAGTTAGAGGAGTCATCAGAGGAAAATCTGCTATCGTTCTGGGAGAAACAAGATGGCTTATTTCCACGACTGCATCACTTTGCGAGGAGAATCTTGTGCATTCCTACAACAAGCGGTGTGAGCAAATGCTCATTCAGTGCAGCTGGCCGCGTTTTGGAGGCAAGGCGGATTGCACAAATTTAGGCACAGTAGATGCTATTCTGTTTTTGCACAGTGCAAAGAAAAAAGGCCAAGTAAACATAACATAGCTACTGTTTAAGCTGAAGTAGCACCTTTTTGTTATCTTGTTCTTGTATCTATTTAAAAATGTTGTCTAAAGACAAACTTTTGTTTTTATAAATAAATGTTAATTTAAAAAGGTTTACGATCAACGTATTATTTTACTATCAGAGATGCACAGATTAGCTCACTGAATCTGCTGTTAATATCCACGGTGACCTATCATCATGCCTAAAACAAAAAATTTTATTATTAAAATGATGATTGGGTGCGGATACATACTGTATATAAGATAAAACTATATGTACGGGCGGGTGGCTGGTGAATGATTAGTATGAAGCCGCGGATTCGAGTGACATTTCAGCTGATCCGCGCATCTCTAATACACATATTAACATTAATTTTACATCTACAGAATCGTGAGAAAATCGTAATCTTTATTTTAAGCAAAAAAAAAATAATCGTGATTCTCATTTTAGCCAGAGTCCTGCAGCTCTAGTTCAGTGTGATATAAATGTCACTGCTGAAAGCCCAAACACTGAAAAGCAAATCCAACGTTAATGAACAAATCCAACAGTTGGTCCCCAAACTAAAATGGTCCCATGCTGTCACTTTGCTTTAAATTATCTATCCATTATTTTCACACGTATTCTTAGCTACACTGCATGGGAGCAGATACTGTGGCAAGATTCAGAAATCTAGATGTTGACTAGTTTTCTGGTTTATGTAACAGGGTTTACCTGGGAAGAATGGTGATCAGGGCTTACCGGGTGAACCAGGAGAGAAGGTGAAGTGTCTGCATTGTTTTCATTGCTGATTTGGATATAAATAATTATTCTATTTGAGAGTCTGTCAGTGTTTTTTATAATAGTGTTGAAATAGAAAAAGAAAAGATAAATGGAGTCGTTTTTTCCCACACTTTCTAGGGTGCAGTTGGATCTCCTGGGAGTGCAGGAGAGCAAGGCCTGATTGGACCTCGAGTAGGTTTCTTCTTTTTATTTCTGCAAAGGACTTTATTCAGGAGAGGTGCTATAATTAATTTAAAACTGAATGAAAATAACACTGTGAGGGGCAAATTAATGTTAGGGATAATCATTCAGTCAGCGTAGCACTGAAAATACAGCTTTATGACAATATTCACAGTGAATACAACCCTCATACTGCCATTATATTAAATCTGCACTTCAGTGGCTCGTTTCCACTGACTGGTATAGTACGGTACGGTACGGGTCACCTTTATCAGGCCTGCGTTTCCACTACTAAAAGGGTACCAATGGTACTCTTTTGGTGGGCGTAGTGTACGACAGAAAGTTGCAGTCAACGTCATTTTCGCTCAAGAAAATGTCTACAGTAAAGCTGTATGGGTCGCTTACATATCATATAAGAAGCACTTCTCACAAAAAAGATATACGCATAAATACTAACTTTTCTATGAACATGAGTTGATTATAACTGCAGATCAATGCCAGTGCGAAATAGTCTACTGTAACGTCTGCATTTACATGAAATAAATAAATAAATGCAACATATATGAACACATACAGACCCTTACAGTCTCCGATATGTTACTACTTACAGAAAAACTACACACAGCATACATGTAGTCTTTATTTAGGGTTAAAATAACACGAAATATAGCCCACAGTGCAAACCTCTCATGATTAAATGTGTCTTTAATCTTCAGCAGCACATGTAGTCTCTTGTTAGAAAGTAATTCCATCATTCTGAGTTCATAATAGTTCATAATAAGGTGATAATAATAGTTAAACATGGCAGTTTGTTCACGTTTGCTGAAAAATAATGTGCTCCTTTTTTTCCGGCTTCTTCTTTCGTTTTTTCATGCATCACTCTCTCGTTTGTCAGTTTCTGACAGGATCGGGTTTCAAAAGCACTCCAATAATGAAGCGCACGTTATTATCATCAGCTCAAGAAGTTTGTTATTTCAAATTTAGACACGCGGGGAGCGCAAGCAAGAAATCGAAACCGCTCGCACTTCAGACTGGCTCATAAAAAACTACGGGACACAGGCACTTTTTGGCTTTGTGGCTGTTCATCAAGTCGACGACAAGGTTCGTTTTAGCCCGGGTTGACCATGGCTCGTTATTATATGTATATATATTTATGCTGTAATCTCTCTGCTGTGTATTAAAACATGGCAGTTTCTTTGTTTTCATTCTGGCTTGTTGTGTGAGTGAATGACGTATCTCTGTAAACCAATAGCGTTCAGCTGCCACCTTTTGGTACCCTTTCTCGTGTTTGGTACCCTTTTGAAAGGGTGCCGAAAAAGAGATACGGAACCGTACCATACCACTCAGTAGAAACGAGCCATTAACATCTTAAAATTTTCTTAACTTAACATCTTAATATTTCCTGGTATTATGATATTAAGTGTATTTAGAGTACAATATTAACAACTGGAGTCTGATATAATGGCAAATTATAAAATATCTGTAAGTCAATCTTATACTTTGCTTTAAATAAATATTCAATTTAATGTGTTGCTTACAAACCTATTTTAAGGTACTTTATAATTATTTGAACTGTAGGCTATTGTTCAGTTTACATTCAAGTTAATATAAATCCTAAAGCTTTGATATTAAAAGTCTAGGTCACACACTATTTTATGGTACAAATCTATCTATTAATTATCCATTAACTACAGTATGACTTTTTAAACTCCTAATTTTCTGCTTTTTATTAGTTAGTAAGGTAGTAGTTGGGTTTAGGTATTGGGTTGGATTAGAGATGTAGAATAAGATCATGCAGAATATGTGCTATATTTTATGAATACAAATAAACAGGAATTATATTAATAATAGGCAGGTAATAAGCCATTAGTTAGTAGTGAGAATTGGTCCTTAAACTAGAATTAGTCCGAAAAATATGTGAAAAGCACATTATAGACATCACGGTGGCTCAGTGGTTAGCACTGTCACCTCACAGCAAGAACGTCGCTGGTTCGAGCCCTGGCTGGGCAGTTGGCATTTTTGTTTGGAGTCTACATGTTCTCCCCATGTTTGTATGGGTTTTCTCCGGGTGCTTCGGTTACCCCACTAGTCCAAAGACATGCGATATAGGTAAATTGGATGAACTAAATTGGCCGTAGTGTGTGTGTGTGTGATTGTGAGAGTGTATGGATGTTTCCCAGTGATGGGTTGTGGTTGGAAGGGCATCCACTGCGTAAAACATATGCTGGAATAGTTGGCCGTTCATTCCGCTGTGGGGACGCCTAATAAATAAGGGACTAAGCCAAGGAAAATGAATGAATGAATGAACTATATTATAGTTTACCATCAAAAATATTTGTAATTACTTTCAGCAATACACTTTAACCATATTTTAAAGATGACAGAAGTAAATATTACATCATTTATAAAATGCCCTATTTCAGTGGGTCAAAAACACACTCAGATTGCATTGTACTGTATGTTACCTTATGTAAGAATATAAATTGTGATGTAATTGCAATTAAGAGAACTAAATGTAGAATTCAGGAAGTCTTTCCATTAGCAACACTGGTGGCTTTTTAAAGTCACTTACAGAAAAAGGAGTGTAAAAGTTTTCACAACCTAGAAAGTTTGATAAGGTCTCATTTTTGTTAAGATGATGACAGTACAAAATATTTTACTAGATATTTTTCAAAATAGTAGTATTCCGCTTAAAGTGAAATTTAAAAGCATAAATAGGTCAATTAGGGTAATTAGGCGAGTTAGGATAATTAGGCAAGTTATTGTAAAATGATGGTTTGTTCTGACAATCAAAAAATAAATAGTGCCTAAGCCGGCTAATAATATTGACCTTAAAATGTTTAAAAAAAAATAAAAACTGCTTTTATTCTAACTGAAATAAACCAATTAAGACTTTCTCCAGAGGAAAAAATATTATAGGAAATACTGTGAAAAATTCCTTACTCTGTTGAACATAATTTAGGAAATATTTGAAAAAGCAAAACAAATTCACAGGAGGGTGAATCATTTTGGACTTCAACTCTATATTCACATCAAAATACAAGTACAGTATATCATTTCTGTAAAAAAAAAATATGCTTATACCATTTTTTCACAAAGGATGGTTTATTAGATGCGACCTAGAAACTCATGCATGTTAGTCTATCACAGCTCACACGTTTCATTGGTTAAAAATGGCAGCTGCTCTGCTTAAAGTCTGTATTTGTCTTTTTTAAAGTAGAACAGTGAATGCTTATAAAAACGTTCTCGTTTAGGGTGACCCTGGAGTCGATGGAGAGGCTGGTACAAGTGGTCCAGATGGAGCCAAGGTAAGAAAAATGTCATTTATAAAAATTGTTGCATGATCCCTATTTATACCAAAAAAAGGTTTATAAACATTACTTTTTTTGTTTTTGGTCACATTTTTTTTTTTGATGGTCCGTTTGTTGAATTTAAGTTACATTGCATATACATGCCAACTAATTCCCATTAGATTATATGTAGACTGTTAGGTTAGGGTTGGTGTTAGGGTTAGTGTAAGTTGACATGTACTTGCAAAGTTTATTATAGTCTGTTAAATGTCTGTTAAAGGAGCAGAATCAGGAGATTTTAAGCAGACAGACTACTAATACTTTAATGGACCATAAATATAAAGTATTACCTCGTTTTTTGCTTGCATCTACACTCTCAGAAAAAAGGTACACAGTGGTACAATTAATATTCCTTGAGTAACAGTTTTGTACCTTTGTAAAAATTGTACTGTATATGGTACAGAAAAGGTCTCTTATGACACTGTTCTGTACCTTTTATGGTACAACTGAAATGAAGGAAAACAATTGTTTTCATAAAAAAGGTACATAAGTGTTAGACAACTTTTTTTTTTTACTACAATATCTATGAAAATAAATATGACTGGAACGGCAAAGTGATTTTATAAACAATTTCTATATTAAAACAAGAATCATCATTTAAATATGTTTAAAGAAACTCATAAACATTAATTATTAAGTTCTATAATACAATATTACAAAACAACTGGTTAACCATAAAATTATAGGTATTGTAAACTAAACATTTAAGGCATTTTAAATAAATGTTTGGTAAGCATTTTTGACACTGTTAAGGTACAAAGTGTCTCGTCACTGTTGTGGTACCTTTATGGATCAGATTTGTACCTTTGATGAAGGTATATTATTGTATCTGCAGGTTTTAAAAAACAAAGATACATTTTGGTTTCCCATGGTACAAATCCTGTCCTTAAAGGTACAAACTGCAAAGGTACAAATTTGTTTCTTTGTCTTAAGGTACAATTCTGTTCTATAAAAAGGTACTGCCCCAGTGACAAGGGTTTGTACCTTCTTTTGTACAACATTGTACCATTTTTTCTGAGAGTGTATAAGGCTTTTTGATTGGGGTTTAATTTTATTGGATTCTACCAATAAGGATTAAGCTTTAACCTCAGATTTAACTTTAAACTTGCTATTGTGGAGGTTTAAGGATTATCAAAATATATTAATTTATTGATTAAAAAAATCACATTTTAAGTAGTAGGTTTTCTATTTTGTTTTATTACAGTAATACAACAATATATGCATTTAATATATTACAAAACAAACATTATTTTCTACTTAAATATTTGAATAAACAATCAAATGCATAAGTAAATAGATAGATCATTCATTTTCTTTTCGGCTTAGTCCCTTTATTACAGTTTTTCTCAGTGGCTTTGGTGCATTTCTCACAACACTATTAACATTTGCACAACAGTGAATGCATTTCTCAAAACAATTAGTCATTTGTGCACATCATAGTAGCAGTTTCTCATTCCTTTCAACAAATTGCAAATGCTTTTAAACATGCATCAATTGCTTTCATACAGCTCTCTATAACATTATCACTTGCTTATGTCATGTCAGTCAAAATTAACTAAACTTGTGGATGCTGAATAGTCATTCCATATAAAACTAATAGTCCTCATTTCATTACTTGAGTCATTACATATAAAAATGTTGAAGTACTGTAGTTGTCAAAATCTGTCAAAATGTTTAAAATCTTTTTTTTTCTGAAAATGTCTTCTAAATTGAACAATTTCATGAGTGATTTACAGACCTGTGTATGTTGTAGGTTCATATGTACTGCAGTATTGTTTACAGTTGTGCACAGCTCTACTCAAAGGCAGTATATGTATGTTGTAAATAAGGCTGTATTTATTCTTTTGCACAATGCTGTGAATAAATTAGACTTGCAAAGAGCAAATGCAGTAAAAATGTGAAACATACATATTCAGTGTCTTGTACTCAGATACCTCACTAAATGCAGTGATGTCTAACTTTACTGTAGTTTTCAATTGGCTGTGCAAATAGTATATAGTGCTGTCTTGAGCATTTTTAGGAAGTGTCACCAAAATCTGACTTTTTTGCCTTGGAAAAAATGTACAGAGTAAAGTGTCATAATGAAAACATGACAAAGCCATTTGACTATCTTGTTCATGAACAGTGGTGTCAGAACTTTTCATCTTGATGACACTGACACTTTCATTGACATGAATACTTGCTTCAAACCCACGCAAACACGGAGAGAACATGCAAACTCCACACAGAAATGCCAACTGACCCAGCTGAGGTTCGAACCAGCGACTTTTCTTGCTGTGAGGCAACAGCGCTACCCACTGCGCCACCGCACCAGATAGAGTTAAAAAATGCTTTCTGTGATTTTGAGTGTGGACAAAGTGGTAAAAGTTCCAAACACAGCTTAATTTAAAAAAAAAGGGATGGTTTTACAGGCAGGGTCAAATCAGGAGCAAAACAGGTAATCCACAAGAATAGTCCAGTAAACAGGCAAAGATCAGGGCAGGCGGCAAACAAGCAGTAATTCGCAAAAATACAAAACACAAAAAAGAAAATCACAGGATGAGAAAACTTGGAAAAGCACTCTTGCAGAGATACAATACTGAGCAGAGAATGTGTGTGAAAGTGGTGCTTAAATAGTTCGTGTAATCAGCGAGAACGATCTGCAGTGTTTTCAGTGTCCAAATTGGTAAACTGTGTCAGCTGTGAGATGCAAAGCATGATGGTAGGTGTAGTCATGTGAGAATGGCCGATGGAGTGTTCAACTAGCTCGAGCGCCCTCTAGTGAGCCCAGTTGGTACTCCAGCTAATGACTCGTAACACTTACGTTTTCCTAAATGAATGAATGGTGTTTTTTATCTTCTTTAATCTTTTTAAATCATGTTATCTGTCCTCTTGTCTTTAATTATTGACCCACATTGCTACAATCTTTTTTTTGAGCTCCTAATACACTGTGCAGTTTATGAGCATGTATAGAATAATGCTCTGATAGAGTTTCTTTTTATTATTTGCATGAGCCATTTGAAGTCACTCAAATATGAGTTGAAATAAGTGAATTACAACACAAGAGTCATATTGTTGTCATTTAGTTCAAGTGAAGTTTATTCATAAACTAATTTCGAGAGGATCACATGCTTATGATTGACTGCAGCTGGTCCCGCATTAGCTAAAGCATGATTCACCAATTGGATGATTCCTAACTCATTATAAATAACCAGAGTTCCTTGCCTCAGTCATCTTCAGCTTGAAGAATCCCCCCTTCCACCCCTACTCCTCCTTTCTTTTCCTCGATAGGGCGGCATGGCAGCCCAGTGGTTAGCACTGTTTTCAAACAGCAAGAACATCACTGGTCCAAGTCTCTAACAGATCAGTCGACATTTCTGTGCGGAGTTTGCACATTCTCCCCATGCCCGCGTGGGTTTCCCCGGGTTCTCCGGTTTCCTCCTATCATCCAAAAACTTGCGACATAAGTGACCAAACCAAATTAGCACCATAGACGAGCTCATTATCAGCAGTATATCTCTCTGTTGCAATCCCTAGTTTGTCATTAGCCATAAATAGCAGGGGAGTTTTCGAGACCTACCTGAGCTCAAACTCCCCTCTTGCCCTGCAAAAGGGAGGGAGCCCAGGGCTTGAGGATCTTATGAGCTCAAGGCTCTCTCCTGGGACAGCATGCCAAACAAGCTTTATAATCAATTATCAGCTAAGTGTGAACTCTTGTATTACATTGAATCAGAATTAATCGCAGGTGTAAGTTTTAATCACAGATTAATGATTGAATCACAAAAGTGTTTAAAATTAATAGGTACAACATGACTTGATTTAAAATAAGATCAACAAATTCTTAGCTCAAACGTTGCTTATTTTAATCACAATTGGTGCAAACCCACTCTAAATGTTGTTGTCTGTAGGGTGAAAAGGGAGATGATGGACTGGAGGGAGAATCAGGTGAAAAAGGAATCATTGGATTTAAAGGAACAGAAGGACGTACTGGTGATCCTGGCTTAATAGGTGTTAAGGTGTGTGCGCTTTTATTTCTTAAAACAGTGGCTTATTTTCTTAAGGTTTTCAGGTGTTTTGCACTCTTAGTAATCTCTATAACTACACTGTAAAAAGTGATTAGTTGACTTCAAAAAGTGAGTAAATGCATTGCTTATAAAGAAATTAGTTGGCTTTACTTAAAGTGAGTAAACATGTTGCCTTAAAAATATTAAGTAAATGAACTACAGGGGCTGGACAATGAAATGAAACTGAAATGCCTGGTTTTAGTCCACAATAATTTATTAGTTGGCACTCTCCAATACAGCATCAATTTGTCTAGGGAATGACAGATACAAGTCCTGCACAGTGGCCAAAGGGATTTTGAGCCGTTCATCCTGCAGAATAGTGGCCTGGTCACTATGTGATGCTGGTGGTGGCAAACGTTTCCTGACGCTGTCCTTCAAAACACCCCAAATTGGCTCAATAATATTTAGATCTGGTGGCTGTGCAGGCCATCGGACATGTTCAACTTCCACTTTCATGCTCATCAAACCACTCTGTCACCAGTCTTGCTGTGTATTGATGCATTATCTTCCTGATACATGGCACCGCCTTCTGAATACATTGTTTAAACCATTGGGTGCACATGCTCCTCCAGAATGGTTTGGTAGTTCTTGACCATGACATGTCCATCTAGCACAAATATTGGGCCTGGGAAATACCATGATATTGCAGCCCAATTCATCACTGATCAACCCCCATGCTTCACACTGGGCATGCAACAGTCTGGTTGGAATGCTTCTTTGGGGCTTCTCCACACTGTAACTCACCCAGATGTGTAAATGACGTTGAAGGTGGACTCATCGGTGTACAACACATGTTTCATGTTGTCCACAGCCTGAGTTTTTCGCTGCTGGCACCATTGAAACCGACGATTGGCTGATCAAATTTAACCATAAAACTTCAACACTGAATTTTCCAGTGTTTGAGTTTCATTGTTCAACTCTTATATTATAAAAATTAAGTCAACTCAACAATTCTAAGTTGCTCATTTTTTAAGTAAAGTCAACTTTTACTTAAAAGTCAAACTTGTTAAACAAGGTTTACCCACTTAAAGTAAAGTAACTAATTGATTTTACCTTATTGTTTGGGCTGAAAGGTCAGTTAAAGCATTCTGCAGTTTCTCGTTAAAACATCTATAAATTGTTTTACTTCAAACCACTTTATTTTCTCCGCACACGCTTTTATAATGTTTCGCTGAGTGACGTTGGATGACAGAAAAGACAAGCTAAATCTTCTTGCAGTAGATCTGAATGATTAAAGCCATAAGTCACCACTGAATGTGTTCATTCACAGACCTCTCTGTCCATTCATTTTCACAGTGTGTCAACTCTATAATGTCATTTCAGGGCCCTGAAGGCAAACCGGGGAAAATTGGTGAGAGGGGAAAACCTGGAGAGAAGGTATGTTATGCTTGTTTGACATTTTAGTTTACATGCTTTACCATTATTAGTACTTGCATTTCAGCATTTCTCCCTATGTATATATGAGTTTAAATTATGAGGTTAGTTCACCAAAAAATAAAAATGAACTCATTATTTACTCTCTTAAATGTTTCTAAATATATCAGTTTATTTTATCTGTTTAACAAAAAAAAAGATATTTTAAATAGAAAAAAAGAAACTATTAACACCAATAGCAGGACAAACAAATAATTTGGAAGTCAGTGCAGTGGTTACAGGTTTCCAACATTTTTCTAAATAACTCCTTTTGTGTTTAATAGAACAAAGAAACTCAAATAGGTTTGTGACAAGTGGAGGGTGAATAAACTGAAAATTTTGGGTGAACTATCCCTTTTAATTAATTTCAGGGCAGCAAAGGTCATCAAGGTCATCTTGGCGAGATGGGTGCCTTGGGTGAGCAAGGTAACATGGGTTTCATCGGGCCAAAGGGAAGCAGAGGAACTACTGGATTTATGGTGCATATTTTATAAAATTTGTCTTAAAGAACTGTTAATGCTTTTGCAAAATCTGATTTTTGAATGTTAAGTTTCAGTGTCGTGTCTTCCAAAAATGCATGAGGATTAAAAAATTCTGGATTTCCTTTCTGTAAATTCGAAGTGGAAAAATAATAGTTTCAGTTACTGATACATTAACATGAAGTACTTATTGAAATACTTACATTTATTTTATACATTTGTGTTACACTGTCAGCCACCAAAAACTAGTGGTAAAAAAGTTGCATATAGAAAAAAATCCTCACGAATAACTAAGTGAGGAAGTGAATACTGATAGATTGTTTACTTACTAGCATGTTGCTAACATGTTTCTAGTATGAATTAACATGTTGTTAGCATGGTTTTAGTATGAATTTGCATATTGCAAGCATAAATTGACATGTTATTGGCTTGTTTACAGTATGAATTGACATGTTGCTAGCATGTTTCTACAATGGATTAGCATGTTTCCATTATCAATTTGCATGTTGCTAGCATGTTTCCAGTACGAATTAACATATTGCTAACATGTTTCTGGTATGAATTAACATGTTGTTAGCATGATTTTAGTATGAATTTGCATATTGCAAGCATAAACTGGCATGATATTGGTTTGTTTCCAGTATGTATTAACAAGTTTGCTAGCATGTTTCTATTATGGATTAGCCTGTTGTTAGCATAACTTTAGTGTTAAATACCATGTTGCTAGCAGGAATTAGCATGTTGCTATCATGTTTCCAGTATTTTGAGATTTGTTTGATTATTTATCATTAGTAATATCATCATTATCAGACCACAGAGCATGCTTATATTAATGGCATAATAAAGTAAATAACATTTTTGGAGGATTTATTTAGGTTTGTTATATATTGTGTTTGAAATTTGGTTTCTGAAACTAACTCCAATCCCATGGTTATCATAATCAGGGTGCTCCTGGAAAAATGGGTCAGCATGGAGAACCAGGTTTAGTGGGATATGAAGTAAGTGTTATTTAACATTAGCATGGCTTATAAGACTTCATTTTATGTTTTATTTTGAGCATAAAACCTTTAAAACAGCTGATTTACATTATGTAAAATAATGTTAATAATGCTTTTTAGAGCAAGTGGTTTTGTAATCCAGTTCTTTTCTTTTTTAAATTTACCTTAGGGTCATCAAGGACCACAAGGTTCATTAGGATCACCGGGACCAAAAGGTGAAAAGGTATAAATAAATAAATACACATTATAAAAACAAACCACATTAGCCATAACGCAACACATGGCCAAATGCATACTTGATGTTTTAGGAAGAAAAGTCAATTGTGAAATCAATTTTAGGGAGAGCAAGGTGACGACGGGAAGGTTGAAGGTCCACCTGGTCCTTCTGGTGACATCGTGAGTCAGTCCATCAGATTTACTAAACATTTTAACATTGTTTTGGAGAATATTAGATGCCAACCTGATCAATATGTTTAATTTTTCACTGGGATTAAGGGACCTGTTGGCAACAGAGGAGACAGAGGAGAACCTGGAGACCCAGGATACCCAGTGAGTATCCAAAAAAATATGACCTCAATACCAAAATAGACCACCAATTAAAATAATTTATATATTGACTCTTGAATTTCAATTTGAAAATAAATGTTGTCAATTTTCAAGGGTCATGAAGGTGTTCAAGGAGAAAGAGGAAAAGAGGGGGCTCCTGGAGTCCCTGTGAGTGAATCAACCATTATACATCTTTAAACCAGTTTTGATTAAGTATCACTGATATATGTCATAGTTTTGTAAATTTAATATTTATATTATTATATATATAAAAAATTTAAATCTAATACAAATGTATATATAATATATAAAGGGTGGTGCGGTGGCACAGTGGGTAGTGCTGTCGCCTCACAGCAAGAAGGTCGCTGGTTTGAGCCTCGGCTGAGTCAGTTGGCGTTTCTGTGTGGAGTTTGCCAGCGATGGGTTGCCGCTGGAAGGGCATGCGCTGCGAAAAACATATGCTGGATAAGTTGGTGGTTCATTCCGCTGTGGTGACCACTGATTCATAAAGGGACTAAGCCGAAAAGAAAATGAATGAATGAATGAATATAAATATGTAAATATATTGTTTTGTATTTTTTGGATGTTTGTATTTATATACTCACATCTAATATGTAAATACAAACTTTTAATTTGGATTGGAGTAATCATGATTAATCCTTTCTTACAATTTTTTTTATATTTCCTATTTTCATTTTTATTTTCACCAAATTATGGTAGTTTCGTTTTGCATTTAGTTTTTTTTATAAATTAAAAAATATATATCTTTTGTTTAAAAAAAAAATATATATATATACATCTTTTCATCGCAACTACCTGAAATAACATCAAATAATATTATGTGTCAATGGTTTTGTTACATTTAGTTGCAAAGGAAAATTTTATATCTTTTCTAAATAAAAACTATACAATTTTTCCTTCGCAACAACTTGAAACAACATCAAATAACATTATATATTTTTATATTTTTGTTACAATTTATAGTATTTTAAGTATACAAAATTAGTTTTCTTAATTTTCATTAAATTAATTATTATTATTTCAGGTAGTTGCAAAGGAAAATAGATATCTTTTGTAAAAAAAATCTGTATATTTTTCCTTCGCAACTACATGAAATAATATCAAATAATATTAATTTTCAATGTTTTTTGCTACAATTAGTTGCGAAGAATTTTTTTTATCTTTTGTAAATAAAAATTATACAATTTTTCCTTCAGAACTATCTGAAATAATTTTAAATAACATACAAAATAACATTATTTATCAATGTTTTTGTTACAATTTATATTATTTCAAGTATACAAAATTAGTTTTCTTAATTTTTTTATTAAATTCATTAATGCTATTTTTAGGTAGTTGTAAAGGAAAAAAATATATTTTGTAAATAAAAAGTATATGTTTTTGCTTCGCAACTATCTGAAATAACATCAAATAATGTTATTTATCAATATTTGTGCTACAATTTATATTATTTCAAGTATACAAAATTAGTTTTCTAAATTTTCATTAAATTCATTAACGTTATTTCAGGTAGTTGTGAAGGTAAATAGATATCATTTTTCCTTCACAACTACCCGAAATAACATCATATAATATTATTTATCAATGTTTTTGTTACAATTTATATTCAATAGGTATTCAATTTATATTTCACGTATACAAAATAAATTTTCCAAATTTTCATCATATTTCCCCTCTGTAAAACCACAGGGAAATTCAGGGCCAAGAGGTTTTCCGGGGCCCAAAGGATCCAAAGGCAATAAAGTAAGAAAATATCCATCATCCAAACAAACACACACACACACACACACATATTGTGCATTTATGCATACATAAACTTCTAATTTAAATAATATTAATATCTAAACTGAATAACCGATTGTATTCAGGGTCCAAAAGGCAAGAACAGTCCTCGTGGTGAATCTGGAAACCGAGGGTCTCCTGTAAGCAAATGTCCCTGAACTGATTTCAGAAATGTTGTGATAAAACCAAACAAATGATGTTACTATAAACCGTTTGTCTTGCAGGGTCCTGTTGGTGGTCCTGGGCCCAGAGGAGTCATCGGTCGAGAGGGTTTTGAGGGTGATCCTGGACTGGATGGAGCTGCTGGGAAAGATGGAGCTAAAGGAATGCCAGTAAGACAATGAATGTAATTCTCAATGTCCTCAGTGTAACACTTCATATGGCCCAGGTGCTTTATATGGTTTGTGATGTTTTGCCTTGTTTTTCCTCTGTAATGCATATTAGGGTGATCTTGGAAGTGACGGGGATGTTGGCCTGCCTGGAAAACCGGGTCCTCAAGGAAACGCAGGAGCACCGGGTTTACCAGGAATTCAAGGCTCTTTTGGGCCAAAGGTACTTCGCTTATGTATGGATAGTGCTCTTTGTGTTTGTTTGTCACTGTTAAGTTAATGAAAAAGTACATCCAGCAGGTTGTTGTCACAGAATAATAGGTTTATCGGCAGCCCACTGTGGAGAGATTATATTAAGACTGTAGAGCAGGGGTCATCAACTATATTTGTCAGAGGGCCAGAGTTTTACTAGAGTCTCCTTAGGGGCCGGACCCCTAAGAAATGTTTCATTTGATGTGCGAACATTATTTGTGACCTGTTTTGTTCTGGTACCAGGTTATTTATGTACCATGCTATTTTAAGTTGTGCCAGATTGTTTTTCCTCCTTTTTTTAGTCCTGAGGCAGACATCTCAAGTCTCCCGGAATTTCTGTGAGTCTCCCGCAAATTTATAGAGACTCCCGGATGCCCGCAAACAAATGATAATCTCCCGGAAATCACGCGTCTTCCTCCCGCTCCTCAAATACGTTGCGCACCTCTCTCCACCTCATCCCTCCTTGCTCTTCATAACACACACGTCGTGCGCACTCCGCCTACACCCCACCCGGTCTTCACTTATGCTAAAACCAGTTTTGAAACAATAAATGCTTAACGCTGCAAGGTCTGTCTGAGTCTGTCCTCATTTCGAAGTGTAGCCTAATAGTCATAAATGGTGTTTATTCTGACAAGAGACTTTAGTTCAGGGATGGGCAGGGATTTGGCCCGCGGACCGCCAGTTGATGATCAGTGCTGTAGAGCTTTATTCTGCAAAAACAACCATCCTGGATGAACTTTTTTCCCACTTATTACTCTGCTACATGCAACAAAACATAAAAATTTGACCCAAAACATTGTTCTGAGCCATAGCGGTTTATAAATTCTTTAATTAAACACAAATCTGACAGAAACGAAAATAGCTGATGGAGTATACAGTAACCTGAGCATTATTCAGACACAAGATGGCGTCAAATGGTCAAAAACGCAAAGCCGACAGAAACGAAACTGTCTGGATAAAACATATACTAATCTACATATTATGTATTTACAAGACAGCTCCAAACAGTCAAAAAGCAGTTAAAAACTGCCGCTTGACAGACAAGCAGATACAAATGAATGTAGATGTAAGTATATGGATTTGAACGTATTCACTGATGGTCAAGGTGATTCGAAGTTCCCGGATGAGCCTGTGTTATTTAGCGGTTGTTATCTCGGAATAACATACCTTGAAATATCGTGACTGACTAATCAGAATCAAGTATTCCAGACAGCTGTGTAATAGCTTCATTTATACAATGCAGTTGTTGAATTCTTGATTCTGATTGGCTGATGAACTTAACAGTATTAAATTCCAATTCGTCACCGTCTGTTAGAGTTTGTTGGATCAGTGTGTTATCCGTGTCGCCATCTGTTGCTGTTGCTGTTGGTTGGACTTTGTTTTCACCTGACTGAACATGTTTAGTCTGTGTTTGTTGACTTGTGGGATGTCTGAGCAGTGTGATACAATTTTACAGCAAACGGCAAGAAACTCTGATTTAATATGACCAGTGACCAGATAGGCGTCACAAAATGTTAATGTATTTTTAGTCCCGGGAAGAATCATTTAATGAATTATGTAACTATTGTTCGTGTTGTCGCATTGTAAAGATGACAGTAATTTTATCACAACTTTCTAAATACAGTACAATGGCCTACTTATTTGTTGGTGATTGTCTGTGCTGTGTGGTTTGGCATTAAGGTGTGCAATTATTTTCAGATAAACACACAGCTAAAGTAGTTCCAGGCAGGTTTTGATTGCATTGCAGTTCGATATCACTACGCTGAATGATTTCAGTTATTTCACAGTTTACAAAATCCAAAATGAAATCAAAACAAAAGGCTTTGGATGAGATGTGTAAAAAAACAAGTGCCACACAGGAATTGTTTTACTTTTTCTGCTTCGTATCATGACCATGAAACCACTATCTTCTAATATTACAATGCTCCATCATTAAATATTCTGTTTATACCGCTATAACCATGCATAAAGACATTATTTAGATGTTGTATTGTAAGACATTTGTTAGGTTTTTGTCCTCAAGCAGCATATTGGGGTCATCCTTAATTATTCCTTACATATATCATTAGTTGATTTTGGCTTCAACATTTCTCTTAGGGGGAAAGGGGCATCCCTGGCCAAACTGGACCTCTAGGCAAAAGAGGACTCAATGGAGGAATGGGATTTCCTGGAAAACAAGGCGACCGAGGCTTTAAAGGACAACCTGTGAGTATGATTTCCACATGTATGAAACAGCATTTTTGCCAAAAGCTGGAAACTCATGCATTTGTTTAATCAAACAAATAAATTACATTTCTTTAACATTTGTCTTGTTTATATGGTTCTTTAGGGTGATGCTGGTGAACAGGGATTTCCTGGAGTTCTGGGAATTTTTGGACCACAGGTAAACTCACTTCCTGCTCTAGCATTATCATAAAATGCTGTGCTTTGACGGCCCTGTTTACTATACAATATAATGCTGATCTTATTGTGATAATGATGATGATAATTTTATTCATCTGTTCATGTTTCAAATTTTTTAAAGGGGACTTATTATGCCCATTTTTACAAGATCTAAAATAAGTCCCTAGAGTGTGTATATGTGAAGATTCAGCTCAAAATAGCACACAAATAATGTTTTATAACTCTTTGAAACTGTCCCTTTTAGGCTTTGATCCTAATTGACCCATTTTGGTGACTGTTGCTTTAAATTCAAATGAGATTATCCTCTTTTCAAAAGAGGGTGGAGCTACAAATGCCTATGCATCAGCATAGTGGCAGAATCAAAACCAAGACTAGCATCCTATGCTAATGAAGGAGATATTGTCACTAATGGGTGGGGTTTTCTCCCTCTGATGACACATACAATGGGAGAATGTCAGTCAAGTTGTTTCTGCATAGATAAATTTATAAACTTTTACGATTAGAAGCTGGTTATACTCACACACTGTTGCCACAAAACTGTGTTAAAATCCCTTATTAAAGTGATTTTGCATAATAGGTTCCCTTTAAAAATGCATGTTTCACTACAGAACCTTCTGGGTACTACAGAACCTTCTGGGTTTTTCAAATACTATGAATTCAGATATACTACTTGGTTTGTATACTGATTTTAACATAATATATAATAGGGGTGTATGCAATTTTGGATGCAGCCCAAGTGTTTTTTTTTTGTTTTTACATACATTTTTTAGGGTGTTTTCACACCTGCCTTATTTAGTTCGGTTGAATCTCACTAGAGTTTGTTTTCCCTCTTGATGCGGTTCATTTGGACAGGTGTAAATGTAGCAATCGCACATGAGTGCTCACCCAAAAATGAACCAAAAAAGCGTACCAAGACCTACTTGAAGAGGTGGTCTCGATATGTTTTCAAACGGTTCTTTTGTAATGAGAACATGATCCGTCCTAAAACAGACCCAACTGCAAAAAGTACTGTGTCTTTTTGGACTAATCCAGCTGCCATAGTTCATAGTGCCATATTTGTTGACAGCACTTTACCAACAGTTTTAAACAACAATAACTGATGGATTGTTGGTAATATTTCTGTAAGATGATTATGTCGCAGTTTAACTAAATTAATTCACGCTTCCTCCTGAAGTGACTTGCGATGCACCTTCGCCGTTTGCAATGCACTAAAACATTGTTTTCCAGCCGCAGCCATGCTTCATTCTCAAAATGTATAGTTTGTCTAAAGTATAACTGTATAGTATACTATGTTCAGGGATACAATCAGCCAGCGCAGTCGTCCCTACATATAAAAAGTGATATTTTGTGTCTGCCGGTTTGTTTACTTGTGGGAGTTCAATTGGCATTTTCCCGCACGTGAATTCTGACCAGTCGAAAAGCAGTTTAGGAAATATGTTCAATAACATCTGGCCAATAAGTGGTGTGGATTTTGTCACATGACTGCATTTTGGTTCTTTTTAACTGGTTCAGACCAAAGCAATCAGTGTGGTTTGAAAAGGACCCAAAAACGGCAGAAAAATGCTACAATGGATCATTTGTTGCCTTTGGTCCAGACCAAAAAATGAACAGAAACCACAGATGTGAAAGCACCCTTAAAATGCAACATAAAACAGCAAAACAAAAAGTTTTTAAAAAGTATTAATGGAAGTGAATGAGTGCAAAAGTCTCGAGCAATAAGGTTTCAATGGCTGTGCCTGCTCATATATGAAATAATAAGGCCAATAATAATAAATGGTCCATTTTTTTCCTTTTTAACTCCTGAAGAGTTTCTGTCATTCACAGGGGCCGCCTGGAGACTTCGGTCCAGTTGGTGTGCAGGGTCCAAAGGGTCCTCAGGGTTTAATGGTAAGTACCACTGTGAGAACTGATGTGAAAACACCAGTGAGATTGATGAAGAGTTCTTGATCAGCAACTACTGTAGGTGTTTCTTCTTTTAAGGGGATGCAAGGAGCCATCGGACACATTGGGATTATTGGCCCGAGTGGTAACCCAGTATGTATGACCCAAATCATTCAACAAATTCAATTCAATTCACCTTTATTTCTATCGCGTTTTTACAATGTAGATTGTGTCAAAGCAGCTTCACATAGAAAGTTATAGTGAATTGAAACAGTGTCAGTTCAGTTTACAGTGTTTAAGTTCAGTTCAGTTTAGCTCAGTTCAGTGTGGTTTAATAATCACTACTGAGAGTCCAAACACTGAAGAGCAAATCCATCGATGCACAGCTCTTTAAATCCCAAACCATGCAAGCCAGTGGCGACATCGGCGAGGTAAAAAACTTCACCAATTGGCGTAAGTGAAGAATTAAAAAACCTTGAGAGAAACCAGGCTCTCTTGGGCACGACCATTTTTCCTATGGCCAAATGTCTTGTGCAGAGATGCAGTTTAGGCACCGGAGGCTGGAGAATGCTGGACCTCAGCGAAGACTCGTCTGTCCCTGGAATCAGTCTCATGCTCTCCACTCCTTCATGACCACCTCAGCAGCTGCTTAGCATACGGCCTGGTTCAGGATTATGAGAACCTTGGGATCATCTCGTCGCTGGTCTTTGATCGAATCAGTGGTGCAGCATAGTCTGAGGGCCTCGGGATGAGTATCCCCAGGTGGAAATAGAGAATAACGAGAATAATTAGCATAGCTGCTGTTCAAAGTGTATATAAACGAGATGCAAAAACCTGCGTGGGGCACACTCATGTATCATACCGCTATGTGATGCATTGAGTGTATGCTTTACTAAAAAGGTTTTTAATCTAGTTTTGAACTGCGAGAGGAAGGCTATTCCAGAGTTTAGGAGCCATAAATGAGAAGGCTCGACCTCCTTTACTTGACTTTGCTATTCTAGGTACTACCAGAAGCCCTGAGTTTTGAGATCTTAAAGAGAGGGTTGGATTGTAGCGAGACAGGAGGTTGGTTAGATAAACAGGAGCTAGATTATTTGAAGCTGAATAGGTGAGAAGCAATACTTTAAAATCAATATGAAACTTAACAAGCAGCCAGTGTACGGAGGATAAAATTGGGGTGAAATGATCATGTTTTTTGGACCTGGTAAGAACTCTGGCAGCTGCATTTTGGACTAGCTAAAGTTTGTTAATAGAGGTTGCTGGGCTGCCAGCAAACAGCGTATTACAGTAATCCAGCCTAGAAGTCATGAAAGCATGAGCTAGCTTTTCTGCATCTGAGATGGATAGCATACTTCTTAACTTAGCAATATTTCTCAGATGAAAGAAGGCAGTTTTTGTGACATGGGAGCTTGTTATTTTTGTGCTTTCTAATTGGGTGCTTATTCTAAAAAAAATGTATTTGCTTGTATTAGGGACCACAAGGAGACAAAGGAAACAAAGGGGAAATGGTAAGATCATTTTGGAAACATTAAAAATGTCAGGTCTATTTAATTCTGTGTTGTAAGACATTTTTGTGCATAAATTTCAGCCAATTTAGTTTATTCAATTCACTTTTAGTGCATGTCTTTGGACTGGCTCAGTGTTTAGATCTGTCGCCTCGCAGCAAGAATGTCGCTGGTTTGAGTCCCAGCTGGGCCAGTTTCTGTGTTGGGCATTTCTGTGTGGAGTTTGCATGTTCTCCTCATGTTGCATTGGGTTTCCTCTGGGTGCTCCAGTTTCCCCCACAGTCCAAAAACATGCTCTATAGGTGAATTGGGTAAACAATTGGCCATAGTGAATGAGTGTATATGTGAATGGCTGTATGGGTGTTTCTCAGTACTGGGTTGCGGCTGGTAGGGCATCCACTGCGTAAAACTTATGCTGGAATAGTTGGCAGTTAATTCTACTGTGGCGACCTCTGAAATAGAGACTAAGCCAAGGGAAATGAATGAATAATTGAATGATTGAATCATGCTAACATCATGCTAATTTATAAAATAAACACAAGATCCACAAGAAACATTTAATTAAATTTACAGGAACAATAATGTATTCTTGATGACAACTTCAAAGTGACCTCATGGTTTAAAAGTGTTTCTTGCTGAATATAATTGTGTGGTTCTCCTTTTATTTTAAACAGGGTGTTCAGGGACCCAGGGTATGTTTGATCCAATAGACTTCAATATTACTAACCACCTTTTTTAACATAAAATAAGTGGTACTTTTTAAACGACCTATTTTGTTTTGTTTCCATCAGGGGCCTCCAGGTCCTCGTGGACCACCTGGACCTCCAGTGAGTACTCTTAATCCATTTTAACAAGCATATGAATAGCATTTATGCCTGAGGAATATTGTCAAGCTTGAGTTGCATTTGGCTGAAGCTCTGGATTTAATACTTGTTTCTTAATCTCTCATTTGTTTATAGGGGCTTCCTGCTGTAGCCTTCTCTCATGTAAGGCATCTTAGTTGATATAAACGTCAATACATAACACTAGTTGTTCTTACAAAGCTCTAGAATTGCTGTGATGTAAACACTTCTAAAATGACACCACTAGATGGGGATAAAAATCAAGGGGGATAAAAATAGCACATTAAAAATAGTATGCTCTTCGTTAAAATAGTCAAGGTGGCTTGAAATGCTAATAATTGTAGCATGCTAGTGACATGTCAATCATGTTATAAACATGCTAGCAACATGCTAATTGTGCTAATTCATACTAAAATAATGCTAACGTGATAACAACATGCTCATTCATACTGGAAACATAATTCATACTAAATCATATTAACAACCATGCTAATCCATATTAGAAACATGCTAACAACATGTTAATTCATACTGGATAAACATGCTAATTCATTCATGAAACATGTTAACAATGTGTTAATTCATATTGGAAACATGATAATTCATACTAAACTGTTAACAACCATGCCAATCCATACTAAGAAACATGCTAACAACATGCTAATTCCTACTGGAAAAACAAGCTAATTCATTCAGGAAACATGATTACAATGTGTTAATTAATACTGGAAACTTGTAAACATCTAATACATACTGGAAATGTGTTAGCAAGCATGTTTATTTATGCTAGCAAAACATGCTAATTCACACTAAAGTGATGTTAACAACAGGTTAATTCATACTAGAGACATGCTAGCCAACATGCTAATTCATGCTAGCAACATGTAAGTTTACACCGGAAGCAAGCAAGAACAACATGCTAATCCATACTGGAAACATGACAACAACAACAGGCTAATTTATGCTTACAATATGCTAATTTATGCTACAATCAACATGTTAATTCATATTAGAAAACATTTAACAACATGTTAATTCATACTCAAGTCATGCTAACAACATGCTAATCCATACTGGAAACATGCTAATTCATACTAGAAACATTTTGACAACATGTTAGTCCATACTGGAAACATGTTAACAAAATGCTAATTAATGCTAGCAACATACTAATTCACACTAAAATCATGCTAACAACATGCTAATTCATACTAGAAAAACAAGCTAATTCATTCAGGAAATATGATAACAATGTGTTAGTTAATACTAGAAACTTGTTAACATCTAATACACACTGGAAATGTTGGCAAAAAAGTGAATTTATGCTAGCAAAACATGCTAATTCACACTAAAGTGATGTTAACAACATGTTAATTCATACTAGAGACATGCTAGCAAACATGCTAATTCTAGCTAGCAATATGCAAGTTCATACAGGAAACAAGCTAACAACATGCTAATCCATACTGGAAACATGCCAACAACATGCTAATTTATGCTTACATTAAGCTAATTCATGCTAAAATCAACATGTTAATTCATATTAGGAAACAGTTAACAACATGTTAATTTATACTAAAGTCATGCTAACATGCTAATTCATACTGAAAACATGTTAATTCAAATTAAATCATGTTAACAACATGCTAATCCATATTGGAAACATGCTGAAAACGTGCCAATTCATACTGGAAACATGCTAATTCATACTGGAAACGTGCTAATTCGTATTAGAAACATGTTGACAACATGTTAATTCATACTGGAAACTTGCAAGCAACATGTTAGTTAATACTGGAAACACGTTAACAACATGCTAATTAATGCAAGCAACATACTAATTCACACTAAATTCATGCTAATCCATACTAGCAACATGCTAATTCATACTGGAAACATGCTAAAACATGCTAATCAATAAACTACTTCCATAAAGTTTGTCTTCAAACTTTTAAAATCTAGTTTACATTTGTAAGTGGTTTTCACATGCTATATTTTCAAACTCTTTGTGTGGATAGTCTTAAGAAATGTCTCTACTTTTTTCTCTTAGGAAAATGAGGCCCTTGGTGCTGCTTTACATGTTTTTGATTCCCGCTCTGCATTAAGACCTGAAGTAGGTGCAGGCAGTGTTGGAAATGTGTCTAAGATTAGTTTTAGAATATTAACTAAACCTCAGAGTAGTAAACTTGATCTGTACAGTTATTGTGTGTATGTGTGTATGTATATCATTATACACAAATTAAGCTACTAGGTAATAGTTTTATTCCAATTCACAGATGTATCAGGATACAGGCCTTCCACTGCTGGATCAAGGAAGCGAGATTTTTAAGACTCTTCACTACCTCAGCATCCTGATCCACAGTATCAAAAACCCATTGGGAACGCAGGAGAATCCAGCCAGAATGTGCAGGGATCTGCTTGAATGCGAGCACAGGTTGAATGATGGTGAGATTTGTAAACTGCATTGTTATTGCTCTGGAAAATAGTCCCGAGCTTGGTAACTAGGCAACAGCGCTGCGTGATATTATTGTGCCTGCTGCAGCCATGGTACAGCAACAAAGTTCTTTGATTTTTACGCCAAAATGAGTGTATAGTTCCTAGCCATATCAGGCTAGAAAATAGAAACTTTTCCTTTTCTGTCAGTTTGAGTAGACAATGTAACTACAGAAGAGTCAAACTTTAAGTAGAAATATTATCAAAACTATTTGAGCAAGATCCTAGTGGTCTAATCTGATTCAATGATCTATGCTAAGCTAAGCTTAAAGTGCTCCCACCAGACCCAGAGATTGGCTGAATAGATTCAAAAATGGAAAACTCCACTGTTTGACTCTAGGAGAGTTGTAAAATTAGCCTTTTTGGGGAAAAGAAGAGGGGTGTTCTTTTAAGTTACTGCCGTGGGATTAACTTTTGAGATATTTGCATTAAAAGTAAAAGAAGTGTACGTAAAGTGGTCAGTGTTTTAATAAAACATAGCAAACCATAGTTCATCATAAGTGATAGAAATTAATATTGTAGGATCATCCTTTTTGATTCTGTTTCTTTATTTTAGGCACTTATTGGATAGATCCTAACCTGGGCTGCTCCTCTGACAACATTGAAGTGACCTGCAGCTTCACCAGTGGAGGTCAAACCTGCCTTAAGCCAGTCACTGCATCCAAGGTCATTAAAGCTCACAACCAGCTGTAACATATTAGAAGCAGGATTGCACTGTTTTACATCATTCCAAATATTTCTGTTGAATTGAAAGGAGTCCTATTATGCTCCTTTTGACAAGATCTAAAATAAGTCTCTGATGTCCCTAGAGTGTGTATGTGAAGTTTCAGCTCAAAATACTCCACAAATAATGGTTTATAACTCTTTTTGATTGTGCTCTTTTCAAAAGAGGGCGGAGCTGCAAATGCCTATGTGTCAGCATAGTGGCAGAATCAAAAACAAGACTAGTGTCCTATGCTAATGAGGGAGAGATTGTCACTAGTGGGCGGGGTTTTCGTACAAAGGGAGAATGTCAATCAAAGTGTTTCTGCAGAGTGTTTTAATGAGCTGTGATTATAAAGAATACAGTTAATACATTTTTACTTTTAGAAGCTGGTTATATTCACACACTGTTTCCACACAGCTGTGTTTAAACCCCTTATAAAATTGATTTTTGCTAAATAGTTTAAGCAAAGAGTTGTAATCAGTTTTTGTATTACTTTCCTAAAGCTGGAGATAGGAGTGAGTCTGATCCAGATGAACTTCATCCACCTCTTGAGCTCTGAGGCTGTGCAGATCATCACTGTTCACTGTCTGAACGTCTCCGTTTGGGCATCGGAGGACTCCAAAACACCTTCCTCCAGCACGGTATACTTTAAAGCCTGGAATGGACAGATAATCGAGTCCGGAGGATTCATCGAGCCTGATTTGCTGAAGGATGAGTGCTGGGTATGTTTAAGGAAAGGATTTATTTATTGTGTGCTCCAGGGTTTCACAAGAAAATGGTATGCCATGCAAGTACCACATATGATGTGTTGTGTATTGTGGTTTTTCGTTTTCAGTTTGAATATTAATATATCCTAGTATTTAGGTTTGTCAAAAAAGTATCAAGAATGGTTTTGATAGTGTTTTTGCATTTAAGTTTACTAAGTCAGAAAGAATTATTTGTTTTTGGTTTGGTAATTATTAAAATAATTTGGGTTTTTTTTTGTAATTAAGACCCCCTAGTTTTTCACAATATTTGCAAGTTTTTTTTTTTTAGATAAAAATGACTTTGTGGTGGTAATTCCCAAAAAACTTGCGGACAATTTTGCGATTAAGAAAAAAATAAATAAATATATATATATATATATATATGCATGTATATATGTATGTATTAGGACTATCAATTGATTAAAAAAAATTATTAATTAATCATACTTTTTTGTGATTAATCATGATTAATCATGAAAGTAATTAATCATGATTAATCACGAATCCAAAAAAAATCCAAAATACAGGCATTGCTAACATGGAAATTGAAAAATTATAATAATAATAATAAAGTATTGAATACAAACAATTGTATTCATTATAAAATTGTATTGCGAGTTGAGAAAATTAATTATAAAGTAGAAACAATTTAGCTTTGTCCTCCTTAACGTTTAGCCAGTTGCTAAGACAGTCCAGTCAGACATTATTGGGGGACAACACTAACACACACACAAACACACACACACACAGACAAACAGACAGAGAGAGAGAGGACCACCTGAGTACAGCTCGAATACAGCACTCTTTACTTCATATTTTCATCCATTAATTGTCCCGATGCACAAACAATATGTTGCTGAATGAAAGTGAACTGCAGTTAAAGTCTAATGAATAAAAATGAAACACCCGAAATTGCACAAAACTCTGGAGGAAACGCTAGATAACCTGGTGACCTTAATTGTTTTATACTGAAACTTTCCTTCTAAAAGCGCTTCCTTGGTCTTATCCATATTTCTTTGCACATTAAACACATGCAGGGCCAGGGGCAAGCTGAACTGGCGCTCTAGGCGAACGGTGATCACTTTCAACTCGAAAGTGAAATAGAAAGTGAACGGTTCGCAGATGAAAGTGAGGACCGGGACTCCGGGAGGGAGGGGGTGGGTGTCGCGGATGAAAGTGAGGACCAGGGGGTTCGCTCACTATTCTGTCACCCAAGGCGGCCGCCTAGGTCACCTCTATGGACACGCCGGCCATGAACACACGTCGGCCACAACAGGAAATAAAAAAACTGCAACTGCGTTAAATGCGTACATTTTTTTTACACGTTAAATATTTCAAATTAATCGTGTGCGTTAACGCGATAATTTTGACAGCCCTAATATATATATATATATTTTTTTTTTTTTTTACCATATTAGGTAGCCCACTATGTTGTGCAATCTGAAACAATGACAGTGACACAAATCATAAAAATAAGGCTTCTTTATTTTGGTCTCGTGTCAAGACAAGATCTGAAACAGATATAAACTGGTAGAAATTAAGCCAAGGGAAGGTTGTATAACTCTTATTTTTATCCACGATCTTACTTTCTCTCAGATTTCACTCCTTGGAGCGTCTGACATCATGTTCCTCACTCAGGACATGCGTTAGGCCTTCCCCTACCGTAATACACCTAAATCACGGATTGCCGTAAAACTCATCAATGGCATGGAAGGGTTCATTAACTGCAGGGAAACAGTTAAACGAAAACATTTGTCAATTTTACACACATTATAATACCAGTCATACATGTAAAGCACAAATAATATCCTTAAATTCAGTCACGTCCAGTGGCCATCATTCTTGAACCAATCCCCATCACTGTAAGCTGCTTGCTGTTGTTTGTTCCACTGCTTCATTTGTTAGATGTTTTCTCCAACTTTCTTTTGCAGTCTAAAGTGTGTCAAACGCACAAAACGCCCAATTCGCGCCACGGGATGTCTAATCCCATCTTTGCATTGACTTCACATGTAAATCACTCGCACTTTATTCGCGTCTGCCTAATGCACAGGCTGCAGTGCAAAACATTCTCTCCCACTCTCATGTAATGTAATGATTGTGAGGGCGCAGGTAGTACTAGGGGTGTCAAAATTAATCGTTTCTTCTGTGCACTGCGATGCAGATGGGGACAATTCGATATCGGTTCAGTAATAAATCATAACCGGTTATTCCGCACTGACGTCATTTATCCCCTATGCACAATGTCGCGGTAGAATACTATGGCGAAGGAGGCGAGGGTGAGTAAATAAAACAATCCTACTCCTTAAAAAGCAAATATTTCACTGACACTGCCTCTCTCTCTCTCTCTCTCTCTCTCTCTCTCTCTCTCTCTCTCCCACACACACACACACTTTGAACATTTGACCCGTTGGCATGTTCATGAGGTAAAGTTTCCTCTCCTCTCGACTGTTAAAGCGATAATTGTGGATCCAGACACAAGCGTGCCTGTGGTGCGAGTTTATTGTATTTATTCTATTACGGATTACCTGATAACCGCGTATTATGCGCATATAGACTGAAGCAGTTCGCACGCCAGAAGCGCCGCTCGGCGACGCGCAGCGCCACGCATTTCAGAATTCTAAAAATAGGTTTCAATTAGAGTACACACACCAGCGCTGCAAGTTAGCGGCTGTCCGCGGCGCCCAGCCACGACTCAGGACACTGTTCATAATTCTGCCGCGCCACAGAGCGCCATCTGATTCGTTTAGTTTTAAATAGCCTGCAAAAGTGCGCGTCTGGTATGCGATACTTTCAACTGTCATGTGCGCGCCGTGTCGCAGCGCTGAGCGGCGCATCTGGTGTGTAACGGCCTTGACCCGTGGCTGTTTTTCCCGCGTCACTAATGGGGCGCTTTCGTTTCTAATCGCAGCCCTTTCTGTTGAGCGGGTGAAGACAATGACCAATCATAGGGGTGTAAGACCTTGCCAGCGCTCAAAAAGCAAGCGGGATAATATTTACATTAGTTTATTTGTTATGAATGCTCATGCTGTCTTCTGTGTATGTGTTGTTTTGTCTAAAACATTCACAAAGAGTGTTTTTTTTTGAGCAGGTTAAATTAAAGGTACAGTTCATATATATTACTGCTTGTATTAAAGGACAAAATTGTATTACAAATAATATATGAATATAAACATATTTCTAGATTTTAATAAAAAAAAGTCTTGTGTTGTAAAGAAAAAATCCAATTATGTATGGAAAGCATCGTCAATGCACCGTGATGCACCGAGATATCGAATTGAACCGAATCGATGGCATGATAATCGTAACTCAACCGAACCATGACACCAGTGTAGGTTCACACCCCTAGGTACTGTAATACGTCATTTTTCGAGAGACACTCAAATACATCACGTGCGCTGCATATGCAACGTCTATAAGTCATGTAAAACAATTAATTGCAAACTAAAATAAATGTAATTTCATTATATGGTATGGAATTGGATGTTTTATGTGATTATTTTTGTTTTTTGCGATTTTATTGCGTTTAAATAAGAATTTTGCAGGTTCGTGAAAATTTGCGTCTTTTTGTTGATTTTGCGTTGGATTCAGCGTTCACAGAATCACCAAAAACTAGGGGTCTGGTTAGTAGTCAGAAAGAATTATTCCTTAAGTGAAAGCATTTTTGCATTTATATTTAAGTCGGGAAGAATTATTTGTTGAGTAAAAGTGTTTTGCATTTAATTTAGCTTTTGTCAGAATAAAATTTTCCTTAGGTGAAAACATTTTTGTATAAATCGGAAAGAATTATTTGTTGAGCGAAAAGGTTTTTTTGCGTTACAGTTAGTAGTCGGAAAGAATTATTCCTTAAAGCCACGGTCACACTGCACTTTTCAAATCCTTCCATTCATACACACGCAAATGCAGCAGACCGGAAACACAAGCAAGTTTCACAATTCGCTGCGTTGCAAAGTTCAAGCTTGACGAAATGGCATCACGTGACTGCATGAGACCAATCGAGAATCATAACCTCTCAGTAAAGAAATTTAAAATATGGACCAATCACTAATTTTTTTGTCTAATCATCTTGTTTAATCCCGCCCCTTTTCACAGCGCCGTACGACAGAATTTCGCAAGCTCAAACTCTATTGTGACCGCAGCATAAGTCAGGGGTGCTCAATCCTGTTCCTGGAGATCTACCTTCCTGATCAAACGTACCTGTCTTTAATTACCAAGTGCTCCTTCAGATCCTGTTTAGTTTGTTTAGCTGTTTTTGATCAGGGTTAGAGCTGAACTCCGCAGGAAGGTCGATCTTCAGAAATAGGATTGGGCAACCCTGCCTTAAGTCATAATGTTGTGTAGTTCACTAGTTAAATAAAAGCAGTTTTTGGATCTAATCCCAACTAGGGCTGGGCCGATAAACGATACTATATCGAATCGCGATAAAATTGATGTCAATAACAATAATAAGCTCTAGACTTTTTTTATTGATCTAAGAGCCAGTCACCCAGCAGAAATGTGCAACAACGGGAATCTAACAGTGTTGATATTGCCCTACTTTAAGGACAGTCTGGGAGGGGCTTTTTTTTAACCTCCATTTTTCCCAAATGTATCTTATTTCCTATTTTTCTATGCTAAGTCTCGACTGACCTGTTTTCCCCTAAGATGTGTGACGTGTGTGCATGGTCAGAGGGCTCCAATTTTGTGTTGTTATAAATTTTCAGCCACTGTAAATTTATTGGCCGAAAATATATTATGCCATTTAATGGCCCCTCCAATTTTTGTGGCTTTAGTCATTCTTAGGGTACTCTTTTAAATCTGGAAGCATTGACACCTTATATCGAAATATATATTGTTATTGATTAATATGGAAAATAATTATAGAGATTGCATTTTTGCCATATCGCCCAGCCCTAATCCCAACTATAGCTGCACTTGTTTGCAATTCGAGTTACAACTGTGAGTCAAAGGAAAGTATTTGTAATTAAGGAACACTTAGCAGCTTTGGTTTCAATTCGCCACATTTTCACTTTGACTCTAAAAAATCTACTAGACTTCCTCATTATCACAACTAATCCTATCGCTTTTTCCCATCTAGATCACAGATGGCAGATGGCATCAAACACAGTTCATTTTCCGGACGCTGGACCCAAACTTACTACCCATTGTGGAGATCTACAACTTGCCCAGCACTAAACCTGGCTCACATTATCACCTGGAGGTGGGCCCTGTGTGCTTTTTATAAGGAGAAATTACAACTGAGGCCTTAAAATCTCTGATCAATAGCATCCAAGAGCTTCTGTGTCGCCAACAAAGCTGTATTGAGTTCAGTACACCACGTCTGAAAACTGTACTGAAGCCTTTAAACAGGAGGAACCAGGAATCCAGAGCAGCTTGGGAAATAAACAAGACTTCCTACATGAACCGCTCAGGATGACATTTGCTCTTTTTTTCAGAGCTAAGTTCTCCTGCATTTGTTAAAAACTCTGATAGTCTTAATTTATTCATAGGTTGGATTTTTCGCACATGATCCATGTGGACAAGCAATACGGAACATTTAGGACGTTTGTAATGAAGTACTTATTTTGTATTCTACAGTTATACACGATCATGTGTATTATTTATACATGTTTGTGTGTGTATATTATCTGTAAAGTGCAATAGGGGATGAACAGATTGTTTTTTGTTTTTTTAAGATGAATCTTGCTTTTGGTTGTTTAATGTAAAAGTGATGTTTATTGTCACTCATATCATTTGATTCAGGTTTAATTATTAGAGGAAGCCGAGGCTCATTGACGATATGTGCCTCAGCCTACATTGAATACCTTGCTCTGGAAACATTTTGTTGTACGTTTCAGATGACAAATCCACTAGAGGGCGCTGTCTACGGTTTAGTGAATCTAAAATATGTTATTTGGGGTACATTTTCTGCACGTTTTTAAGATGGGACTTGTCATACAGATCACCTAGCAAATCACTGACCTAAACGCAACCAATAGTGTTTTAACTAACAAACATAATAGAAAAGATATAACATCTAAAAAACTATAACAAGGTGCAAACATTTATACTTTAAAGGATCACTCCAGTTTTTTTAATAGTCTCAAAAAATAGTTTTTTTTTTTATAATTTTACAAGTCACCTAGCATTAAACAGTTGACTTTTATCATTTTTGAACCCATTCAGCTGATCTCCAGTTCTGACAGGAGCACTTTTAGCTTAGCTTAGCATAGATCATTGAATCAGATTAGACCATTGGCATCTCATTAAATTACATCTCAGCATCTCATCTCATTTGTTGTCATATTTATACTTTAAAGGATCACTCCAGTTTTTTTAATAGTCTCATTTTACAAGTCACCTAGCATTAAACATTTGACTTATATCATTTTTGAATCCATTCAGCTGATCTCCAGTTCTGACAGGAGCACTTTTAGCTTAACTTAGCATAGATCATTGAATCAGATTAGACCATTAGCATCTCATTAAAAATGGCCACTTTTGATTTTTCAGCCTATTTTAAATACGTTGCTCCGGATAAGTTTTGTTGTACGTTTCAGATGACAAAACCACTAGAGACATTTTAGATGACAAAACCACTAGAGGGCGCTGTCTACAGTTTGTGAATCTGTAATGCGTTACTTAGGCTACATTTTCTACACATTCTAAGATTGGACTTTAGTCGTACCATTCACCTAGTGAACCACTGACCTAAACCTAACCAAGAGTGTTTTCAGAAACAAACGTAAAAGAAAAACTATAACACATCTAAAAAACTATATCAAGGTGCGAACATTTATACTTTAAAGAATCACTCCACTTTTTTTAAGTAGTCTCGTTTTACAAGTCACCTAGCATTAAACAGTTCACTTTTATCATTTTTGAATCCATTCAGCTGATCTCCAGTTCTGACAGGAGCACTTTTAGCTTAGCTTAGCATAGATCATTGAATCAGATTAGACCATTAGCATCTCATTAAAAAATGACCACTTTTGATTTTTCAGCCTATATTAAATATGTTGCTTCAGATAGACAAAAGATGACAAAACCACTAGAGACGTTTTAGATGACAAAACCACTAGAGGGCGCTGTCTACAGTTTGTGAATCTGTAATGCGTTACTTAGGCTACGTTTTCTACACATTCTAAGATTGGACTTTAGTCGTACCATTCACCTAGTGAACCACTGACCTAAACCTAACCAAGAGTGTTTTCAGAAACAAACATAAGAAAAAAGATGTAACATATCTAAAAAACTATATCAAGGTGCAAACATTTATACTTTAAAGAATCACTCCAGTTTTTTAATAGTCTTATTTTACAAGTCACCTAGCATTAAACATTTGACTTTTATCATTTTTAAATCCATTTAGCCGATCTACAGTTCTGACAGGAGCACTTTTAGCTTAGCTTAGCATAGATCATTGAATCAGATTAGGCCATTAGCATCTCATAAAAAAATGACCACTTTTGATCATTTTTCAGCCTACATTAAATACGTTGCTCCAGATATGTTTTGTTGTACGTTTCAGATGACAAATCCAATAGAGGGCGCTGTCTACAGTTTGTGAATCTGAAATGTGTTACCTGGGCTACGTTTCTACACATTTTAAGACTGGACTTCAGTCATACTGATCACCTAGCGAACCACTGACCTAAACGTAACCAACAATGTTTTAACTAACAAACATAAGAGAAAAGATATAACATCTAAAAAACTATATCAAGGTGCAAACATTTATACTTTATAGGATCACTCCAGTTTTTTTTTAATAGTCTCATTTTACAAGTCACCTAGCATTAAACATTTGACTTTTATCATTTTTAAGTCCATTCAGCTGATCTCCAGTTCTGGCAGGAGCACTTTTAGCTTAGCTTAGCATAGATCATTGAATCAGATTAGACCATTAGCATCTCATTAAAAATGATAATTTTTCAGTCTACATTAAATACGAAATACTGAAATACGTCACTTAGGGTACATTTTCTACACGTTTTAAGACTGGACTTCAGTCTCTGTCTTTTTGGATCACCTTGCGAACCAGTGACCTAAACCCAACCAATAGTGTTTTCAGAAACAGAACAGAAAAGTGAACTGCCACATGAAGGTAAAACCACATAGTTTTACCTTGATTTTTATTTTATTTTTTGTAGAACCATGCTTCACCAGACTTAAACCAAAGTGCTCTGCATCACAAAAACAACACCGTACAAAGTGAGCGACCATATTTGATTACAAATTATGGACCTCCTAAAGGTATTTTGAGTTATTTATTTGAAGGTGTGCAAATAACTACGCTCAAATAATCAGTAATATGTCCCTGTAATTATGATTAGTGTGAAAAGGAACAAAAGTTGTTGACGTCATACTGTCCCATATAATTCATTTGACCTAGAAACTGCAGTCAAATGTGTGTTGAAGTACGTTTTTCATGGCTGAAGCATGTATTTCCAATGAGCCTGCGTTTATCATATGTATGTGTGTATGCCAGCAGGTCTGATGAAAATGCCTCAGATACCATAACACACGCACACACACAAACACACATAAAAATTCAAAGCCAGAGAATAACTCAAGGTGAATCCAGACTTGAAACGGAACATACATAAACATCTACCTCCCATCTTTTGTTTTTGGTGTTTGGGGAATAGTATGTGTTCAGAAATGGATTCACATGCATTTAACCTGCAGAGTTCTGTTCCTGTCACATGTTTTTAACTCAAGTGCCTTTTATACTTTTGAAAGGGAATATTTGTGTATTTTCTTTAACCTTGCAGCCAAACCTATATTAATCTTTAATTTTCTGTAATGCCTTATTTGTAAAGATATTCTAACTTTGAAGGCAATGAAGATGATTTTTATTATAGTAGGCATTGTGTTGTGCTTTACTTTTCGGAGTTGGAGGGCTTTCCATCAAGTGCACAATACCAGACGCCCTATCTGACTGCAGAAGCAATTGTTTGACATGTAAAATCTGATCTGCCCTGTTTCATCATTGCTGATTGTTATATGTGTTTAAGGTGTTTTTACAAAGCCAACCTGATCAGAACTACAGCATCTAAATCTTCCACTATATTGGGTTTATCATGGGCAGCGCTTTGATGGTGAGTGAATAATTTCAGTACTTCAGCTGTGATTATATAGGGAAAATATATGATGTTTTTAAGCATAGAGATAATGATAATTCTTGCAATATAACATCTAAAAAACTGTCAAGGTTAGAACATTTCTACTTAAAAAAAAAAAAAAACACTTCAATTTCTTTGGAAAATAGGTTCATTTTACAGTTCAACTGTTGAGTTTTACCATTTTTTTAAGTCATTCAGCCGATCTCTGCTTCTGACTGGAGCACTTTTAGCTTAGCTTAGCATAGATCATTGAATCAGATTAGACCATTAGCATCTCATAAAAAAATTACCCCTTTTGATAATTTTTCTATTTAAAGCTTGACTCTTCTGTAGTTACATCGTGCACTAATGCCACGGTCACACTAGACCTTGAGCTTGCAAAATCCTGTCGTACGGTGCTGTGAAAAGGGGCGATATTAAACAAGACATTTAAAAAAGCGAGCGATTGGTCCATATTTTACATTTCTGTACAGAGAGGTCATGTTTTGGTCTTCGATTGGTCTCACGCAGTCTTGTGATGTGATTTCGCAGGTCAGAGTTCACCAAGCTTGAACTTTACAATGCAGAGACATACAAAACTTGTCACATGAGCTTGTGCTTTTGGTCTTCCGCATTCGCATGCATAATAATGGAAGTCTGTAGGGGGTTGCACACCGGTTGCTCTGCTCGGCCACGCACCACGCAGCACCATCGCACACACCACGCCGCCCAGCTTCGACTCAGGACACTGTTCATATTTCTGCCACGCCACAGAGCGCCATCTGAATAGTTTCATATTAAATAACATAACAATGTGTGCATCTGGTGTGCAATACAACTGTCATGTGCGCGCCGCATCGCATCACTAAGCGGAGCATCCAGTGAGCGACTCCCTTATGGGTTAAAAAGTCCAGTGTGACCGCAGCTTAAGACTGACAGAAAATAAAAAGTTAAATAAAAAAGCTAAATAGAAAAATGATCAAAATGGACTAATGCTAACGGTCTAATCTGATTCAATGATTTATGCTAAGCTAAGCTAAAAGTGCTCCTGCCAGACCTGGAGATTGCATGAATAAATTCAAATATGGTAAAACTGTTTAATTCTTGGGGAGTTGTGAAATGAGCTTATTCGCTATGAATGACGGAAAACATAATCAGCTATTATCTCTTATTCTCTCTCATCTCTGCTCCCGCCATTAGTAATGTATTTATTTTAAGCTCTCTGCTCTGAGGCTCTAGGTTCAACTTTAAACCGGAATAGCCAATAGCAATAACAGTATCTACTGGGGAGGCAGGTATAAAGTTAGTTAGGTCATTGATTGTGTCAATCTGATTGGTCGAATATGAATAAACAACCTATGAATGTAATATACAAATGCTTTGGCACATAAAATGTATCATTTTTTCTATATATTGCAGCCCTAGCCATGACCAAAAAGAGTTCATTCATTCATTCATTTTCTTTTCGGCTTAGTCCCTTTATTAATCTGGGGTTGCCACAGCGGAATGTATCGCCAACTTATTCAGCATATGTTTTACGCAGCAGATGCCCTTCCAGCTGCAACCCATCACTGGGAAACATCCACACATACTCATTCACACGCATACACTATGAACAATTTAGCTTACTCAATTCATCTATACTGCATGTCTTATAACTTGTGGGGGACATCGAAGCACTTGGAAAACACCCACACCAATGCAAACTTCACACAGAAATGCCAACTGACCCAGCCGAGGCTCGAACCAGTAACCTTCTTGCTTTGGGGCGACAGCACTACCCATTGCGCCACCGTGCTGCCCTCCTAAAAAGAGTTTTTTATCGAATTATTGTGAAATATTTGTTGTTTTGATCAGAGTTGTTAGATGAAATGTTCATTTGAGGTCTTGCAGTGATGTTAGGGGTTTTCAAGGCAGACAAAGAAAGAAATGGACATTATAATGAATATTAATATGGTCAATCATTACCTCTTGAATTTAACAGACACCAAAGAAAAATGATCTCAGTGTTGTGTAAGTTAATACACATTCATATCACACATGGACAATCCGTATATCTGTCTGCCATTCTAAGATTGTTTTTTTTTGGCCATTTCAGTGTCTCATTGGAATAAAGAATGATGAAAAACCAGCATGTTATTTATTTTTTTTCTTCCATGAAACAAATCTTAAAGAATCGTTGACACTATTGATCATATGGAGAGAAAAAATCATTCGAAACTATCATAGAATTTGTAAGAGTTTAAATAATTATAATGGAAATTATATTAATGGTTCTTTTGGTCTCTACTGCAGTTTTTTGCCATGTGTTGGTGAAATTTTCACTTATTCATTTTCCTTCCGCTTAGTCCCTTTATTTATCAGGGGTCGCCACAGTGGAATGAACCACCAACTTCTCCAGCATATGTTTTACGCAGTGGAAGACCTTTCATTCGCAAACAAGCACTGGGAAACACCCATACACTCTTGGATTCACACACACACTACTGCCAATTTAGTTTATTCAATTCATTCATTCATTTTCTTTTCGGCTTAGTCCCTTTATTAATCAGGAGTTGCCACAGCGGAATGAACCGCCAACTTATCCAGCATATGTTTTATTTTGATGTCCAATAATGACGTCAAATGACGTTGATATTTGGTTGATTTTAGGTTAGAAAGTGACCTAAATCCAATGACGAGCCAACATCTTAAACCAACGTCATATATGACGTCAAATACTGACATTTATTCATCAGGTACGGCAACCAAAATCCAACGTCTGAAAGATGTCATAACGTCCACACAATGTCAAGCTGTAACATCATTAGGCGTTGATATTTGGTTGGTTTTAGGTTGGACATTGGATATTGATGTTGGCATGACGTTGAGTTCTGACGTCAACACGATTTTCAATTCCAAACAAAATGCAGCTTGGCCATGACGTTACGGTTCAACGTCAATCAGACATCATGTTGACATCTTGTGCCTGCTGGGTGTTTTAAGGCCATTTTGGTCATCATACAGTAAACATCCGTCATCTTCTCATCAGTACATGCATCTAAACAGTCTAAATCAGTCTCAAGGTCAATGCGCGTAAAGATTTTGAACATCTCTATGAACTCTTTTAAAACTTCCAAACAGTTTGCTGCAATTATAATGTGCACACGTCTTGAGGTAGTTCATTATGACGCGATTTACCATCTACGGTATGTGCGATTTGATTGGACAGGAATCTCAGGACTGATTTTTCTAATCCCCATGGACAAGAAAAATAAAATAGTGACTGAAGGTTGAAAGAAAGTAGTGAAGTAAAATGACAGATACTGCACTAAAATGTACTCAAGGGAAAGTAAAAGTGCACATGTTTAAAACTACTCAGTAAAGTACAATTCCTGAGAAAAACTACTCAATTACAGTAATTTGAGTGTTTGTAATTTTACTTTACACCACTGGAGACAAATGACAAAAAAAATGTATCATGGTAAAATAACACAGAAATGGAATAATAACTTCAGTCTCCTCCCGAAGCCCCAAGAGTGTGCTTTGAGAAACTGTCAATCACAACTGTCAATCACGATGACACGCCCAGCATTAAATTACTGCTCAAAACAAACTCTTAACAAAAATGAAGATCTGCACCCATATCAGCATGATAACCAGTGTCTTAATTGACCAGAACCATTTGTTGGGACATTTTATTGCAAGTGTAATGATTTTTTTTAATTTGGTCTCAAGTCTTGTTCATTAACAAGGAGAAGGTGGGCTTTACGACTTGTACTGCAACCAGCCCCCAGGGGGCGATCCGCACATGGCGGCATGGGTCGTGTGTGGTTGTTTCCATAATCCACAGGGTTTTGTTGCATGTTTTCCCCCAGCGATGCTGTCTCTAAATAAAATAGATTTGAAATACAGAATATCTTGTGTTCCAAAAATGAACCCATTGTTTGAACCCATGATTGGTCATTAGGGTGAGTAGTTAATTACAGAATTTACATTTTTGAGTGAACTTAACCCTTCAATGATCATAGTGGCTCCCAAAAATTATACTAGGCCCAATTAAATACTTATCCCTTTGACTACCTCTCTACCAAACGGTTGGCCATGTTTTTACTGTTTTAAATAATGACTATTAAAGTAATTTAAAGAATGACTGTTATAAATAATGGTTTACACTACACAGCATTGTTGCGCAGTAAAAAAAAGCGTGATTTTACAGTTTATTACCGGCAGCTGGGGGGTTTTAGTAAATTTTAAGTAAATTTCTGTAATTCCACCTCTGTTATTTTACAGTAAATTTCTGTATTTTTTTTTTTTATCAAACAATAATCCTGTTGCACTAGCCTACCATACTTAATTTTGTTTTTTTTATTTTGGTTTTATTAAAAAAAAAAAACACGTTAAATGAGAATCTGAAATATTTTATGGCATACTGCAAAAAATAAAGGTAATTTAGTATTAAAAAATGTTTTATTTTGAATAGAAAAAAAAATAATAAGTTGGTCTTACACTTCATATTTTCAGATTTTTCAAATATGTATTATTTCAGATATTTTTACCATAAACCGACATATCAACCATTTGGGCTGAGGCTGATATTTAAAAAATGATGTGATGTGTTGAAAAAAAACGCATTGAGTGTGTTAACTGGCGACATTAGGAGTTAAGAAACGCAATCCAAACTTTTTTTTTTTCTTGATGGGACAGTTAAAGATTTTTGTCATTTAAATACTTTTGACTTTTAACATATTGTGACACTGGGCTTGAACTATTTGTCAGCAAGTTCTTAATCGTTTCAATCATTCAATTTACTATGATCATATGCTATATATTAGCAAGTGATATGTATAAAGTCAGAATAAGTATGTTGTTTTATTTTTACAAAAATAGATTTATTATCGACTGCGTCAAATAATTTTTTTAAACATTTTTGAAACATAAATGTAGACTCTTTATTTGCATTTAACGTGCTTTCTGTGTAAACAACATCACTTTTTGTAAATTTCACTTGATTAAAATTAAACATTCATCTTTGTACCTTAACTAGCAAAGTGTATTGTAAAAGTGTCACAATCTCCTTTGCTTGAATCACACATTTAAACTGAAACATTTCACATTTAATATAAGCTTAATATTAATTTCAGACATCGCTTAATAGACGAATCCAAACACTTGTAGGCCTTTAACTTCCCTCGTAAAATCCCTTGAAGCTTCAATGAGATTGTATATTTCGGGCTGGATGCTTGCTTATTTCATCTTTTCCATTATCTATTGGGAGGGTGCTACCCCACCAGAAATTGAACGTTCCCAGAACATCTCCACTGGTGTTAAGGACGTCACATGGTAACGTCCCCAGGAGGTTTTGAGAAGGTCATGATGTTGAGTTATTTAAAGTGTTAGGGGATCTTTGCAGAACTTTTAGGATGTTCTTAGAACGTTTAGGGGATCATATTTTATTTAGAAATTTGATGTTGCCAGAACGTTTTCAGAATGTCTCCACTGGTGTTACGGACGTCACATGGTAACATTCCAAGGAAGTTCTGAGAAGGTCATGATGTTGAGTTCTTTAAAAGGTTAAAGGAAAGTTATTTAGGGGACCTACGCAGAACTTTCATGATGTTCTTGGAACATTTAGGGGACCATATTTAATTTAGAAATTTGATGTTTTCAGAACGTCCCCACAAGGACGTCACATGGTAACCTTCCCAGGACGTTCTGAGGTCATGATGTTGAGTTCTTTAAAGGGTTAGGGGACGTTATTTAGGGGACCTTTGCAGAACTTTTAGGATGTTCTTAGAACGTTTAGGGAATCATATTTTATTTAGAAATTTTATGTTGTCAGAACGTTTTCAGAATGTCCCCACTGGTGTTAAGGACGTCACATGGTAACATTTCCAGGACGTTCTGAGAAGGTCAAGATGTTGAGTTCTTTAAAGGGTTAAGGGAACGTTATTTAGGGGACCTCCGCAGAACTTTCAGGACGTTCTCGGAAAGTTTAGGGGACCATATTTTATTTGGAAATGTTATGTTCCCAGAACGTCTCCGTTGGTGTCAAGAATGTCACAACGTTTCCTGGTTAGCATAATGTTTTCAAGACCTTAGGGGGACCAACTCAGAATGTAATTTTTTTGGTCACATTTAGGTGTTTCTGTCATATTTACTGAATATTTTCAGAAACTTTAGTAACACTACAGGAAACTTTATGAGACAAACAGCACTTCTTTTACACTGGGCAAGCACTGTTTTCACACTTAATATATTGAAAGATTAAAATACAAAGGAGGAATTCATCATTCATTTACATTGTGAACGAAAGCAGATTATAAAATATTATTAAATGTGGTCATGCATACCTGTAGGAAAGGTGGGTGAAAAGCAGATAGAGAAAGCTCAATCAATTCAATTCAATTCAAATCGGCTTTATTGCCTTGAAAACATCCCTATCAACATTTGTCAAAATGATCGTAAACAGCATAACAATTAATATTATTATTCAAGGTGTGTGTGTGTGCACGTGTGTTGGGATTTGCTATCGCAAATGGACCTATCAGACGAACGACGCTCATTTTAAAGTTAATTTTGCCGAATAACTGTGCTTATCACTGGGTGTATTTCTAAGACAACAACAAACTGTACAGCATCAGATATCATCTCCTCAGTGTAAATGCCACCTCCCTACATCCTGAATGTTTGCAAACATGGTAATCGGTCTATGAGACCTGCACATAAAAAAATCTCTTTAATTCTCTTTTAGCCCGAGTTCACTTGATCTATACATATAATGAATGATACAACAGCGCCACCCTGTGGCAACTCCTCAAAACAACACAATAACGTGTGGAAATTCTAAAAAAAATACATGATTTTAAAAAACCACCACCCAATAGGAGAGCTCAATCATTCCTCACTTCCTAAAAGACAACTATCTATTTAAAGCAACACATTAATGAATGACTTGTATATGTACTGTCATTGTATATATATGTACTGTCCTGTTGTTGTTTTGCATCTTTATGCTTTCTTCTGTAGACTGGTGTAAGAACTCCTAGAGAGATTTCCCATCTTTGTCGATGTGCTGTGTGTTTTGCGAGGCACCAATCCCAGATCTCCCATTTTATAGTGAGAAAGTTTTGAAGAGGATTTTAGCAGGAGTTCACCTGGTCTGGAGTTAAACCACAGTCAGTATTTTTACAATTATATATACTTATATTAACACAATTAAGACAATCCTCTGATTAAGATTGAGAATAGAGGCATTTCCGAAGTGAACACAACTTGATTTAAAGGGATAGTTTACCCAAAACGTTATCATTCATTCATCATTCATTTTCCTTTGTCTATTTCAGAGGTCGCCACAACGGAATGAACCACCAACTATTCCAGCATTTGTTTTACACTGAGGATGCCATTCCAGCTGCAACCCAGTATTGAAAAACACCTATACACTCTCTCATTCACACAAACACACACACACTTCGGACAATTTAGTTTGTTCAATTCACCTATAGAGCATTACTTCCATAGTATTTGTTTTTCCTACTATGGAAGTCAATGGTTACAGGTTTCTAACATTTTTTAAAATATGTTCTTTTGTGTTCAACCGAAGAAAGAAACTCATAAAGGTTTGAATCCAATTGAGGGCGAATAAAAATTGAAGATATTTATTTTTTGGGTGAACTATCCCTTAAAGACATGTTCCATGAAGCCAGATTAGCTATGTAGCCAGTCAGTTTAGTTTGCACCAATCCTGGGCTTTGCATGAAGGTAGCTCAGCTTTATCGTTCTTTGTTGCCACTGTATTTACACTCCATTATTGTTTAGAGATTACAAACCGAAATTCAACCAATCAGCTGTGAGCAGTGGCACATCTTTCTCTCCAAATGAAAGGTCGCTATATCGTAAAACACTTTCAAATGATAAAACACATCAGGTTTTTGTGAAGATTATGTCTTAATTCATTACACAAACAGTTGAAGGCCGAATGATAACGCCTTCAGTAAAATTTGTATACTTTTAAAAATATTTCTCAAGTGATTTTTAACAGAGCCAAGAAGTGGCATTATATTTATACTGTATAGTATAACGTAAAAATGGAACTTGAAATGAATATTCATACATTACAGTAACATCATTAACATTTCTAAAGGATTTACAAAGGATAAATAGTCTAAGCTAAATAGTCTTTACTTTAGATTAGGTCACAAAACTGGATGAAGTTGACTTAATAAAGCATTTATTAATACAAAAGTAACTATTAATATAAACCTGAATAATAAGATTATATACATGTTAATTTGAATAGTTTATTAATCATTTACGTAAACATTCTGAATGATCTTAAAGAATCACCAACTATTCTGAAATAACTGGTTTGTAAATAATCCTATAGTTAATTTAGTAATGAAAAATTAATCATTAACAAAGTAAGAAAACACAATACTTAAACACATTATTAGATTACAATTCTTAAACACATTAACACTTTATTAGGTACACCTTACTAGGTATGGGTTGGACCACCTTGACATGGACCATCCATATTAACATGGTAGCATCACGCAGTTGCTGCAGATTTGTCGGCTGCACATCCATGATGTGAATCTCCTGTTCCACCACATCTGAGTGGGGGGGGGGGGCACTGCAGGGGGGGGTCTCCAGCAGTTGATCTTCTTGCACAGCCATGGTGGATTCACTGTGCCTTTTCCCCTTGGCAATGAAACGTTCCTAATACGTCTGTTTCTTACTCATTTTGCTGCTTGTAGGTTAAATTTGGGTGCTCAGGTGACCGAGATGTAACCGAGAGAACATGGTCAGTTTTCAAAATAAAAGATCGTTAAGACTCAGATAATACATTAAACGGAAATTATCAATGTTTTCTTGTGCGGCCTGGTACCAAATGATCCACGGATGAGTACCGGTTCGCGGACTGGTGATTGAGGACCACTGCTCTATTGGATTGAGATTTGGTGACTGTGGAGGCCATTTGAGTACAGTGAACTCATTGTCATGTTCAAGAAACCAGTCTGAGATGATTTGCGCTTTATAACATGGCGTGTTATCCTGCTGGAAGTAGCCATCAGAACATGGGTACACTGTGGTCATAAAGGGATGAACATGGTCAGCAACAATACTCAGGTAGGCTGTGGCGTTAACAGGATGCTCAATTGGAACTAATGGGCCCAAATTGTGCCAAGAAAATATCCCACACACTGTTACACCACTACCACCAGCCTGAACCGTTGATACAAGGCAGGATGGATCCATGCTTTCATGTTGTTGACGCCAAATTCTGACCCTACCATACGAATGTTGCAGCAGAAATCGAGACTCATCAGACCAGGCAACGTTTTTCCAATCTTCTATCATCCAATTTTGGTGAGCCTGTGTGAATTGTAGCCTCAGTTTCCTGTTCTCAGCTGACAGGAGTGGCACCCGGTGTGGTCTTCCGCTGCTGTAGCCCATCTACCTCAAGGTTGAACGTGTTGTGCGTTGAGATGCTCCTCTTCATACCCCCTGGTTATTTGAGTTACTGTTGTCTTTCTATCAGCTAGAACCAGCCTGGCCATTCTCCTCTGGCATCAACAATTCATTTGCACCCACAGAACTGCCGCTCACTGGATATGTTCTCTTTTTTGGACCATTCTCTGTAAATCCTAGAGATGGTTGTGCTTGAAAATCTCAATAGATCAGCAGTTTCTGAAATACTCAGACCAGCCCATCTAGCACCAACAACCATGCCACTTTCAAAGTCACTTAAATCACCTTTCTTCCCAATTCTGATGCTTGGTTTGAACTGCAGCAGATCGTCTTGACCATGTCTACATGCCTAAGTTGCAGCCATGTGATTGGCTGATTAGAAATTTGCATTGACAAGCAGTTGGACAGGTGTACCTAATAAAGTGGCCGGTGAGGGTATGTCAAGAATACAGCATTTGTAGCTATACTTTTAAACTGCTTACTAACGTCTATTAATGTACATTTAATGCCTAACAAATAATGAATTAACTATTTGCTAATGCTTAATAAATGATTCATATTGTGTTGTTATTATAAAGTGTTACCAAATTTTCAAAAACAATCCTAATCATAATATTGTCTTATTCAGAATAAGGTCAACGATTAGATTACTGACATCCATAACTCAACATAAATATACCTGTTGTCAGATTATTTTTCCATCTCATAAATAAATCAGTACTTTTGATGTCTTTTTAATCTCATACCTGCAATTCATGAAGTCAGTAAGAGCAGGTCCTTTTCCGAAAGCTGCAGCACCGTCTAGAACGGCCAGCAGCTTCAGCATCATTTGATTTCGTCTGACGGTGGCCTTCAGATCAGAGTCTTCCTCTTCTGGGACGTCCTGTACCCAAACCAGTGTTTACTTCCTCGTCTGTGATTAAAATATCAGTATATGTTGAGTCTCACCCTCAAGGCCTCTTTCAAAGCTGCAGCTGCTTCTTCCAGAACCGTGTTTATCTGCGACCTCATTTTTCTTTCCTCCTCAAGCTCCTTCTTCTGTCTCTTGGCTTCAGCTTTGGTTTGGTTCAGGTCTTCTGTAACTGCCGCATGTTTCTTTCTGTAATACAGTGGGGGTAATGCTATTAAAATGCATGCTTGGGTGTATTTATGGACTATTTTAGCAGCATTGAGAAGAAGTTCAACCTCAGATCTTCAATTTCTGTGCAAACTGCAGAGTGAATGTCCTGCAGCTCTTGGTGCTCCTGTTTAAGTTTGGTGCATTTCTCCACTTCAGACTGCATTTGCTTGCACTTTTCTGTCAGCTGAAGGACCACCTGGAGAAAGAGCTTGGTTTTATTTTTGCCCTGGTATATAGACGTCTAAAAACAAGCAGAAAAGATTGCTTAAATCTAGTGGATTTGTGAAAACCTGTTGGGTACATAATTCTCAGTTCTCAAAAATGCATAGCTTTGGGCACATATCTCCAATGAGCCTTGGTTGGAAATATGTGTTGCCAAATTGCAACCGATGCTAAAAATATAACAGAAAATTTCCTGCAATATGATATTTTAAATAGAGATGGTGATAGACAGAGGCAATGGTTCCGTGAGGCACCATTAAATAAATGCATGAAATTAAAGATTGTATAAAGTATAAATTGGCAACCTTTTGATTGGCAACACTCTTCTTGGTTATTTCGTGCAGCAGTGGTTCTGTAATGCCGTTCTCTCTTTTGAGTTGCCTTTCTCTTGCTCGTAGGGCATCATTCTCCTTCAGCAGCTCTTTGGTTTTCTCTGAGAGCTGCTGTAGTTGTGCCGTCACCGAGAGATTCTCCTGCATGGCCCTTAGTGTCGTCTCGGGCATCTTCTGGTCTGAAACCCGACGAAATTCAGCTGCTACAGTGGCAACATGTTGCAGCATTTCTTTCTTGAGCCTATAGCAACAAATGAGGTCAAGTAATTATAATGAAATATTTATGTTCTTTTAAATATATTAGGTTTCATCCACTGTTATTCGATGTGATTCTAAAAACCAGCATACCTTGTCAGGCATATTTTGAGCAAGAATCAATGTGTGTTATGATCACCAGCGATCGAGCAGTTGCAGATTGCTGGAGAACTACAGCCATGAACTACAACTCCGAGAACTCTTTGCACTCACTACTCCTGCCACAGCTGACAGTCATTGTTGTGCTGAGTCTTGTTTCTCCCACGAACTTTACAAAGCATTTTTCCCTGTTTGTCTTGCTGTGTTTTGATCCATGTCTTACCATTTTGATTCTTTGCCACCTAGCCTGACCATTTTTCTGACTGCGTATTTTGCAACCCAGGCTGGTTCTGAAAACATTATATACCGCTATATACATTTCTGAAGTGGCAAATACGTCCCAGGAGGTACTTTTTTTTTTGCAGTTTTTGTTTTCACGAATCCACCAGAGGCCACTGTGTACACCTGCTGTTCTTGCTTAAATCCACCAGAGGTTGCTGTCGACTGACTGAATGACTGACCCATCCTCCTCCTTCCCTAAACCCAACCAATAATGTTTTCAAAAGCACCGGTTGACCCACGCATCAACTTCCCTAAACCCAACCAAGACTTTTGAAAAGCAATCCAGAAGAAGAAAAGCCCTCGCCTGATTTTTACTATGTTTTCAGATTTCACCACATTCTCACCCTGTTATTTACTTGTTTATTTAATTTTTTTGGCTTCTGTTTTTGTCTTACCTTTTTCTGAAACTTGCCGGACTCGAACCCTGTCATCATGGTCAACTCCTCGGAGTTCGCCTACATACATGGCAAGCTACTGGACAAATTGGTAACACCAGGAAAGCTGTCCATAAGCTGCGGTCAGCTGGTAAGCGCAAAACGGAATGGCTTCATAGCACCCCATATTATAGATGAAATGCAGCCATATACTTTTGACTACATAACTCGCGATCTCTAGAAATGTATAGAGGGCTACATTTTCAGAATGAGCCTATGTTGGTATTTGGGATTACCTTATGCTCCTGGTTGCTCCTGTTTTTGACTATTGCCTGTATGACTTCTCTTTTATGAACTGCATGTGGATCCCCAACTCCATTGTCCTGTGTCCCTGCGTTACACCATGACTTTTTGTTTAAAAATTCAATCTTCATACTTTGCCACTATCTTTTGACTCACTAGGTTTTACCCATCAAGATTTTAATCATTTAAACTATTATAAAATTTAGTATGATTGATCACTTTTTCTTTTATATAATTTCTATTTAAAATACAGAATATGGGCGCATGCCCTTACAGCCGCAACCCTACTGGGAAACACTTATATACTCTCGCATTCACACACACACTCATACACTACAGCCATTTTTGTGTACCCAATTCACCTATAGCACATGTATTTGGACTGTGAGGGACACATAGAGAACATGCAAACTCCACACAGAAATGCCAACTGGTCTAGCCGGGACCCGAACCAGCAACTTTCTTGCTGTGAGGCGACAGTGCTAACCACTGAGCCACCATGCCACCCCCTTATTGTAACGTTACCCTAATTTTGTTGACGCATTGTTTTTAGTTTACCGTATCCGTGTTACATTTTACAAACTAACAGTGTCAGTAAATCATGCTTAAGTACATGCAGTAACCCCTAAAACAAACTCTAATCTTAGCACATGCTGTTATTTATATAACTCTCCACTTAAATGTACAATTACTTTGTAACTTGTAATTATAAAACAAGTGTAACCATTTTAGACTCGTTATTGCAGAAATGTACATGTATTTTAAACTATAAACAACGAGAGTTTAAATGATTTAAAATGAACCTCTTTTTGAATGCAGCACTATACATATATACCAAGCAACAGATCCACTTGTCTACTGAACAACTGCCTCCTTGTAAAGCCTTACATTGCACCCATTCATTGAAAAAGATAAATGGCAAACTGTCTCCCATTTGACATGTATGTAATTTATAAAGTCCTGGATTGAATAATCAACTACATTTATTGTGGACATATTTATATTTTTACATATTTTTGTTTTGTAGGTAAGCACCTCCCGCAGATTTGATATCTGATCTGATATTCATTTTCGTTTAGCTTAGTGCCTTATTTATCAGGGGTCGCCAAAGTGGAATGAACCGCCAAATATTCCAGGATATGATTTATGTAGCGGATGCCCTTTCAGAAACAACCCAGTACTGGGAAACACCCATACACTCTGGCATTCACACACAGAGACACACTCTACGGTCAATTTAGATTTTCCAATTCACCGCGCATGTCTTTGGACTGTGGGGGGAACCAAAACCCAGAGGAAACCCATGCGAATAAGGGGGGAACATGCAAACTCCACACAGGAATACCAACTGGCCCAGCCAGGACTCGAACCAGCGACCTTCTTGCTGTTAGGTGCTAACCACTAAGCCACCGTGCCACCCTCTTATTTACCAGACAAATTTATTAAGTGACTTGCTAGTGACGGTAAAAGAAGCACTTAAAGTTATTAGAGAGTAGAAGTATATGTAAATGCCCTGATAAGTTACTAAATATACATGTTTAATTTTTCCCCCTATTTGCATATTGAGAAAAAATTGTGTCCTACAGGTGGTTTGTCAAGCCCACTCACCGGTGTAGAGAACAAAAATTCCAAGTAGTTTTCAGAAACATGAAATGTTGAAAAGAAAATATGTGGTGCATACGGAGATGAGGAAGTGTGCCCTACAGGTGGTTTGTCAAACCCACTCACCTGTGCAGAGAACATCAATAGTTGCAGTATGAACATGCTCACCTGTCATTGTCCAGTACAGCTTTTTTCTCCAGATTATAGATTTCAGCTTGGTGTTCCTCTTTTTGCTTTCGAAGCTCCTCTTCCAAACACCTGCGTTCAGCCATAAGCGTCTCTCTCTGCACAGAAAACTCCTCCAAAGATGCCAGTTTACCGGCTAAATCAAAAAGGTAAACACATTTTCATGAGCAATCTGAAAATTCAGTCTGTAATTTCAAATGATAATAATCGCTCACACTTAATGTGTAGTTCACCCAAAAAATATTTCTATCATTCATCATTTACTTATCCTTAACTTGTCCCAAACCTGTTTGAGTTCCCTTTTTTATTGAACACAAAAGAAGATATTTGGAAAATTGCCGGAAATCAGTAGCCATGGACTTTCATAGTATTTGTTTTTCAATTCAATTCAATTCATCTTTATTTGTATAGCGCTTATACAATGTAGATTGTGTCAAAGCAGCTTCACATAGAAGATTATAGTAAATTGAAACAGTGTCAGTTCAGTTTACAGTGTTTAAGTTCAGTTCAGTTTAGCTCAGGTCAGTGTGGGTTAATAATCACTACTGAGAGTCCAAACACTGAAGAGCAAATTCATCAATGCGCAGCTCTACAGATCCCGAACCATGCAAGCCAGTGGCGACAGCGGCGAGGTAAAAACTTCACCAATTGGCGAAAGTGAAGAATTTTAAAAAACCTCGAGAGAAACCAGGCTCAGAAAACCAGGTCTTTCCTACTGTGGATGTCAGTCAGTATCTACCTATTTACAAAATTATTCAAATTTTAATGTGTTCGACGGAAAAAAATAAATATTTGGTACCACTTTAGGATGAGTAAATATGAGTATATTTAATTTTTTAGGCGAACTATCTTTTTAATGTCAACTCATATGCTTTACTTTCATTTAGTGTACTGTAAATATGCAAATATGCGACTGTGGTCAATCTTGTACCAAGTGTCATATTTTCAGATGTGTATTTTTCCTTATTTTCCTGGAGTTCACGTCTAAGCAGGCTCATCTGTAGCTCAAAGGACTCTCTCTCTGCCTCTTGAGCTTGCTGGTGTCTTGATAATGTTTCTGCCAGATCATTTAGCTCATCCTCTTTCTTAGCCAGTGTGCGTTTTAGGAACAGAACGATGTCTTTTTTCTCTTTCTCCACATTATTGATCTTAAAGGACAAGTCCTTTTCTTGAACCTCCAATTCATCACATTTATGCTGGTATCTGTGAGGAAGAAAAGACAAGGCCACGATTCTTGTATTAGGCAAGTGTTTCCTGTTGAGGCTATGATGACATATTTGGTGAAGCATGTTGCCTGGTTAATTATTAACACAGATATAATCCAAAGTCTGTTTCATATTAGTTTCCTCAAAGGCACCGATACGAGCTACGAATAACTTAAATATAATTAGGCTACTGTTTTGCTAAATGTTAAAGATTCAATATGATAGCATAGCTTTTACATAAAAAAATACCGAAACTTCATTCAAGTTTGTCAAATAGACGTCATGAGGTAAGTGTTTTCTTGAGAATGTACCCATTGCTTTTGATTAACTACTATGGTAGGTTATGAATGTGCAAATGCTTTTTGTTTATGGGCAGTTTTACTTTCAGATATATTTTACACTTTTTATGTCTTGAGTAATTACCTCTGAGTAAAACTCTTATATAATATGAACAACTAGGTAACATGAACAACCAGACGTTATGATAACTCCTCACCTTTCCAGTCGCTCCTCCAAATCGCGTATCTGAGCCCGATAAAACTTTTTATCACTCTCTGTTAATTCTTCGGCGTTTTTCTGCTCTGTCTCCATACTTCCCGTCTTGAGTGCTTTATCTCCGTTCTTTTTTCCATTCTTTTTAGGAGGCATTAGACTTTCACGCGCTTTAAACCAAACAGTACGAGAAGTAAAAACTTTGGACAAATGCAATTGTTTCTTGTTGCCATGGATGTGTGTGTTTTGTGTGCTGTGTCACGCGCAGAGACGTGCGCGAGAGTTTGCTTTTTTACAGACATGAACTTATTTAGTTTAACTTAATAAATTGATAAAATGCTACATGCTAAAATCATTAGGCTTCTAATACATCCGACGACTTCTTAACCATGCTCCAGATTCGCAAAAATAGGCTAACATATGTTGGAACAAGCTTTATGGCAAATATTTTTATTTATGCACACAGCTTTTCTTTTTAATATTTAATTCGCTTGCAGGCCCGTAGCCAGCCTGATGAAAGTGGTGGGTCTTTTTTCTCAAAAAGTGGACCTTTTTGCAGTTATTCGACTCATTTTGTATTTAATTATAAAATTTAAATACTGCATTTTGATATTTCTAAGCATTCAGCTGGATTAGCTTGTTGGATGGTCATCATAACCACATTTTTTAATGTACCAAAGATATTTCTAAAAGATTTAGAGTAAAGAAATATAAATTAAGTACTTATTCTTCATATACAAATTTATTACATCATATATCATTAGAAAAAATATGAATCTGTTAAAGTTTTTTAATTAAAAACTATCCTAGTGTCATTTTTAAGCGAATAACAAACTGTCAACCACATTCAACTTTGCTCAGTCAAAATTTGGCCCTTTTAATAATAAAAAATGTAAATATAATAATAATAATAATTATTATTATTATTATTATTATTATTATTATTATTATTATTATTATTAT
>CAIGQZ010032318.1:5432329-5462180 GCA_903798205.1 Danio tinwini
TGTGTGTGTGTGTGTGTGTGTGTGTGTGTGTGTGTGTGTGTGTGTGTATATATATATCACGTTCGTCGCACAGCAAGAAGGTCGCTGGTTCGACTTGACAGTGCTATACCCACTAAGCCACTGTGTCACCACAACCGGAAGTTACTAACTAGAAAAACAACAAAACACTAAGGAGACACTATATGAGCTTTATTTTCAATCAGACTAACATTTGTTTATTAAACATAAGCTATATTTATATAAAAAAACTTAACTCAGACTTTAAATTACATTTTAAGTGTTTAAAACAAGACTATTTTATTCTTTTTATTGTAGTTTTACACATAAATCTGATTAAAAGGGGTGACATTTTTGCTTAAAATAACAACAAAAACTATTCATTATCCAGAACATAATTGATATATTTTCATTGAACACAACAAAGCGCTGGTCACTGTGTCTGCCTGTGAGCACTATGTGCAGAAGAATGTGTTTTTATGTGCTGCATTTTTCAGCTCAGAAGGCTACGTTCTGTACAGAGCGTTAAATATTTGATTGTGAAACTGTGAGATGGAACCAGTGTTGTAATGTCTAAGATATTCAGGCTGTCTGGCACGGAGGCCTTTTGTTTAGGAATGGACACAGCAGGCCGTTACTGGGTGTTTGTGCTCCAGCAGTTAATATATTGCACTGTGTAATGGCATCCTCAAATACACAGAGGATATAGTGGTCATGGGAAAGAGCACCATGCGTTTTCCTGTGACAGTTTCCTGCATTGGTGCCACCTGCCTGCCATAATCCAATGTGAACTTATGCTCATGAATAAATGTTTCCACTATGAAACAAACACATTAGTCATTCCTCAATAAGTACCTCATTTCGACATTAGTTAGTTACTACACTAATCTAATTTGATCTCTGTTTCTGCTTTAACAGGCATTCGGGTTCCATGGAAAACAGTGACGCTTATGTAAAGGTAGGCAATACTGTGTGATACGTGTAATATATTAACTTTGAAAAGTTTCAGGGTGACATTGTAACACTTTTGCTTTCGTTTTTTTGTCGTGTGATGAAAATCATTCTTCTCATAATGTGATCCCAGTGGGCACCTTAATGTAAAAAAGACAAACAATCCAGGCTCATTATGGATACGTACGCTGCATACATTTCTGGAGAGAGCGAAATACATCCCGGTGGGTACTTTTTTTTTTGCAGTATTTGTTTTCACGAATCCACTAGCGGCCACTGTTTTCACTTTTTCAGATCTCAGATTTCTCTCACAAGTGCCATTCGCACCGGCTTTTCTCGCGTAAATCCACCAGAGGCCGCTGTCGTCTGATTGACCGACCGGTCCCCCCACTCACTGTCTTCCCTAAACCAAACTTATAGGGTTCCTCACTGCTTATTGCTGCCGGCTCCCAATGAAAATGAGTGACTTATGGCTACTTTAACGCTGTTGCTGCTTTCGGTGTGAATGTACAGTTATAGTGTTTTTGAAAGCAATCCAGCCCTCGCGGCCGCCTGATTTTTACCTTGTTTTTAGATCTTACCACGTTCTCTATTTACTTTTTAATTAAATTTATTGCTTTTTATTAAATTTATTTGTTTTAACTGCTTTCTGGAAACGTTCATCACTGTTCTTGAACCCTGTCGTCGTGGTCAAGTTCTGTGTCTCAAGTTCGCCGATGTATGCGGCAAGCCACTGGACAAACTGGTAACAGCGGAAAAGCAGTTCATATGGAGGTAAGCAGTCAGCTGGTAGCGCAAAAAGAAACAGAAGCTGTCAGCGGTGTCATATCGCCCCGTATGAAAGCATTTGTTTTAAAGACAATATGCAGCCGTACGTACCTCTAGCTAAGCAATTCGCTTTCTCCAGAAATGTATATGGGCTACGTATTCACAATAAGCCTGTGTTGCAACCAACATGCCAAAAATGTTAATCGATTTGATGTCAATTGCCTACCTTGATGTGAAAATGGCATCAAAGGGACATGTAACATTTGCACCAAAAAGCACATCAAAAACAACATCAAGATAATTTACATTGAAGGGGTACAAATACAGTGATTTGTAATAAAAAGCTTTCAGATTAATAAATGCTTATATGATAATACTTTTTGTGTCGTTATTTTGGTGGTTGAAATGTCATCAATGCTGATGTTTTGACATCAATTCAATTAGCATTTTTGATGTGTTTTTTTTGACGTCATGATTGATGTCTTTTGACTTCAAGGTGCTCACAGGGATTTTATTTAAAATATTTCATTTATTTTGAAAATATTTATTTTAAAAAAATTATATATAATATAAATTTTATATATATATATATATATATATATATATAATATAATTTTTTTTTTTTTGCATAAATCTGTTAATCAACCTCCAGTCATAATCAAAACTGCTAAACGTTTAGTTTTTTTTTTATTACAAAATTTTCACTCTTTAATTACCAAATTTATAAATGATGTCACTGGTTTGGTGAAAAAAACCACAAAATTACTTATTTTCAAACAGTACTTGTGGACTGGATTTTTTTTTTACCTTTTATCACAGTGTTGGACATGTAAAAGATTAGTAACAACATTGCCTTTGATAGTTTTTGCATTGTTAGTTTTTATGCAGCATAAGATTACAATTTTTTCTTAGTAATTTAATGTTTTTGCCCCATTGACTTCAATTATAATCACATATTTTGATTGAATAGCCATGACATCATATAATCATGTATTTTTGATTGTTGATGGTTATCCCTGTTGAGAAGAGGTAAATTTGTAATTTTTACTGTTGATCATCAGTTGGCACCATTAACCCTTTAGATAGGCCTGTGCAAAAAAAAAAAGGGAAAAAAAGGCTTAGTTTATGGATTTATATTGAGTTATATGGGGTATAACATCAAATTATAGTGTGTGTCTGTAAGTGTGTGAGAGTGACCTTTGTACAATTTCCTTGATGTGTCTGAGAAAATCAAAATATGCACATCAGCTCATAGAACTACATGGAGTAAACAAAAACAAAGACTGTGTATTTATGCAATGGCTGCCTTTTGATGTTGAGAGGTCCTGTAATTTTCTAATCAATTTAATAGTTTTGATCAGGACTGAGGTTAGTTAACAGATTTATGCAAAAATTTTCTGATGGACTTTTACAGCAGTTTAATTTAGTGGATGTTTTCATCCTGAACATAACAAAATGGTAGTAAATTTGCTTGAGTGTATTGAGTGAGTGTATTGTGGAGTTTTTATAAAACTTCAAAGCATTTTCCCAAAATATATATATAAAAAGATATAAAATATAATTTAAAAAGTTTCTCAGGAGGGCTAATAATTTTGTCTTTAACTGTATATTTTTTTTATTTCTATAATTTCTATAATTTCTATATTTACTTATTATCTAGATGGTCAAAGTGCCTGTAGCTTTGCATTTTATGAATCACCAAGGATGCGTTTTAGCTAAAATTATTTTTAATGTACTGAAACAGTGACCTATAGCTTGAGAGTGAACTCATTTTTGGGTGAACTGTCCCAGAAGAAGAAAAAAGTGCTTTAATATGAAGGTTATTTATTATTGATTTCCTTGTGACATTTCCCAACAAAGCACTAGTCACAAAGGAATCTAAAAGCTTAGCCATTAAACACTAATTGAATTTAGACGGATGACACAAAAGGGCTTGGACCGCTGCCCTTGTTTTCAGAATGGTTAAGGACAAGCAGGGTTACTGTAGGCAACCGACTGTGCCAAATGTTGCTGTTTATTTTAGAGCAACTGAAAATGGGCTCTCATTTAAATAGAGATGCTTCACATGATACCATTGGTTGTTCTGTTGCAGCCTCTAAAACAAAGGCGCTCTTTTCACCATTACTGTTGTTTGTCTTTCTGTACAATGGTTACTTAACATTCAGGACGTTTTCCCATAATTTGAGTTCACCTATATCAGTTTTATTGCTCCAGGAGAACATATATAGTGGGTAATGGGAATGCTTGTCAGTTGTTAGCAATAATATATTAGCCTATTACGAACTATAAATAAAGTGATGTCACCTTAAAGACACAGTATGTATTTTTCACCACTAGAGGGCGCATATTCACAACAAACAAAGGCATACTTTGATGATACTATGACTGAGTGTGGAATCATGGGAGTTGTGGTATTCATTACATCCTATGGGACTCTAATGTCGAGTGTGATGTGACATACAGTGCTCAACATAAATGAGTGCACCCCTATTTAAAAATGAATATCTTCATCCATTTATCAGTGAGTATAGGTCATATATATTATATGTAGGCAAAATATTGTAAAAATAAATTGCAAACTACAAAATTTTAACAACATATATATATTTATATATTTTTCCCTAACATATAAATTTGGGTGTACTAATTTTGGACAAATTGTTAGATTAGCTCCAGATTTGCCTTCAGTACTTACTTATTCCATGTATATGCACAAATATATTATTGTAAAGCTGTATATAGACCACATTCAGTTCTTCCACTCATGATCATGTGGAAAACAACCAGCTGAGGCATCACTGGCCGGTTCGGGCCCTATGACAGGAAGTTTTTGGTGGGCCCTCTAAAGTGAGGACCGGGGGTAGGGGAGTGATGGGGAGTTGGGCTAAATTGTAGGTTTGGTGGTGGTGGGAGGGTTATGGGGGGTATTGCAGACTAAAGTGAAGAGCGATGCGGGGGGTGGAGTTTGTGGAGTGGCAAGTTAGGTATCGCGGACGAAAAGGAAGAGTGGGGTGGGGTGGTGGTGCGGCAAGCTAGGTATCGCGGATGAAAGTGAAGAGCTGGGAGGTGTTTGGGGCCCCCTAATAGTAACTCCTGGGGCCACCAAAGTGCGTGGGCTCTTAGAATCATCCTAACTCATGGTGCTGGTTAAAATTAAAGTTATTAAAGAAGTGAATGAATTTAAGTTGGCATAACTCTAGACATTAGTTTAAAATGTAATAGTCATGTTAAAAATATAAGTAAGAAGGTTAAGCCAAGTCTAAACTGTTTTCGTTTTATTAGAAGATTTTTAACATATCAAACTGCAAAATTGTACATGCACACAATGATATTCTCTCACTTGACATATTGCATCACATCATGGTCACAAGCCTCTTTAACTACATTGAAGCCTATTGACTCAATATATAAACAAGCAGTTAAATTGTGAACTTAAAGCCTATACGATGGCATCATTGTAATGTTTTATGTAAACAATCTTATTAGATTTGATAATTTTATTAAATTGAATTATCTTACATTGGTTTTTAAGTATATAAATAATCATGTTCCAATGGTGTTTTCAGATCTAATCAGCAGGCATCACACGAGCAACTGCTAATGGTGACTGTCTAGTGCCAAAGTGTAAGACCTCTTTTGGTCAATCTGCTTTCTTTGTTTAGGGAGCCAAATTGTGGAATGATTTACCTGTTAGTTTAAAATTAGAAAGTAATATAAATATTTTAGTAGTGTTTTTAAAAAAGTGGTTATAAACAAAACAGCAGTGGTTGCACAAATAGTCTACTTTTAGTTTGTTTGATCATGCTGCCTTTGCTTTTGCCTTACAGTAATTTTATGTAAAGAATTATAATGTTGTGTATATGTATCTATTTTATTTTCATTCTGTCAAGCCTCCCGTGTACAGGTGTTGAGAATTAGCAAGCTATTTATCTGGATTTGAACATCCTTCAAAACATTTTTATAATGTACATGCATAGTTCAGCAAAATATATGGCACTGTTCTAGAGGGTTCTAGTGAAAAAAATCATACATATTGTGCCTTTATGACCAGTGCCTTTTAAATGTGACTCACATGAGTCATTGGTTTCATGAGAAGTGATTTCTTTATTTGTGATTGCATTTTATGATTTCCTTTAGTTTTCTAAAGGCACATCCCAGCCGAATTCCCAACCAAACAAACTAAAGCAGGAGTTGGAGAAAGAGCTGAAACTAAGCAGCTGTAACTTATCAAGTCATGGTTGGTATCATGGTCGCATACCCTGGGAGGTGAGGTTATTCATGTTATATTTAGTAACTACTTATTTACAATCACTCTCAAAAATGTTTGTTCAATTCATGGATTAATATGCATTCTAACTGCATTATGGGGCCTTGATCTCTGCTCTGACAATGTTTTATGTTGAAAAGTGAGTTTTATTGACTTTCTTTGCAGTTTAAGGTGCTATAAATGTCCAGGATGGTCATGTAAAGAACAAAACAAAAAGTTGTAATGCGTTGGAAACACTTTTTCTGTTATTTCAAACATATGTGTATATACAGTGCATCCGAAAAGTATTCATAGCGCTTCATATATACAGTATAGTGCCCCATATATATATATATATATATATATATATATATGACATACAATATAATGTTTTATTGCTCTTGACAGGTGTCTGAGTCTCTTGTGCAACAGGAAGGAGATTTTTTAATTCGTGACTCCCTCACTAGCATTGGAGATTATGTCTTAACCTGCCGCTGCAACCAGAACGCTCTTCATTTCCTCATCAGTAAGGTTCTGCTCAGATCTTATGACACATATACTCGAGTGCAGTACATTCTGGAGGAGGAAACTTTTTATTCTGTCCCGGCGCTGGTTCATTCTTATGTTGGAAATAAAAGGCCTCTGACGAAGCAGAGCGGTGCCTACATTTACTCGCCAGTTAACAGGACACTGCCTCTAAGATATCTAGAAACCATGTTTGGGCTGCCCAGTGTGGAGAACAGTCCGGTAAAGTCACCATCTAGCCAGAAGGGAAGCCAGAAGAAGAGGGAAAGCACAGCTGTGACAGAGGCTCTGGAAATCGAGCTGAAACGACCACAGACGTGAGTTTTATAAGAGAACTTGTTCATAAAATAATAAATAATTGAAACTGAAGGTGATGTATGTAATTTCTTAGCTTTAAATGGCTTTTCTTAGTTTTAAATTATTCTCTCTTTGTTAACATCTCTTTATTTCTTTTTATTCGATATGATACCTAGCTTTTTGTTATAATTTTAACAATATAAATACTGATTCCTAAATGGCATGTGATTTTTGTTTTGAATAAAAAAAGATCATTATAATTAAAGGCAAATCGCATCTACATTACAATATTAAAAAACTAATTTGCTGACAAATAAATTAAAAGGTTTGTTTAAAATGATACAATATTGTATAAAATTATTGATTAATGTGTAACCATAACATAAATTGTGTTAAAATAGCTAAAATGCAATATAAATTGTGCACTTTTGCACTTTCTTGAAGATTTCTCCATTTTAAACCCTTTTTTCCACAGTTTTACCAGACCTACACCAGCTTTCTACATTTTTTTATTACAGCAATATTTATAAACCCCAAAACATTGATTGAAACATAAAACATAGCTTGTTACACAGTCTGAGAAAAAAAAAAACTTTAAATATAAGAAATAGGGATGCTCCAATCGATCGGCTGAAGATTGGTATCAGCCGATAATCACATTTGATGATTTTATCAGTACTCGCCAATCTGGCCGATCTCATGAACCAATCTCAGGTGTTTATTTATGAGTTTACAAGAAGAGGAAGATGCACAAGCGCTCCCATATATATATATATATGCAGTAGCCTAAGCTAAAGTAAAACAAATGAATGAATTGTTTTCTGTAAAGCTGCTTCTGGCCATTACATGTTCGCACCTAAATGGTTATAAGAGACGTGTTTAAAGTATTATATGCAGCATCCTTAATTTATTTTCTTAGGTAAGGAGAGATCTTCCCGTAAGGTTCATATTTAGAGGGAAAATGTGATTAATGCATTATAAAGCTTGAAGGATCAGAATCTGTGCTTGGCATCGACCGATTACCATTACAAGGAATTGGTACTTAGTGTAGGCTGCATCCCTAATAATAAATCTCTGTGAGACTATATACTTTAAAATAATGTTTTTATAATTTTTTTGTCATTTTTATTTTTTATTTTAAACACATTGAAACCAAAAAACTTTAAATACAAAAAAATTCATTTTTTGTCAGTTTTATTTTTTTATTACAGCAATTTTCAAAAACCCAAAACATGGATCGAAACTAGAAAACCAAAGCTTGTAAAACAGCCTAAGAAAAAATATTATAAAAGAAAAATAATCTATAATTCAAATGTATAGATGCCTCAAAACTGACACTTATATGCAAAACAAGTTGATTAATTAAATAACTTAAGTTTAAGTTAAAGATCTAAAAGGTCATGGTCATTTTGTGCATAAATGCATGTTGTTGTTTTTTAATATGCCAATTTTATGTATTTTCTAGTGAGAAATTAATACTGTCATAATTAAATGTTCACTTAGTTATCACCAAAGGTGATACAGTGCCTGATTGGGCAGTGAGGCTAATTATTGGACATACCATTCATTCATTTTTCTTCGGCCTAGTCCCTTTATTAATCAGGGGTCACCATAGCAGAATGAACCGCCAACTTATCCAGCATATGTTTTACACAGTGGATACCCTTTTAGCTGCAACTTAGTACTGGGAAACATCCATAAACACTTATTCACACTCATACACTACAGCCATTTTGTTTAGTCAATTCACAGAGCACCCGGAGGAAACCCACGACAACACAGGGCGAATATACAAACTCCACACAGAAATGCCAACTAATCCAGCCAGGACTCGAAGCAGCAACTTTCTTGCTGTGAGGCGACAGTGCTAATCACTGAGCCACCATGTGCCCCTGGACACATCCTACAGTGTAAAATTAATTCTTACAGCCTTAAACTTTAAGTTGGATCAAATTATCTTTTCTAGTCATCTCAACTTACATCATTTAAACTGACTAAAAATATTAAGTTAAACTTTGTATAACTTAAAACAATGACTTTAAACCTGATTAACTTATCAAAATAAGTTAAAGTAACATAAAAGCTTTTGTTATGTTGGCTTTTTTTATTATATGATTTTTCAGAGTGTATTATTGTATTGAAAACATACGCCCCTACCTGCTATTGGCCAGCAGTGGTGGAAAGAGTACTGAAAAATCATACTCAAGTAAAAGTACCATTACTTGCCTAAAAATGTAGTACAAGTAGAGTAAAAGTATCTGTTGAAAATATTACTCAAAGTATGAGTAAAAAGTAGCCCTTTCAAAAGTACTCAAGAGTAGTGAGTATTATGCTGTCAAAAGCTGATATGTTTACATGTAATTTGTGCATAAACGTAACCATTCTGTAGTGCATTTAGTTATTGCCCAGAAGGCACACAACATCATGAGACATTAATATTAGGTTAGATTTTGGTTGTAATGTCAGGTGACCAAAATAAATAGTCAAGCCAGCAGCTAAGGACAATGTTATTTTGATGTCCAATAATGATGTCAAATAACGTTGATATTTGGTTGATTTTAGGTTGTTAGAAAGTGACCAAAATCCAGCGTTGAGCCACCATCTTAAACCAACGTCATATATGACATCAAACACTGACATTTATTCATCAGGTACGGCAACCAAAATCCAACATCTAATAGATGTCATAGGGGTAACGTTCACACAATGTCAAGCTGTAACATCATTAGACGTTGATATTTGGTTGGTTTTAGGTTGGACGTTGGACATAGACATTGGCCTGACGTTGAGTTCTGACATCAACCTGATTATCATTTCCAAACAAAATGCAGCTTGGCCATGACGTTAGGGTTCAACGTCAATCAGACGTCATGTTGACATCTTGTGCCTGCTGGGTGTTTAAGGCCATTTCGGTCATCATACAGTAAACATCCTTCATCTTCCCATCAGTGATATGCATCTAAACTCTAGGTCAATGCGCGTAAAAATTTTGAACATCTTCATGGACTCTTTTAATACTTTCAAACAGTTTGCTGCAATTATAATGTGCACACGTCTTGAGGTAGTTCATTATGACGCGGTTTACCATCTACGGTATGTGCGATTTGATTGGACAGGAATCTCAGGACTGATTTTTCTAATCCCCATGGACAAGAAAAATAAAGTAGTTACTGCAGGTTGAAAGTAGTGGAGTAAAAGTACAGATACTGCACTAAAATGTACTCAAGGAAAAGTAAAAGTACATGTTTAAAACTACTCAGTAAATTACAATTCCTGAGAAAAACTACTCAATTACAGTAATTTGAGTGATTGCAATTAGTTACTTTACACCACTGTTGGCCAGTAAAACATAAAGCCATGTCCCATTGGTTTACCCATTGTTGTTGTTGCCTTGCTGGTAAAGATTCCAAAACAAACAACTATGTAACCAAAATTCTTGATTCCTATTTTTTTTTTTTAGTTAAATCGAAGTAACTTTGATCTCAACTTACATCAGTCAAACTGACTAAAAATTTTAAGTGAAACTTAGTATAACTAAAAAAAATTGAGTTGAAACTTGATTAACTGAATAATATTAAAGTAACATGACTTTTTGTTATGGCGCAAATGATTAGCGCATTAAGATATTTTTACTTCCAGGATATTACACACTTCACCTTCAAAGAATAGACTTCTAAATCTCATCCTGTAAAAGAAAAGTTTTGTTTTAATAATTAATTGGTAGAGTGGCTCAGTGGTTAGCACTGTCACCTCACAGCAAGAAGGTCGCTGGTTCGAGTCCCGACTGGACCAGTTGGCATTTCTGTGTGGAGTTTGTAGGTTCTGCCCGAGTTGGTGTGGGTTTCCTCTGGGTGCTCTGGTTTCCCCCACAGTCCAAAGACATACGCTGTAGGTGAATTGGGTAAACTAATTTGGCTGTAGTGTGTGTGTGAATGTGAGAGTGTATGGATGTTTCCCAGTACTGGGTTGTGGCTGGAAGGGCATCCGCTGCGTAAAACATATGCTGGAATAGTTGGTGGTTCATTCCGCTGTGGCGACTTCTGATAAATAAGCAACTAAGCTAAAGAAAAATGAATGAATGTATGAATAATTGATTGTTCTTTATGTATTTCACAGTGATGTAGTGAGGAGCTTTGATGGCACCATAGAGCAGCATGTTGTAGTTTCCACTTCCCCCATATTAATGAGCACATGTAAGTTTAATTAAATCAAATCAAATCAATTAAAATCTGAGATTATCATTGTAGACTGTGTACCTGTTTTGTCTCCAGTGGCCAGGCGCCGTCGGAGCCCCTCCGGAAACAGAAAGTTTGTAATAATCCCTTCATCACCTGTTCTCAAGTCCAATGAAACACAGCTTTGTTCATCTCCTCCTGAAAACACTCTCATCTACTTGGAGCCAACAGTGCATCTTCTGTCCTCCATGACATATCAAAACAACACAAAATCCAGCTATTCCCACCTGACTGACTCTCTTGCTACAAATCATCTCTTTGTGGGACATGAGATTCAGGCTTTGGATCGCAGAGAGGAGTACGATGAGGATTATTTAGTGCCTTTCACCACAGACACGGTTTCCTGTTTCTGGCCTAGCATGTACCAGTCGCCATTTATGCCCCCAGAAAATAAACCTCTGGAGACCAGAATACTAAAAAGGGTGAAGGATGTCCTGTTTGAGGTTGACATAAAGACAATGGCAATGCACATCACCAAAATTGACTGCATGGTAGGTTTGATTTGTATGAACTATTGACCTTCAGAGATTAAAGGGGACTTATTATGAACAAAATGACTTTTATAAGGGGTTTAAACATAGTTGTGTGGCAACAGTCTGTGAGTATAACCAGCTTCTAATGGTAAAAATATATGAATACATTTTTTTTATAATCACACTTCATGAAAAACTACACTTTAATTGACATTCTCCCGTCAGAGGGGGAAAGCCCCGCCCATTAGTGACGATCACGCCCTCATTAGCATATTGTTTCTGAATCTGCCACTATGCTGACACACAGGCATTTGTAGCTCCGCCTTCTTTTTGAATTTAAATTTAAAGCTACAGTCGCCAAAATGGCACAGTTAGGATCAAAACCTAAAAGGGACAGTTTTAAAGAGTTATAAAACATTATTTGTGTGGTATTTTGAGCTGAAACTTCACATACACACTCTATGGACATCAGAGACTTATTGTAAATCTTAAATCTTGTAAATCTTATGAAAAGAGACATAATAGGTGACTTTTAAGTTACATTTAATGCTTAAAAAGAACCTACTGCTTAAGTATATAACAGCCCATAGATAATTTTTTGGTCAATTGTTTTAATTGTTTTAATTGTTTCTAAGGACAGTCTGATCATTAAGTACAACAAATTTAGAGTCTTGAATCCGGCTGTGCCTTTACACTCGAAAAAGACTTATTCATTGGATTTGCTAAATTGTTTTAAGGTAAGTGGTTGCAAACAATTTAATTGGGCTGAATTTAAACAAACAAATAACATTTTGTTACGTCCAACTTAATTTGTGTGTTTAAATTTAGCCTATATAAATTGTTTGCAACCACTTACCTTAAAAATGTGTCACTAGTAAAACAAAGAGTGAACTCAAATGCAGAAAAACGAAGTCTTTATTGAGGAGTGAGTCCCAGAAAAAGCAAAAATCTAAGTAAACACCTGGTCAGGTGAGCGAAGTGCCATGGAAAAAAAGTCCAAAACAATAGGACACTCGCTCACTGACAGTCCTGGACACAAATACAGGGTGAGTAACAGAATAATATGCACACAAACTATCAATAGCATACTGACAAGCATGAAGGGAAATGACGTGGTATAAATGGGAAAAAGGTAAACGAGAAACAGGTGGAACAATTTCCAAAAAAATGCGAGACATGGTGACAAAATGTTAGTACGTCCAATGAATAATTTCTTTCAGTGTAACTGTTTTTAAGCTAACTTTTAACACAAAAAAATGGTCCTATACTGGTTTTCCAAGAATTTCCAGCAATAAGACAAATGCCTTACTGCAGCATCTCTATGGCTTAATCATATTTAGGCCCAATTCTGTTTTTGTACCCCTTCCCCATAGCCCTTCAAACAGAGTGTGAAGGGGAAGGGCTTCAAAATTTAACCCAATGGGACAGCACTACAGCCCCTGGACATGTCATCATATGTCATCGCGATCTCTTGCTTCATATGAGATCAGACGATGGCGACTGCTGTGGTTATTCCAGTTGTGTTATTTTTTGGTATTTATCTTCAGGACATCACTGAAGGCAACAATATAATATTATCATAACGATCATAATGAGGCAATAAGCTTGTAACTGTATTTACACAATGGCCATATTCATGTAAACACAAAAACAACATTAACATTATAGCAGACACTGTAAAAAGGTCATTCCCAGCCACTAGACTTTTCTGACAAGGTATTCGAGTTGTGTGATTTGAGTGTTCGATGTTGTGGGACTGTTATACAGAAGTTATTATTATGGATTATAGATAGTGAAATTTATCGATTTTTTTTTTAAAGCTTGACTGTAAAAGCATGACGCTGTTATGAATATATAAAATATGTGCTTGTTTGTTGTAAAAATTCGTAATAATGACAAATAATACTATTTTGTGCATCTCCTGACTTCCGGGTGCAGCTATACTGCCGTTGTGGCTGGTGTATTCAAAGAAACTTTCGTACCCCTAGGTCTTGAGTGTGGTCCTGAAAAATCTCCATTTCAAGGGCTATCTAGCCCTTGCCCTTAGCCCTACGCCTTCAAGCTAAAGATAATTGGGACACCCCTACCCCTAAACATGAACGCGCAAAACGAGGGGTAAGGGGTAGGGCTAAGGGGTGGAATTGGGATTGGGCCATAAGCTCTTTTTCTTATTGTTCTGTGGCCACATTTCTGAACATGTGCTGAACAACAGCTTTTAAGCTACAACCAACAAACTCTGGTATCATGTTAGCATTTGTAGATAATTCATGCCAAAAAACATGCTGCCAACATCCAATGCAGTACATTTTAGAAAGATGCTAGCAACATGCTAATTCATGTTAGAAAAAATGCTAATTAATTCCAGGGGCTGCACGGTGGCGCAGTGGGTAGCACGTTCGCCTCACAGCCAAAAGCTGGTTCAGTTGGCGTTTCTGTGTGGAGTTTGCATGTTCTCCCCGTGTTCACGTGGGTTTCCTCCTGGTGCTCCGGTTTCCCCCACAAGTCCAAAGACATGTGGTATAGGTTAATTGGGTAGGCTAAATTGTCCATAGTGCATGTGTGTGAATGAGTGTGTATGAAGGTTTCAGCTGGAAGGGCATCGGCTGCGTAAAACATATACTGGATAAGTTGGCGGTTCATTCCGCTGTGGCAAACCCCAGATTAATAAAGGAACTAAGCAGAAAGGAAAACAAATGAATGAATGAATAATTTATTTCAGAAACATGCATTACGACTCTGTGAAACAGGTTTTTAATAGATTCATTGAGATATACACAGAATAATGTTTTAAACTTCTAGACCATTCCTCTGCTTTTCATCCAGTTTGATCCAGATCATGTTTAGACAATGGAAATAAAAGCTATGTACCTATGGACATTTCATGTTGACAAAACCAAAATGCTATTATTTCAATCTCTGGTACGTTTGGTTCATTCCACATAAAGATGCATGAACCGGAAGCTGCTTTTTTCTCGTATTGTAAAGCAGTTCCTAGAGAAATTAAATATTAAAAGAGCAAACAGTGGGCGTGGCCTGTTTATTTTTTTACTGATTGGATGTAGTAAAGTAGGCATTTCATTCAGAAAGATCAGGAAAAGGGTTTCGGGAGAGTTATTTCAATCTAATAGACACCTTCTCCTCACCATTTCGGTTTGTTGCCAAAACTGACAGTTGGAGAGGCGTGGTTAAGTATGTTAGCCACACCCAATACCTCAGACAGACGTAATCTGATGCTGTGTCCCCATTCGCATATTTATACTACGCCCTAAGAGTATGTACCTTTTTGTGAAGGAAAATATATAGAGTGTGTGACAGAAGAGTATGCAAGCTTTGGGACATACTACGTCCTCATTAACAGATCGTTATGTTGCTTAGTTATGAGCCCTCACGATTATCTACACATCATCCACATTCCTTTCATATTTAGTTTCCTACCGTATTGGAGAGGCAGCAGCAGGTTAATCTCCCATTCAGGAGTCTTTCATGCAGAGAAATCTCCTCAGGTCTTTGGATAATTATTCATTCAGATGTTAAAGTCCAAACACGTCTTTATATAAGTTCAGTATTGTTGTTGCAGATAAAATATAACACAGAAAACGGGATTTAAATATTTTCCAGTGGGCTAGATATTAATTAACAGTCATACAAACATCTTTATTGAAGCCTCTTTACTTGACAGTTGGTCTCGATAGTCCATCATGTTTGTAGTTTATGTACACTTTTCACGCGCGTTTGTAGTTGTAATCAAATTCACGTCCAACACGCAATGCACTGTGAGCAATACCAGCGGTTAGAGTATGGACGGATCTGCACTTTTTTTTTACCGGAAATAGTAAACCATCAGCAAACCTTTGGCATACTCTTTTCAACTATGATTTGGGACGTATGAATTCTATTTTCAACTACTATTTAAGACGGATAGTATGCAAATTAACTAGCGATGTAAGCTAAGGTGAGCTTTGTACTTCAACGACATTTTTGCATCTGTTTTCTGCAGGTTGCTCGAATTCTGGATATGTCTGATGATGTGATGAAAGGGATGGGGGTGAGTTCAGGAATGGAGCTGCTCACACTCCCACACGGACATCATCTCCGCCAAGATCTGCTCGAAAGGTTGGTATTAACATTCACTTTATCCTGTACATTCTGATAGGGCTATGTGTATGATTTTTCTTGTATTGATCACTTTTGTTTACCAATGTGTGAAAAAAACATAGAAGACAAGACCTTGCAGACTTCTATGGTTCTCTATAAAAGCCTGACTGATTTTAATGTGAGGTATTCGGGACGTTTTGGCCTGGAAAATCAAAAGGATATGACATTTACACATGCTTACACAAAGAAATTCATGATTACACAAAGATCAAATTCTGAACAAAGATTCTGAATAGATAATAATAATAATAATTCCTTACATTTATTTAGAGTTTTCTGGACACTCAAAGCACTTTACACAAGGGTGTGGGGGGGGGGGATCTCTTCATCCACCACCAGTGTGCAGCATCTACCTGGATGACGCAATGGCAGCCGCATTGTACCAGCTGATTAGTGGAGAGGAGACTGACAATTATGATATGGGGATGGTTAGGAGGCCCCTAGGCAAATTTGCCCAGGATGCCAGAGTTAAATCCCGAAGGACATCCTGGGATTTTTAATGACCACAAAGTTTAACCTTGGTTTAACATCTCATCCGAAAGACGGCGCTCACTGAGCAGTATAGAGTCCCCATCACTATACTGGGGTGTTAGGACCCACACAGACCGCAGGTTGAGCACCCCCTGCTGGCCTCACTAACACCACTTCCGGCAGCAACCTAGCTTTCCCATGTAGTCTCCCATCCAGGTACTGACCAGGAGCAGCCCTACTTAGCCTCAGTGTTTGACCATGTGAGAGTTGCAGAGAGCTAGCTGCCTGCTAAAGTATCTTTAAAGTTATTATCGATATAGCTGGTTCTATATAGTCTATAGTCACAAAACTACTACTTAACAGCCAATTTTGTCACTATGATAAGAGTCTCTGAAATCTACGTGTAGCCAAAGATTAAAGGTATACAAAGACAGTCCACTCATAACTATGAATGGGGGAAAGTGCAACACTCAACATTGCTGCCCTAGCAAATTAAAGGTGCAGTAGGTGATCTGCCAGAATGCTAGCATTTGCATAATAGCTTAGAAATTGTATGACCCTCCCCTGCCGTCCAAAGCCACGCCTCCTTAAGTCATGAACGCACACTGATTAGATATAACACTAGATCATGTCATTCACCAGTTTGAAAACTCTATGGAGACATGCTCTTTATCAAGTGTAGTTGTTGATAGGTCAGCGGGTACAGGAATTATATTATATACAAAACTGTGTCACAGGCTGTCACTGTTCAAAAATGAATGAATGTGTGAATATAAATCAAACTTCACCTCAGTAAAGCTGGTTAAGCGGAAGAGCACATTTACTGATGTTTTATTATATTATAACAGAAATATCCTGTCATCTTTTTACATTACACTTATGTTTCATTACTAAGACAGCGAGTGACTTCTCATTTTCAATTGTGCTTGCTGATCCCATCTTTTACAGTCTATGGCTGGTCCTTGTATATCGCTTGTTTTCAGCTCCTTTTACACCTGAACAACTAAACGAATGCTCAGATCTATTTAACCAACTATATTATCAATGCTGTAAAAGTTACTCCTTGAACTTGAAAATAGCCAATCTTTTGCCAAACTTATTCATAAACAAAAACACAATCTACATCAGCTTTGCATGGCTAAAATAGTTTTAAAACATTCCTGTCTAAAAAAAATACTTCAGCCGTGGTGTCAGCCTACAGATCGTTGTTTTGAACTGCATAACGTCATATCGCCCTCCAGCGTGCAAAATTAATTTTGATATTGATTCAGGGTTTAGAAAAGTTTTGATTCTGCATTTTTGGCAGAAGTTCTTTCAGAAACAATCTTTCTTTTCATGCATACAATGCCACGTTGGTCTTTCAGAAAGAAGTTCAGGTTGATGCAGAGTTTGCCTGATGACATCTCTCTGTCAGCAGTAAATCCGTGCTTCACATGAATGCGCGAGTGATGTATCTGTCTGCTCAAAGAGGCTGCACAGAAATTCAAATTTAAATTTGTTGACAGACAGTTTGAGTTACCTGTCGTAATTGAGCTATTTGTCGGTTCGACAACGTTTAATTTTATGAACAATTTTCTGTTTTATGCCTAATCCAGAATATAAAAATATAAATACTTTTAGATCATTTACTTTAATCATTACTATTGGAATGTGAAGAGACTTTCAACCAGCACAACAAAAAATGTTTCTGAAGACAATCACCTACTGCACCTTTAAATTCTGCCTTCCAGTGAAAATAACAAATTGCCTGTCTTTACAGATTGACTCGTCCCCTCCAGTCTTCGCTCTGGGTTCTGTCTCTGTTTTTTTGTTGTTTTTTTCTCAGTATTTCTGTTACCACTTTAATAGCTGTAAACGACATTAGTGTTGTTTTATACCTGCCAATCTGCACATGCACAGTAGCTGAAACAAAACTAGAAAAAAGCATACTTTGAATGTAATAAGAGCTTAAGCATTGAATTTATTGGACAGCTTGATTTGACTTACAGTTGAAGTCAGAATTATTAGCCCCCTTTGAATTATTTATATATATATATATATTCTAAATGATGTTTAACAGAGCAAGGAAATTTTCACAGCATGTCTGATAATATTTTTTCTTTCTGGAGAAAGTCGTATTTGTTTTATTTCGGCTAGAATAAAAGCTGTTTTAAATTTTTTTTAAAACATTTTAAGGTCAAAATTATTAGCCCCTTTAAGCTATATATTTTTTCGATAGTCTACAAAACAAACCATCATTATACAATAACTTGCCTAATTACTCTAACCTGCCTAGTTAATTAACCTAGTTAAGCCTTTAAATGTCACTTTAAGCTGTATAGAAGTGTCTTGATAAATATCTAGTCAAATATAATTTACTGTCATTATGGCAAAGATAAAATAAATCAGTTATTAGAGATGAGTTATTACAACTATTATGTTTAGAAATGTGTTGAAAAAATCTTCTTTCAGTTAAACAGAAACTGGGGAATAATAATTCAGGAGTAATTCAGGGGAATAATAATTCCGGTTCAGAAATTTTTGAGATTTCAGGATTTCCCCCGTTCATTTAGATGTGGTCTTCAATAAACTGCCTGGAGGTGGATACAAATTTGGCCTTTGATATAGCCTTTAAATGACACTAAATAACTATTTTGTGTCTTCTCAGGTTCCACACCATGTCTATAATGTGGGCTGTACAGCTGCTGGGCTGCACAGGCAATGCTGATGAGAGAGCCGACCTGCTGCACAGAGCCATTTGTCTGGCCTCTGAACTCAAGAGCAGTTTGGGCAATATGTTTGGCTTCGCCACAGTTATGAAATGCCTTGAATTACCACAGGTTAGTAACAGATGCGTGCACCAGCAATAAAGAAATTGATCAACTAATAATTGCATTATTAAACTCTAGAACTAAAAAGGCAGTCATTTTAACAAGTTTTAAACAGGGTGCGAATTATACATTGATGATAGGGAGGTGAACTTTTTCAGTAATGCTTGTGTAATACATGCTTCAATAAATGAAATGTATGTATTTATTTCAATTACATCTAACTTATTGATAAAATGCATTTACTTTTTCAGTGTTTTGAGGGATATTTAGTGTATTCTGACCTACAGTATCTTCTGATTAGCTATATTTCAGAGATTGCTGTTGGTCAAGCTATATAAACTTTGCTTCTAATTTGACTTTTAAGCTATATGTAGATATAAACACGTATTTTGCAAGAAAAGTGTCTTGTGAACACATGATGTTTCTTGGTGCTCTTGATCTGCAGTTTCAGACTGTTGAATGACTTTTCGCATAGACTGATTGGTGCGATTATGCATCCACAATGGTATGAACCATTATAGGGGTGGTCAAAAGTATATTTATGTTTTATTATTTTAATCATTGATATTATTTAAGATACAGATCAGAGCAAACTATTTAAAGGGCACTGTCCCCCATACATATTGTTTAGATGCCCTTTGGGGGGGTCAAACATTAAATAAGAGGGTCAGATCCCCCAAACCCCCTTGTAATTCACACCCTGGTTTTAAATGGTATAATTGAAAAAAATTGTTGAAATAAAACCCATATAACTAAAGTACTCTGACCTTTCCGAAATGTATGAATATTTCATCCATTAAAATTACTAAACTCAAAAGAGTTCTGAGTATGAATGGCCATAATGTTCAAGTTGACCCAAATTTCAGCATCTGCTACTTTTTCACGTGGATTTGAATATGCTAACAAAACACATAACTTTCTGATAGCAAAAACTTTACTTCAGACCTGTCTTTCAAAATAACATTTTCACTGCACTGAGGAGAGTGATCTAGTTACAGGGCAATCTAGTTACTCATACACAATAAGATATATTCATTATAATAGGATATATTATATATTAGGACCATAAAGATTGTATTTTTAGGGTAGTGACTTCATAAAACATTAAAAGCTTTCAATGTAAATATGGCATAATTCAATTTGGTACAGTTTTACACCGTGTCCTAAAAACAAGCGATAAAAGCTATCTTTGCATGTTAAAAGGAGTTTTAGTCCTAGCCATATGCGACGAGTGAAATTTTCTATTTTAGAAATGCTTCCATTTTCGTGACAACGCAGCAGTGCAACAGCATAAACTACTATGACAAAGATCACCTCAGGCAGGGGCATCGCTAGACCCAATTTACTGCACATGCCCCAGTAAAAATTGCCAGTGCCCGAGTAAATGCTTTGAGATATGATTTACTTCATATGCAAGTGTATGTATTAAGGGTCGTAATCCCAGAATAAAGACGTTATTCTCTATATGCAACCAAACCAACGCTGGTGAAAACTGTGTAGTTAAATCAAAAAGCAAACTGACGCATCTTTGCATGTGCGCAGAAAACCACTCTTGCGCGCCTCATACACCGCTCCTGCTGGACCCTGACGTGCTGCTGATCTCCTAGTGCGAGTCCCGGTTGTTAACATGCACGTCGAAAAAAAAACCCCGCTGCTCACGCGCCGCTCTTGCGTTGTGAAATCTTTTATGTGGAGGTGACGGCACGCAGTGAGTTTTTGCAAGTCGGCAAAACTAAAGTTTAAACAATATGATGGTGATCATACTAAGCTTGCCTCCTGCTAGATTTTTTTTGTATAAAGCACAAAGAAGGGATGCTGTTAGGGAGGTAAAACTTAATGAACCTAATTCTCTGCCATGTGTCAAGTCTAAGATAACAGATAATTAAACATCTTTTTTGTATTTATATAATTGCTTATAGAATTTCATTCAAAGAATATTATTATTAATGCAAAAGATTTTTTAAATGATCTTAGCATATTACTCCAGTTGTGTCTACATTTTTTTCAAGTTACATTTAGGATTGATTATTTAGAATAATAATTGTATAATTTGTTTTGTTTGTTTCTGTTTTTTTTTTTTTTTTGGGGGGGGGGGGGGGTAGAGTAGGGGGGTGCCCCAGTAGAGCTTTATGTCTAGCAACGCCCCTGCCCTCAGGTACCAGTTATGTGCTTTATTCAGTGTTAAATGCTCACAATGTTTGTTTAAATACAACTTTACGTGACATTTATTGCCATACTACTAAAAGCAGCAGCAGAAAGTTCACCTCAGATCTTAAAAATAAACTAGCAGACTCAGTGCAAACCAACAGCATCAGTCACTCAGTTTAAAGTTTAATATGTATTAGATTAAAAAGCCTTTACCGTTTTGTTGTGAGTGCCGTGGCTGGTATTTAAATGTTTCTCCCATTTCGCGTCACGCTTATTGCAGACAGCCATATTGTTTGTCACTGGAATCTTGTTGTTAGCACACAGTATGTAAACAGTCAGAATAACCACTATGGCCATTTGAGTAGTTTGATTAATAAAATAAAAAATGCGAGAATAAAAATAGCTGTTTATAATGTTATAACAAATCATTTATGTCTTTCAGATTGCTCGTTTGAATGAGACCTGGACTGTTTTGCGTCAGAAGTACACCGAAAGCGCTATTCTGTATGAGAAGACTCTTAGACCCTCATTGAGGATTATGAACGACGGAGAAGGTATTCATTTAACATGTGCTAATCACCTACTGCAGTGTTTCTCAATAAATATATTATAGGAAATACTGTGTAAAATTTTGTGGTGGGCGGTTATCGGCGTAAAGTGCTGCGTTAACGCGAGACTCTTATCGGGCGATAAAAAAAAAAAAACATCACCGTTAATCTATTCTTAAATTTGGGTTGGGAGCTGGGTCTATTATACGCAAGCTATGATGACTTTCACCTTTCATATTTTAGCGCGGATGTAAATCTGGCCGAATTGCACTGTAGGTGCCGAGAACGAGTCTTCGAACCTGTGTGTATTCCTACTGTAAAATTACCACATTAAATGTGACGTGCTAACATGGATGCAGTTCACTAGAGTGAATCTGATTAATGTTAGCTCCACATCTAACTGTCAGGCACCTGTAGAGTTTATGCGTTCCAGTAAAACACATACAAATAAAATGGAGCGGGTGCTTTTTAAAATGAATGACGGTGAATGAAAGTCAAACCGGTGAGCCGTCTGACAAAAAGGTGGCCTTCTGAATCAAATCAGCAGGATGCCCTTCTGGATCTTTCACTTACTTCGAAGACACTACTGACTACGCTTAGATGGACATCTGTAATCTAGTTATTTGCCTTAATAGACAATAATATAATTAAGTTGTTTACGTGAAGTGCTTTCATGTTAGAGTTTTCTGTAATTTTGGGTGACTTTAACTGCAGTTCGGCAGTTTTACATTCACTCATGAACATTTCATTCATGCCCCCATGACAAACTGGGGTATTACACGCAAATAAGGAGTAAGGACTGGTGAGAGTGTTATGGAATTTAATAACGCGCGCCAAATGGAAAGAAAAAAAACTCCACATTTTGTGATGTGTGTGTGAATGTGCGGTGTCAGAAAATATGGCGAAAAGTCCTACATGACGGTAATAGTTTAATTGCGGTGTTTACTTCAATAATGCCACTAATATCTGCATACTCCACGTCTTAATTCCATTTCTGTTTAGTTCAGTTATGACTTTAGTCAGATTAAGGTCATCAAAAATCGCTGATTAGAGCTTATGTAGGCCTACAGTTCAAAATTCATGTTTAACTGAATAAACAGTTAGTAAACACAAGTACATCTTATTGAACATAATTTATTTTCATCACCAATTATCATAGTAAAACAGTTTCTCAAGCAGTTTGTGAGGCATTTTGGGAACAGGAGATGAGCCCCTGGTCTAATGCGCCACCTGGCTTGAGAAACCCGTTCTCAAAGACTTACTTTTAGTCATTATTAGGGTAGCACACATATTCTGAATGCCTTCGGCAGAATTCAAATGAGCTATTTTAATCTAGATTCATTCCAAGATTACAGTGAGATTAATCTAGATAAAAAAGTATCTATGCCCACCTATAGTAAAACTCCTTGCTCTGTTAAACATCATTTGGGAAATATTTGAAAAAGAAATTTTAAAAAAATTGCAGGAAGGCTAATCATTTTGACTGTATATATTGTGTGCCAATGAACAACTCTCTTTTTTCAGCAATAAGCAGGCCCACAGAGACAACGTTCCCCCATGTGCTCCCCCTGCTGTCTCTGTTTGAAAGGACTGTCGAGGAGTTGGAGTCATGGGAAAGTGCAGACACTGGAGTGGCCCTGGTTTTGTGCCATCTGGATGCTGCACGTACCATTGCGTTAAATGGGAGGATCTTCAGCGCTAATGCAGAGGCCAAGCTGCAGGGTAATGGCTTTATAATTTAAACAGTTTATAATGCTTACAGATTCTCCCCGTGTTGGCGTAGGTTTCCTCCGGGTGCTCCGGTTTCCCCCACAATCCAAAGACATGCAGTATAAGTGAACTGGATGAACTAAATTGGCTGCAGTGTATGAGTGTGTGTGTGAATGTGAGAGTGTATGGGTGATTCTGAGTACTGGGTTGCTACTGGAAAGGCATCCGCTGCATAAAACATATACTGGAATAGTTGGCGGTTCATTCCGCTGTGGCAACCCCTAATAAATAAAGGACTAAGCTGAAAGAAAATAAATGAATAATGCTTACAGAATTGTAGGGCTGTTTAGCATATCTGCACTTTTATAAAGACAACAAACAATTGCATGGATTACTTAATCCACTATGAAGTCAAACGTTATCAGATAAAGAGGTGAAATCATCCTAGTTGAAAAATGATTTGAGATAAATAACATATGTCACCATAAAACCAGTCATAAGTGTCAATTTGTTTTACATTAAATAAGGTTTCCATTGATGTATGACTTGTTAGGATAGGAATATTTTGAGCTGGCATGCAACTATTTGAAAATCTGGAATCTGATGCATATTACTAATCAAAATGTATGCTTTCATGTACAGTAGTCAACATTTGAGTTGTCCTTTACCAAAGTTGAGCTTTTTTGATCCACTGCAAATGTTGACTACTATACATTTGCAGTAGGAAATTAAAAAAATATCTTATTGGAACATCAGTCAAAGTCAGCTTTATTGTCAATTCATCCACATGTACAGGACATACAGAGAATCGAAATTGCATGCGAAATTACTCTCAGACCCTAGGTACAGATAATATTAATACAAAAAGAAATTGCATTAAATACAATTACACATATAATATACAGTGCATCTGGAAAGTATTCATAGCGCTTCATTTTTTCCACATTTTTTGTTTTTTTGCTTTTTTAATTGTATTTTATATATGATAGTGTACTTTGTTATTATGCTGTGCTTCTATTTTAGGTGTGATTTTTTAACACTCTAAAATGATCTGGGTCTACAGATGAAAAATAGCCATTCTTGGCTAATTCTGGCACATTTTACAGTAATGTTTATTAATGTGTATTGACCCTGTAAACAAATAAACTAAACAAAAAAAAAAAGAAAAAAAAAGCCTTATTCTAAAATTGACTAAATTAATATATTTCCTCAAAATTCTACAGACAATTCCCCTATAATGACTATAAAATCACATGTACATAAGTGTTCACAGCCTTTGCCGTGAAGCTCTAAGTTCAGCTCAGGTACATTCTGTTTCCACTGATCATTCTTGAGATGTTTCAGCAGCTTAATTGGAGTTCACCTGTGGTAAATTCAGTTGATTGGACATGATTTGAAAAGGTGTACACCTGTCTATATAAGATCCCAGGGTTGACAGTGCATGTCAAAGCACAAACCAAGCATGAAGACAAAGGAATTGTCTGTAGATCTCTGAGACAGTATTGTCTCGAGGCATAAGGCTGGGGAAGGATACTGAAAAATTCTGCTGCTCTGAAAGTTCCAATGAGCACAGTGGCCTCCATCATCCGTAAGTGGAAGATGTTTGGAATCACCAGGAGTCTTTCTAAAGCAATGTACAGAGACATCCTGAATGAAAACCTGCTTCAGAGTGCCTTTGACCTCAGATTGGGGTGACGGTTCATCTTCCAGCAGGACAATGACCCAAAACACACCGCCAAAATATCAATGGAGTGGCTTCACAACAACTCGGTGAATGTCCTTGAGTGGCCCATCCAGAGCCCAGACCTAAATCCTATTGAACATCTCTAGAGAGATCTGAAAATAGCTGTACAACGTCGCTTCCCATCCAACCAGATAGAGCTTGAGAGGTACTGCAAAGAGGAATGGGCAAAAAATCCCAAAGACAGGTGTGCCAAGTTTGTGGCATCATATTCAAAAAGACTTGAGGCTGTAATCGCTGCCAAAGGTGCATCAACAAAGTATTGAGCAAAGGCTGTGAATACTTCTATACATGTGATCTTTCAGGTTTTTTATTTTTAATAAATTTGCAACAATTTCAAAAACTCTTTTTTTCACATTGTCATTATAGGATATAGTGTGTAGAATTTTGAGGAAATAAATGAATTTAATATATTTTGGAATAAGGCTGTAACATAAACAAATGTGGAAAAAGTGAAGCACTATGAATACCTAGTAAAAGAAAATTGTAAGCAATACAATTACACTTAAGGGCACATGGCAAGGAGTGCAAACCAGAGTTGTGCAGATGCAAAATAGTATGCAGTGCAAAAAAAACATGAACTTTGCTTAATAAAATCTGAAAGTTTGAAATCTGGAGATTTAAAAAAATGAAAATAATCATTGAAAAATCACTTTTTTTAAAACAGTAATGCGTTACTTTGCTCATTACTTCGAAAAGTAATATTATTACGTAACTCACACTACATGTAATGCGTTACCCCCAACACTGTTGACCACTATGTCTTTACAGTAGGAAATTTACAAAATATCTTGATCTTGTGAATCTGAGAATTTAAAAAATAACGATGAATATTGAGAGAATCACCTTTAAAGTTGTCAAAATAGGTGGAAACGTATTACAAGATATTTAGACGTACATTTAGAGGTTAATTTAAAAATGTAAAAAAATATATCTATGCTCACCTATTATATGTAAATATTTTTCTTCTTTTTGAAATATTTCCCAAATGATGTTTAACAGAGCAAGGAATTTTTCAGTTTGTCTGATAATATTTTTTCTTCTGGAGAAAGTCTTATTTGTTTTATTTCAGCTAGAACAAAAGTTATTTTAAATTTTTTAAGAACCATTTTAAGGTCAAAATTTTTAGCCCCTTTAAGCTAATTGTTTTTTTCGATAGTGTACAGAACAAACCATTGTTATACAAAAACTTCCCTAATTACCCTAACCTACCTAGTTAAGCCTTTAAATGTCACTTTAAGCTGTATAGAAGTGTCTTGAAAAATATACTAAAAAATTATTTACTGGTATCATGTCAAAGATAAAATAAATCAGTTATTAGAAATGAGTTATTAAAACTATTATGTTTAGAAATGTGTTAAAAAAAATCTTCTCTCCATTAAACAGAAATTGGGGGAAAAATAAACAGAGTGCTAATAATTTAGGGGGGCTAATAATTCTGACTTTAACTGTCAAAAAAATACCTGTGCATCATATGACTGGGTCACATGCTATTTCCTTCATTCATTTTCCTCCGGCTTAGTCCCTTATTTATTAATGGTCGCCATAATGGAATAAACCTCCAACTATTCCAGCATATGTTTTACGCAGTGCATGCCCTTCCAGGTGCAACCCAGTACTGGAAAACACCCATACACTCTGAAATCACACACACTCATATGCTACGGCCAATTTAGCTCATCCAACTCACCTATAGCACGTCTTTGGACTGTAGGGGAAACAGGAGCACCTGGAGGAAACCCACGCCAACATGCCAGGACATGCAAACCCCAGACAGAAATGCCAACTGGCCCAGCTGGGACTCGAACCAGTGACCTTCGTACTGTGAGGCGACAGTGCTAACCACTGTGCCGCTTCACATATGCTATAAGTAATTCTATTTGAAGCTCAAAGATGTGTTTTAGGTCATTATGTTGCCTTTTTTCTTAATTTGCAGGATTTGAGGAGGAAGCAGATGTCCGGGAGATCTTCCTGACAGAGTTCCAGATGCGTCTCCTGTGGGGAAGCCGTGGAGTGGAACGAAATAAAGATGAACGTTACTCCAAGTTCGATGAAGTGCTGACAGCTCTGTCCAATAGACTCGAGCTTTCACACTCTGCAAAATGAAGGGATGAACACTATTCACTTTTTATTTGTTAATATATCCACTGTGTGTTATGAGTTTCTGTACAGTCATTTTTTCTATTGGACATGTTTCTGTCATTGTATGTGAAATGAGCACTTTGTGTATTTTAATATTAACTTATTTGACTTTTTTTTTGGATTGTTTGCCTGTTTTATATATCTACATGATTTTATATAGTGTACATAAAATTCACACTCAATTTTATATTTTCTGAAATGGTTAAACATGCTAATATTGTAAGTTTTTAACTATTTAATTGCACTGCTATTGGTTCATATAATCAATGGTCAAATAATGGGTAATATTTACTCAGTGGAACTCTTTTTTATGCATTTAACGCTAATATTCTATACTTTTACATACTTAAAATAATAATAAAAATGCTGATTTGGTTTGTTGGCATATTGTGGTGTGTATAGTGAAATATTTGTTTATCTGATTTACTGCCTTTTACTGTTTTGAAAGAGCAGTGTATGTACTTTGATACCAGTAGCCACATCATAAGCAGCAGTGAATCTTTGGTTAAGTGACGTGATCATTTAGCTAATTAAATATAGCCTATTCATATTCATTTTAATCAGTCATGACTCATGCAGATTCGTAGCCAGCAGGGTTTGGGTGGTTCGAAAGACCCACTTCTCAATGACAAAGGTCCAGAATTTGTCCCATGCATGAGCTCATTTGTCCTTTTTTGACTGCTATGCCATCATAAATTGTGAAAATATCTTATAGAAAAAGGTTTTAGGATCAAGTGGAATCCACTGTTGGCTGTCACATCGGTGTGACTTCAGCTATTCGTTTTTTTTTTTGTCCGATGCAAACTATCATGAAGCTCTTTTATTATGTTTAAATCTTTTATTATTGAAATAGCCCAATTCTGAAAGTTGAATGTGCTGGCCAGTTTGTTGTTTGCCTGATAAATGACAAAAAAATATGTATTTATTCATATTTATTTATTCTAAATCTGTAGGAAATATTTGGTAGCCTACATGAAAAAGTGTGGTTATGATGACCACCCGACAAGCTAATTCAGCTTAAAAATAGTGCTTAAAATGTCACTAAAATGCAAATATTTAAACCCCATAATTAGAAAATGAGGCGAATAACTGCAAAATGGTCCACTTTTTAAACACCCCTTGCTGGCTAGTCCTGTTGGTGATTAGCAATATTAGCCTAGCCTATATTACTGGACCTCTTTGGTAGTATACAGTAGGCTAATAGGGATTTCTTTGTAGCTGTTCAAAAAGCTTAATGTTGGCCTTTTACGAACTGAATCGCTCTAAACGAGTCACAGAGAACCGTCTCGCTCGAACATGTGCGATTGTTTTTTTTTAAGTTTTATCAATGAATCAACGATTATTACGACAAATAGGCCTTCAATAACAAGCAGGGGCGGACTTACCATATAAGCGAGGTAAGCAGCCGCTTAGGGCCCCGGGGAATTAGGGGGCCCCGACCAATGCCAAGAAGCCTATGTTAATCATATAGCTCTTTTATACATTTTCTGTCATATGTTGTAAAATCTGTCTATTACTGTTAATATTTTAACGTTATTACTACTTTTCAAAACCGGGGGGCCCCATGAATAATGAAACATTCCATCTGTACTGCACATGCGCGAGGTGTGAGCGCTTCAGTTCAATCAAATACATTGCCTGCCTGTGTTGTCAGCTAAGCGACTTTTCAGACTCCCCTAGTGCCAAAATTGTCAACATAAAAAAGCGACTAGCGAATGTTTTTAGGTGTTACTAGAGTTTTTAGAGACTCTCGTGTCCGTGCTGTACTGTTCCTAACGTTACTCTTTGCAACGAGCTGCGGGTGATGCCGACGGTCTCTCCCCCGCTCAGAGCGCTCAAAGGCGGCACAGCGCTACACTGCAGTCTGAGAGCAGATCATCATACCTCTTGCATATCGACGGCAAATGATTTAGCACCGCTGGCATGAGTTATTTTCCTTGTACAGTCAAACCAATCTGCTTCTGTTTTAAATTTAATCATTTAAATGGACCGTTTATTATTATTTTCTTGCTGTTGTTCACAATCAGAGATTTTAGTGACACCAGTTTGCCAGCGATCAGAGTAGAGGCAGGTAGGGAGAATTTTGAGAACATTTGGGGAAAAAAGTAGAAATACACATAGTTTGTGACCTTGTTTTTTTTAAATGTATTTGTTTTAATTGTACATTAGTAACTTAACATTAGGTTTCTTTGAATAATAAATTATAATATTTATTAACATTTTGAATAACTGCTTTCTTATTGTATGTAGTTCCAAATGAAATTATTACTCCAATTAATATTGATTTATTACTATTACAATTAATAATAATAATAATAATTATTATTATTAATATTAAAGAGATTTCTGAAGGATCATGTGACTTTGAAGACTGGAGTACTGAAGCTGATAATTCATCGTTAAAATCACTGGAATAAATGATTAAATGAAATGATAAACTACTTTTGAACAGTTATTTTAAAGTGCAATAACATTTCACAATTTTATAATTTGTACTGTATTTTTGATTAATCCTTAACATTTAGCTAGTTGCTAAGACAGTCCAGTCTATTGACATTATCGGGCTACAATGTGGCCAAGGGGTACATCAAAGGCACGTACTAAAGACTAGGTCACACCATCGCATTTAATTCT
>CAIGQZ010032318.1:5470625-5492584 GCA_903798205.1 Danio tinwini
GATAGATAGATAGATAGATAGATAGATAGATAGATAGATAGATAGATGTTTTTTATAAACAAAATAGCATTTTAATAATAACTTTTATTATTTATATAGTCGTATTGAATTTAATCTCACATAGACAAGTTAACATGTTACATTAAAATTTATAAGTAAAATAGTACAGAATTTTTTACTTATGATATTTGTTTTTTTTGTGAAATTAACTCCATAAATATATTATTTTTCTGATATTTCTGTTAAAACCAGAGATGCCCAAACTAGGGCCTGCAGACCAAAGTTGACCCATGGTAACATTTGATTTGGCTCTCCATTCCATCTGTGAATTTTGGGGGAGGGTTGAGCATAATGCGTTTTATACACATTGTCATCATATTAGTTTTTTTTATATAAACTACCAAAAAAACTAACTGGAAATGAATGTTTTAGTTAAATGTAAATGAATTCAATTTTTTATTTTAAATGAACATACTGTTGCTACTGTAGCGGATATACCATAGTTCAGAAGTCATCACTTATCAGTGAGCAAATCAAGGCGAGGGCAGCTTGTGTATTCGGCATTAAACTCTGTTGTGTTATAATTGAATTCTTATTTTTACATTTGAATAGGTCAATTATAAAATGTAAAAAAATATATTATACTTTAGGTAAAATAATGTTAGCAATTTATTTTGAAATAAATGAGGAAATTATCCATGGCAACTTTGTAATACAGTTGGACATATTTACCTTCGGCCCACGGCCCTCAATCAAGTTAGATTTTTAGCCCTTCATAAGAAAAAGTTTGGGCACCCCCGGTTAAAACCCAGCCACTCACTTTTGTCTGGAATGATTCCGAAAATGCTCTATTTGTTTTATTCGGTATTAGAAAGTATTACAAAAAAAATGCTGTGACAGTTTTTGTAGTGTCGTGCATCCATACAGTCGAAAATGATCTTCTAATCATGCTGCACGTTGTCACCTCAGTGAAGTAAATCTAATCTGTGGATGAACTTTGTTTCCTAGGTGGGTTCTACCACTCCAGAATAATCACAGAAAAGCTTATCACTCGCTTTGTGCCTTTCCTTCCCCTGCTACGGCGCCACGTGGAGCGCTGTGCCCAGCGGGAGCTCTGCCAGAGGGGCGAGTGCCAGCGTAAAGACGTGGCATCGGCAGTAGGGGGCGCCATGAACTACACACCAAATGACAGCAAGTACTTCTCCAGCACTGGCTGCAAGTTAGTACCAGCTAAAGTAAACCTGTTCCTTTGAGGCCTACAGGAAAAACTCTATATGATCTGAACAGTTCAGAACACGAGATGGGACAACGATAGAAGCTGAGTGAGCATGAGATTTGGGGACATACTATTATTTGTGTGTTAACAAGCTCTGATTAAGAATCAATAATACATCCAGTTCTGGCTTGTTCAAATCGACCAAGAATAAGCCAGTTAGCTAATGGAAAAGAAAGAGCAAGTCTCAGTGTGTTTAACTACAATTTTAGTGATTATTTATTTTATCATGGCATGGGATATTCATTAGTGAAACTAAGTGCTGTGTTTATGATGCCGACCACAAGGTGGCAGCAGTGCCTACTTGAAACAATTTTTTTGTCATAGAATAGTGTTGTTCTTTTTCCATATTTAAAAAGATCATATTAAATATGCAAATGATGTATAAATACTATCTTCTAGGTGAAATCTATACTTAGTACAAATGTTAGTACACTGATAAAATATCCGTAAGTTAGCAGTTTTCTGTATTTTTCTGAATCATGTTTTTATTTTTCCTTGTTTCTTTATGCTTTTGAAATGCGTTATGGGACCTTGATCTATCTTCCAACAACTTTTAGCTTTGAAAAGTTTAATAAAGTGACTTTTTAAAACATTTTAGTAGTTTAAAGTGATTTATTGTCTGGCTTGGTGTTGTATAATATGGTACAAAAACCTTGTAATAAATGGCCAGTGCATATTCTGTTATTTTACAGACTTATTTCTCTCTATATAGTATTTCTTATACATTATATTATATTAGACTACTAAAATGTCGATAAAACTTTAGTGTTAGTCAATGTAGAGTTGAACTTTCAACATTAAAAGTTGACAGAGCAGAGATCAAGGTCCCATAATGCAGTGCACAACCATAAATAAACAAATGAATTCCAAAATACGGAAACACACACAAATGCGGATATTTTTTACAGTGTCATTTTTTTTCACTACAAGGGATTGTTCACCCAAAAATTTATATATTTCATCGTCTACTCACCCTGAAGTCATTTCAAACCCCTATGAATTATTTTTGGACCATAGCATGGACATTTTGAGAAGTACTTCAAGTGGGTTTCATCATTTAAAGTCAGTCTAATAGATTGATAATGAACTTCAAAGTTTTTAAGGAACAGTTCACCTCAAAAACAGCATTTTTATAATCTTCCCTCCCTCGTGTCTTTCCAAATTATAAAATGAGGGATTTTTTTAACCACGCACTACAATTCTAAGTCTCTGGCAACCCGAACATTCCTCAAAACATGTTCTTTTGTTTTAAACAGAAACTCTCACAGGTTTGGAATGTCCTGAGGGTGAGTTAGAAATGAAATAATATTCATTTTGGAGTAAACCACAGGTCTCAAATTCAATTCCTGGAGGGCCGCAGCTCTGCCCATTTTGCTCCAACTCTGATCGAACACAGCTGATCCAACTACTGAAGGTGTTCATGACTCTTTTGAACTCCACAAAACTGTAGAGCTGTGGCCATCCAGGAATTGAGTTAAGACCTTTGAAGTAGACAGTCCCTTTTATCTAGTGCAGAGGTGCCCAAACTTGGTCCTGGAGGTCTAATGTTCTGCAGATTTTAGCACCAACTTGCCTCAATACACCTGCATGGATGTTTCTAGAAAGCCTAGTAAGAGCTTGATTAGCTAGCCCAGGCGTGTGTGATTGGGGTTGGAACTAAACTTTGCAGGACACCGGTCCTCCAGGACTGAGTTTAGGCAACCCTGATCTAGTGGTTCGCCTTTTTAGTCTGGTGGACCCCACCGCTCTGCGCAGTTTGTGAATCCTCAGCTTGAAGTATCATTAATTGTTGTTTACATTGTACAGTTATTCCACACATTCTTAAGTATAGTCTGCAATGGTAATATATTTTGCACTTATCTAATTCAGTGATTATCCATCACATTATCATCCACTTTAATTAACAATTTGTCATGTAGGTACTTTGTTTATACCTTTTTTTATAATTTAGCACATGTACAGTAATGCAAAATGTGCCTGGCAATAAAATTTAATTACTTTTTTTTGAACTTCTGTATTTGTTTTGTTTTCTAAATTCACAAGATTGATTTTTACTTGATTTTTGGGGTGTCATGAATGCATTCCCTTACTAGGAGATAGGGCTATGCGATTAATCGAAATCGAATTGCAATCGCGATTTAAAACATTGCGATTAGCTAATCGCAAGAGGCTGCGATTATGAAATATATATGTTTTATTTAATTTCCCCCACCCAAAGCAATTGCGTGACTACCATCTGTGTGTGTGACTTGTCTTGTCTTACTAGCCAATTGAGTGAGCGCACTTTCATTCTACCCATTTAGAATTGCGCAACCAAACTATGTGGAACGCCCACAATAAAAAAAAACAGACGGGAAAGTGCTGATGAGTGAAATAATGGCGTCTGCCGCCTCAGAAGCATTAATTGACAAATTAATATAAAAGAAAAACAGCACGTCAGTAATATGAGAATATTTTTGTCACATACACCGAACAAAAATAGGTAATTTGTAATAGCTATCGCAGAATTGTTGCCACATCACAGTGCAAGCAGCACCTGAAAAAGCACCACAGGCGGCTATATGAGGAGTGGCACACTAAAAAGTCAACTGAATGTATTGCCAGTGACACTCAGTCTAGTAGCAAGCAACAGCAAAGTACAATTTCAGAGTTGTTTGTGGCTGTTACACCATATATATTCGCAGATAGTCTAGCCATTTTGCAGTAACACAGCTGTGCGTTGAATGTCGTGATATTTTGTGTAGCATCTATGGTGAAAGGCTCTTATCAGCCATGTTAGTTTGCTGAGTGCTCTGTATTTTTATAATTATTCGTTTTTCTTTGTTTAGTAGACTACACCATCTCCTTAATTTGAGTTTACAGAAAGCTAAGGTCATTTTATTTGTGCTTACGGTTTGCTCTAGAGAAAAATGAGTGTTTAATTTCGGAGTACTTGTTGGAGTAAGTTAATATCTTTTTAGTTTCTTTTTTTAACTAACACTCACTGCATTTTAGCAGTAAGAAGCTGTGATACAGATTATTGAGCTGAAGTTTGTTTACAAAAGTAAATCGCAAATCAAATCGCAATCACAATATCTGGCAAAAAAATTGCAATTAGATATTTTCCCCAAATCGCACAGCCCTACTAGGAGGTGGTTTTTACTGACTCTTTGTGCTGACATTGTCAAGTATGTCACACACTTTACAAAAATCAAAGAAAATATATCCTGAGGGAATAAAAGCATTGAAGCCTTTTACAGGGTTCATACGGTCATAAAATACCTGGAAAAGTTATGGAATTTTGACATGGCATTTTCCAGGCCTGGAAAAGTTTTGGAAAATCTGAAAAACCCACAATGTTTTGAACAAAGGCATGGAAATTTGTTTAACAAATATCTGTATACCTAAATATGGGTTAGTTGTATTATTAGTGCAGTGTGAGCATTATCTAAATAAATTTTACATGGATATAAAGATTCGTTTAAACTAAATAGATTGTTGCATGTTTTATGATATGCTGTAATAACTTTGAGCATGCATTGTTTTTCTTATTATTTACCATGTATGCGTAAACATCACATGAAACATTAGGTCATGAAAATTAACTTGAAAGTCCTGGAAAAGTTATGGAAAAACTCATTGAATTTTTGTAGTAAAAATGTGTATGAACCCTACTTTATGAACCTTTTTCTGTCGTAAAATAACAATTACAGGTATTTATTTATTTATTTATTTATTGTTAATAAAACATACCTGCTATAAAAGATCCAAGTTCCTGGTCAGGACATTTATCACAGAGAGGACTAAAGGAGGCGTTGATACAATGTCTTTAGAATGGGGTCTCTAAACGGGCAAAAATTATAATGAATGAGTTGGTGATTGGGGCGACGCAGTGGTGCAGTAGGTAGTGCTGTCGCCTCACAGCAAGAAGGTTGCTGGTTCGAGCCTCGGCTGGGTCAGTTGGCGTTTCTGTGTGGAGTTTGCATGTTCTCCCTGCGTTCACGTGGGTTTTCTCTAGGTGCTCCGGTTTCCCCAACAGTCCAAAGACGTGCTATAGGTGAATTGGGTAAGCTAAATTGTCAGTAGTGAATGAGTGTGTATGGGTGTTTCCCAGAGATGGGTTGCGGCTGGAATGGCATCCGCTGCATAAAACATATGCTGGATAAGTTGATGGTTCATTCCGCTGTGGGGACCCCGGATTAATAAAGAGAATAAGCCGAAAAGAAAATGAATGAATGAGTTGGTGATTGGGATTTTTAGATGAAGTAAAAATGTTCAGCTTTACTCATTCCCAGTCTGTGACACCCTCTTCTAGTTTCCCAACTGCGCTGTTCAGCTAAATGTTTTGCTGTACCCTCTAAGTCCTTTTTATACATCCATGAAGTAAAATGATTAGTAGAGGACAGATCAAGCAATGATTGGATGAGTGGGAAGATTGTACTCCCAGGGAACCCCATAGGCTTTCATGGCCGATCTTAATCGCAAATATAAAAAGAGAGAAGAAGGTTACGTACCGCTCACAAAGTTCTTGACAACTTAATATGCCGAACAAATATAATTATGAATTTAAGACTTCTTCAAATAAATTGATCACTTTAAATGTCCAAATTCTACAATAAAAGTCTTTGTTAATATGTTTATGTATGTCAAATGTTTATAAAAAGCTGAAACGAAAGCTATTTGTTCATGAGATTAGGACAAATTTGTCTTGTTCTGTTTCTGAAACTTATCTTCATGCCATATTCTTGTCTACCTTGTCTTACTGTTTGCCTGTTTGGTCACTCACAACAAATGACATCTTGGAGCCAATAGCTAGACTGTACAATAGGGCCTATAAGATCCACAACAGACTTTCTGGATGGACACATCACTGTTTTGCTCTATCACTCTCTAATGCTTTATCATTTCAAAACTACATTATGAACACAGGGATTAAACTGTATTATCAAATTTTAAAATAGTGCTACCTTAGCGACCCTTTGTGCTTTAGTACCAAAACTTAACACAAATACTGATCTTTCCACCAGATCTGTAACAAATGGATATTTGCCATTACCAGCTTTTAAAAACTGTTATGGACAGAGAGCTTTCTTTTATGTATTCACAAAAGCCTGGAATGAGATCACACAACTTCTAAAAACAATACCAACATTAAGATTTTTTTTTAAATTCTCATGCTCGTCATCTGATGGTCAACTATCGCTGTAGCCACTGAGTTAGTAGCCTGCTTCCCTCTATTTTGTATGTTTGGTGATTGTACTGTTCTCCTGTGTTGATGGATGGATGTTTTTATGTACTGTAGAGCAGGGACCTGCTAAAAAACAACATTCAGGCCCGATTATCTTTTAATCTTTTCCTGTTTAAAAAAAAATTGATAAATAAAATAAATTCTGACAAACCAAGTAGGACTTTCTTTGCATCATGCTACAAAACTAGCCACATAACATTGGCCTGAGCTGTAACAATTACTAGATCCTTTATTAAACCTAAAGCTTGCAGAAAGTGTTGAAAATGTTCTTGACAGATAGCTGAACGAAGCCATATACGGTCTTATTTATTATTATTATATATAGATGTTGACAGTCAAAAATAGCCGAGAGATAAGCGGATGTAAAATATATACACATAATTTCATGATCAATCAATTCAATTCACCTTTATTTGTATAGCGCTTATACAATGTAGATTGTGTCAAAGCAGCTTCACATTCAAGATTATAGTAAATTGAAACAATGTCAGTTCGATTTTCAGATCAGTTCAGTTCAGTTTCTCCTATGGCCAAACGTCTTGTGCAGAGCTGCAGTCTAGGCGCCGGAAGCTGGACCTCAGCGAAGACTCGTCTGTTCTTGGAGCGTTACAGGAGTCAGTCTCATGCCTCCACTCCTACATGACCACCACAGCAGCTGCTCAGGATGCGGCCTGGTCCAGGATTGTAAAAACCTTGGGATCATCTCGTCGCTAATGGAAGAAGATTATTCGAAGTGCTCAAATAACCCTGTGTCATTAGTTTAATCTGTTATGTACCTTGGAATGTCGCGATTGACCAATCAGAATCATGTTTTCCAGACGGTTGTGTAATAAGTTGTTTTAATATTATATTTAGATTTCATATAAAATCTACCCAGTTCAGGTGGTAATAAATAAACGATCAAACATTTTATACTGTGAGATTAATCAGCTTTAGCCTAAATATCAAAAAAAAATAATCAACAAAAATAAATCCTAAAATTTAGCATTAGCAACTGACAGGGTGACTATTTCCAGCCCTTCCCAGTTCAAAATATATTATTCTTGTATATTTAGGAAATATCCATCTCAGTGTATCCAATCCAAATGTAGCAGCAGGATATAGTAGTTTCCTAAAATAAAAATACACCAGTAGAGTTTAGAAACGTAAATATGTATTTAAAGGGTTACTTCATCCAAAAATGGAAGTTCTATTATTAATTACTCCCCCTCATGTGGTTATAATCACCTGAGACTTTTGCTCATCTTCAGAAAACAAATTAAGACATTTTAGATGAAATCTGAGAGCGCTCTAATTATTTATATACAGCAGGGGTGTCAAATTCAGCTCCTGGAGGGCCGCAATCTTGCAGAGTTTAGTTCCAACCCTGCTTCAACACACTTACCTGTAGGTTTCGAATCATTGAAAGCTCCAAAACTACTGTAATAGGGCTTTGTTGGTCAGTGTCGTCCACCTCAGATCAGGGTACTACAATGGCCAATACAACACTTGCGTATTACACTGCTGACTTTAATGGCAATACGTCATACTTTCTGTACTAAATGTGCACCCTGACGAGGATGAGAAGACAAAGGTCTTGACAAAAAGTCATTTTTACAGGGTTATTTTGGCTAACATAATTGTTCTTGGAGCTTCGTTTGATGACAGTTGAACCACTGAAGCCACATGGAATGTTTTGACAATCCTTTGCTTTGAACATCTCTGCACCCTTGATATCAATGGCGGAAGAGAGAGAGCTCTCAGAGTTCATCTAGAATATCTTAAATGTGACGTGAGGGTGAGTAATTTATAAACAATGTTCATTTTTAGGTGAACAAACCCTTTTAAGTAGTGAAAATTGTAAGTTACCGTCTACCACTGGTCATACAGAGACTGACACAAAGCCCTTGGACTTTTTCTTCCGACAGCTCTTCCTCCACTTCCCAAAGGATATTAAACGTCTCCCAGCAGGAGTTGTCAGCAGGTGTTTGGTGGTCCACTGAAGAAGAACACAGTGACTCTGAGCCGGACATTAAGTCCTTTGAGACCATGTTGAATTTCAGTGGATAAGCTCTTAAAGCTTTCTCTACCATTTCACCTGCACACAAAGCACTAATACCCACTTTGATGACTTCATCTGTCCCGTCCCAGTATACTGGAGGAAGTGTAGCATCAAGGCCTTCACCTTGGGTGGCGGCAAAGGAAGGATTTCCAATTGGGACTGTTACAAAAAGCAGGCAGATAATAGCAGACAGACCCCCTCCTTCCTCCAAACCTCTGCTCTTGGCTTGACCTTAGTGCTCTCGTTCACACGCTCTCCGAGCTGGCCACCCTCGCCTGACCACCGGCCCCTTCATTTGGACACTTCTCCATTCTGTCCCAAATCAGGTCTAAAAAGGCACAACATCACCCCCCTCCCCCGGTCCCCTCTGGCCTGGCTACAATAAAGCCCCAACACCCTCCTCAACATCTGTGAGCGCCCCTCTGTCTGCTCATTTTCTCCCTAACCACCCCATTATTGGCTGGCTTTCACTTGTAAATGTGGCCGGCCTCAGTGCTGATGGGGCTTTCATCCGCATGGCCCGGGTCAGCTGGAGAGAGCGGCTGGCCGAGGGGTGGGACGGAGGATGCAGAGACGGCTGAAAAACAATCAGAAGGCCTTTTGAGGTGCATTCAGCTGAGACGCTCAGCTAAACCAACTTTTGCCTCTTTCTGGCTGTGCATCGCTTATTTGTTTTTTGTTGTTGTGGAGACTCTGCATTGTGTATAAATTCGTTATAAAGGATGCACTGCACTATTTTGAAGTTGTGAATTACAGTATTTTTGCCACACATTTCAGAACCCTGATGTCAAAACTCTAGACACAAAACTCTAAACAGTCTCTACTTTTAACACAGGCAGTGTTCAAAACTTTGCATGTTGCGTTCATTTCTTTAAAAAAGCATTTGCAGGATCATTGGTTCACATAATGCTTTGATCACACAAATACTACAGGAACGTTACTTTAGAGCACCAGCACACAAGATGCACATCATTTTAACAAACAATTATTAACAATCATTAAATATTGCTGTTTAAAATATATGATACAGGTTTCATTCTGGTTTTTACATACAGTTGAAGTCAGGATTATTAAACCCCCTGAATTATTAGCCCCCCTGTTTATTTTCTGTTTAAAAGAGATTTTTTTCAACACATTTCTAAACATAATAGTTTTAATAACTCATCTCTAATAACTGATTTATTTTATCTTTGTCAACGATGGTTTGTTCTGTAGACTATCGCAAAAAATGTGCTTAAAGGGGCTAATAATATTGACCTTAAAATGGCACTTAAAAATTAAAAACTGCTTTTATTCTAGCCAAAATAAAACAAATAAACAAATAATAAAGATTTATTTTATCTTTGCCATGATGACAGTAAATAATATTTTACTAGATATTTTTCAAGACACTTCTATACAGCTTAAAGTGACATTTAAAGGCTTAACTAGGTTAATTAGGTTAACTAGACAGGATAGGGTAATTAGGCAAGTTATTGTATAACGATGGTTTGTTCTGTAGACTATTGGAAAAAAAGTTAGCTTAAATGGGCTAATAATTTTGTCATTAAAATGGATTTTAAAAAAATTTAAAACTGCTTTTATTCTAGCCAAAATAAAACAAATAAGACTTTTTTCCAGAATAAAAAAAAATCATTAGCTATTATAAGACACATTGTGAAAATTTCCTGAATCTGTAAAACATCATTTGGGAAATATAAAATATATTATATATATATATATCTCACAAAAGGGGGCTAATAATTCTGACTTCAACTTACAGACAGTGAAAACATTAAACTAAAGTTTTATTTCATTCATGGGGGGTTTATTCATTTAAAAAAAATTAGCAAAGTTAACAAAAGTGTTTCTCACTGTTCCCATATCGAAAAGCTGAAATATGCCAACATCAAAAATCACTGTTTACATTTTCTCATCCATATCACATATATGTGTGTATATATACTATATACTACTAAAAGTTTGGGGTCAGTTTTTTTTTTTAATTAAATAATTTAAATAAAATTATTCTGTTCATCAAGGCGGTAAAAAAAAAAAAAACTAAAATTATAATTGATAAATATTTTTTAAATATTTATTTATTACTTATTGTATGTAGTTTCAAATGAAATTATTAGTCCAGTCATTATTGCTTTAATTGCTATTACAATTAATAATTATAATATTAATAATAATAATAATAAACAATAAAAAATTATATTAGAGGGATTTCTGAAGGGAGCAACGTGGTGGTGCAATAGATAGTGCTGTCGCCTCACAGCAAGAAGATCGCTGGTTCGAGCCTCGGCTGGGTCAGTTATCATTTCTGTGTGGAGTTTGCATGTTCTCCCACTTTCCCGTGGGTTTTCTCCGGGACAATAATTAATAATTTCCCTCACAAGACCAAAGACATGCTCTATAGGTGAATTGGGTAAGCTAAAATTGTCCGTAGTGTATGCGAATGAGAGTGTATGGGTGTTTCCCAGTGAATGGTTGCAGCTGGAAGGGCATCCGCTGCATAAAACATATGCTGGATAAGTTGGCGGTTCATTCCGCTGTGGCGACCCCCGATTAATGAGGGGACTAAGCCGAAAAGAAAATGAATGAATTAATGATTTCTGAAGGATCATGACGATCAGGACAATTCATCTTTAAAATCACTGGAATAAATGATTAAATTAAATGATAAGCTACTTTTGAACAGTTATTTTATAGTGCATTAACATTTCACAAGTTTACAATGTGTACTGTATGTTTGATGAAATAAACGCAACCTTGGAGATCAGGAGAAGCTTATTTTAAAACATTTAAAAATCATACTGACCCCAAGCTTTTGACTGGTATTGTGTGGTATCATATACTGTATATATATGATATATATTGCTGTGTGTGTTTCATATACAGCCACATAATAGATAATATATGTTTACGTAACATATATTGGACTTTCTTGCATACAGTAATGTCAAGTATGAAAACACTGTAAAAAGTGATACATGGAACACCGAAGCCAAAATATGGCATAAGGATGAAATCTATAGAAAATGTAGTCCAGTTGGGTCATCTTTTGGGGTAACTGATGTCTTTTGGTCTATCCTGAAACTTTTATCATTTAACTTGTAATATTTTAGGCCTACATCAGTTTCCATAAAGTTATGCATCCAGAGTAATGCTACAGTTATTTATTATTTTGAGCGCTTATATCAGTTGATGGTCACATCATATTAATTAAATGAATAAACAATTTATTTCAGATGTAATGTTTGAGTTGCATTTTGAAGCGGGATCAATCTGATGTTCAAATGTTTGGAAAAGGTGATTTTGGTTAAACGAACAAAGTATCTTTGACTTGTGTGTATTGTATTCAAGCATTTGGAAAAAAAAAAGAGTTAAGAGTTTTGTAAAAAATGTGCAATTTTGGCAATGGTTGTGAATTTTGTGCAGCAAGGCTGTCCAAACTCTGTTCTAGAGGGCCGGTGTCCTGCATAGTTTAGCTCCAACTTCCTTCAACACACCTGCCTGGAAGTTTTTAGTATACAGAGATTGATTAGCTGGTTCAGGTGTGTTTAATTGGGGTTGGAACTAAAACATACAAGAACTAACCCTCCAGGACCGAGTTTGGACACCTCTGTACTAAAACCGTACTGGCAGGTGTATTGAAGAAAGTTGGAGCTAAACTCAGCAGGACACCGGCCGTCCAGGACTGAGTTTGGACACCCCTGGTCTAGAGTTTTGAAATTTGACATCAGCGATCTGAAATTTGTGGCAAAACAATAAAAAAAACTGTAAGCATGGAATTTAGCGATTTCTGCATTTCATGTTTATTCGGTTAAATCGTTTTGTGAAATTTAATTCTGAAAAGCAGTTTCTTACACTAAAGATTTGGGGCTGTTTCCATTTTAGTAGAAATATTTGTTAAATTTAAGCAGGGGTTGGGCACATCCATATTACTTATCCATTTTAATTGAAACATTTCAGAACAGTTTGGTGTGTGTAGTGTAGTGAAAATTGTTTCTCCTGTATTTTTAGAGTACCGTATATACAGTATGTTTTAATATACATTTTAATAATACAAACTCTAAAAACAAATGTTTTTTTACCCAATTAAAAAAAAGTTAACACTTTTGCATAACATGACATGAATCTATGTATACATTTTCTATCTTCTCTCTATTTTCTATACTAAATTAGATATTCATTCATTCATTTTCTTTTCGGCTTAGTCCCTTTATTAATCTGGGGTCACTACAGCAAAATGAACCGTCAACTTATCCAGCATATCTTTTACACAGCGGATGCCCTTCCAGCTGCAACCTCCACACAGAAATGCCAACTGACCCAGCCGAGGCTCGAACTAGCTACCTTCTTGCTGTGAGGTGATCGTGCTACCCACTGCGCCACCCTGATGCCCGATTGAATGTTTTGTGAAATTTAATTTTAAAAAGCTGTTTGTTACACTAAAGATTTTGGGTTGTTTCTATTTTAGTATAAATGTTTGTTAAATGAACACAGTGGTTGGGTACATCCATATTATTTATCCATTTTAATTGAAACATTTCAGAATATTTTGGTGTGTGTGAGGTGTAGTGGAAAGTGTTTCTGTTGCTTTTTTAGTATACTCTGTATGTTTTAATAGATGTTTTCATATTACAAACTCCCAAAAACAAATGTTTTGACCTAACAATTAAAAAACTATATAATATATAATATAATTCATTCATTTATTTTCTTTAAAGCTTAGTCCCTTTATAATCAGGGGTCGCCACAGTGGAATGAACCGCCAACTTATCCAGCATATGTTTTACGCAGCGGATGCCCTTCCAGCTGCAACACATTACTGGAAAACATTCACACACACACTTGTTCACACACATACACTACAAACAATTTTAGCCTACCCAATTGGCCTGTAGTGCATGCCTTTGTACTTGTCGGGGAAACCGGAATACCTGGAGGAAACCCACGCCAACATGGGGAGAACATGCAAACTACACACAGAAATGCCAACTGACCCAGCCGGGGCTTAAACCAGCGCCCTTCTTGCTGTGAGGCGACAGTGCAACCCACTGTGCCACCATGTGTATAATATTTATAAAATATAATGATACATGAACCTAACGGTCATAACTCTGAAGGTTTTTAAAGAGGCATATGTTCATTCATAATTGGCCTGATTACATTTTATTGTACAAAAAGTTGTGAAAATGTATTTATTTTCTGGCTGCTCGCTGTTTATTTCTGTGATTAAATGAAATAAGTTAATTATGAAATGATTAAAAAAGATTCCCAAAAGTCCCCTTTGTGATAAAAAAAGCTTCCTCGTTTGCAAATTTCAACATAACATTAAGACATTTGTAATACAACATTTTTCTGTGCCATTCCTAATGTAAGCAATCATTTGGGAAGAATGCCTTAAGATTATTTCTAAAGTCAATATTTGCATCATATCATGCTTTTGTGGACAGTTTCTCTTCATCTCTGTTCTCACTCAAACCGTGGCAATTGAGTCTCCAGGACAACAGTTCAACAAAGGGGTGAGGGGAGGGGGAATGCTGAAACGAGAGGAGGGGATGGAGGGGAAGTGCTGGAACGAGAGGAGGGGATGGAGGGAGAATGTTGAATGCTGGAACAGGGTGGATGGGGAATGCTGTTACGGAACGGAGAGGGAATTCTGGAGCTTGATGCAAGAGGAATGCTGGAGGAAAACGAATGGGGAATGCTGGAGTAGGATGCAGGAGGTTTGCTGGGATGGAGGGAGAATGCTAAATGCTGGAGTGGAACAGAATAGGAATGCTGAAGACGGATGAAGGGGAAGTTATGAATGTTGGAAAAGAGAGAATGCTGGAGCAGGACAGAGAGGGATGGATGAAGAATTCTTAGAAGGATGGATGGGGAATGCTGGAGAGGACAAAGATGAACAGATGGGAAATTGTGGAAAGGGACAGAGATGGATGCATGGGGAATGCTGGAGAGGGAATGTTGGAAAGGTACAGAGTGGGAATCTTGGAGAGGGAATGCTGGAGCAGGATGGAGCGGAAATTTTGTTGGGGGACAGAGTGGGAATGCTGGAGAGAGATGGAAGGGGAATGTTTGATCGATAGAAGGGGAATGGTGGAACAGAATGGAGAGGACAGCAAGAGAATGCTGGAACAGGATGGAGAAGGAATATTGGAGAGGGATGGTGAGGGAATGTTGAAGAGGGACAGAGTGGGCATGCTGGAGAAGGATGGAAGGAGAATGCTTGATTGAGTGTGAATGGGAATGCTGGAGAGAGATGGAAGGGGAATCTTTGATCGATAGAAGGGGAATGGTGGAACAGGATGGAGAGGGAAAAACAAGGGAATGCTAGAACAGGATGGAGAAGGAATATTGGAGAGGGATGGTGAGGGAATGTTGGAGAGGGACAGAGTGGGCATGCTGGAGAAGGATGGAAAGAGAATGCTTGATCAATAGAAGGGGAATGGTGGAACAGGATGGAGAGGGACAGAAAGGGATCGCTGGAACATGATGGAGAGGAAATGTTGGAGAGGGATGGAGAGGGAATGCTGGAGCAGGATAAATAGGGACAGAAAGGGAATGCTGGAACAGAACGGAAAAGGAATGTTAGAGAGGGATTGTTGGAGAGGGACAGAGTGGGAATGCTGGAGAGGGATGTAAGGGGAATGCTTGATCGATAGAAGGGGAATGGTGGAACAGGATGGAGAGGGATAGAAAGGGAATGCTAGAAATGGACAGATGGGGAATCCCAGAGAGGGATAGATTGGGAATGCTAGAGAAGGGTAGAAAGAGAAAGTTGGAGAGGGCCGATGGTGGATGCTGGAGAGGGACTAATGCGGAACGCTGGAGTAGGATGGAGAGGAAATGCTGGACAGGGAAAGAGTGGGAATTCTGGAGAGGGACACAGAGGGTATGCTGGAGATGGATGGAAAGGAATTGAAGGGGAATACTTGAATGATAGAGGGGGAATGCTGGAACAGGACAGAGAGGGACAAAGAGGGAATCCAGGAGAGGGACGGAATGGGAATGCTGGAGATGAAAAGTGGAAATACTGTAGAGGGATGAATGGGAAATGCTTGAGTGATAGTGAGAATGCTGGAGCGGGATGGAAAGGGAATGCTGGAGAGGGTTGGATGGGGAATGGTCAAGTGATTTTCGGGGGAATGCTGGACGGGAATTGAGAGGGACATAGAGGAAATACTAAAAAGGCACAGGGTGGGAAGGCTGGAGAGGAGCGGAATGGGAATGCTGGAGAAGGACATGGAAATGCTGGAAAGGGACAGAGTGGGATTGGGGGGGAATGATGGAAGGATGGAGTAGGAATGCTGGAAAGAGATGGAGTGGAAATACTGGAGAGGGATGGATGGTAAATGCTGGAGAGGGACTGAGAGGGAATGCTGTAGAGGAATGGATTGGGAATGCTGAAGAGGAACTGAGAGGGCTAGATAGGGATTGGTCAAATGATTAGAGAGGGAATTCTGGACCGGGATGGAAAGGGATTGAGAGAGAGTACTGGAACGTGACAGTGTTGGGAATGCTGGAGAAGAACTGAGATGGAATGCCGTAAAGTGATGGAGTGAAAATGCTGGAGAGGGAAATCATGGAGAGGGACAGAGTGGGAATGCATAGGGGGTGAAGTGGAATTGCAAGATAGGAACAGAATGAAGATGCTGGAGAGGGCTAGAAGTGGAATGCTGGAGAGGAAATGTTGAATGCTGATGTAAAACACTCTTGGCCTCTGGAAGATGCAGGGGGAGAAATGTCTGTGTGAAATCTGTCCCACTTTACAAGCCTGAAGTGATTGATAATCCTTGCTGAGACTGTGATGCTGACACCTTCACGTCTCTCCTCTGCATGATGTATGGCGTCGTTTGTGAGCATTCATAAGAGCAAATTCCTCAAAACATATTCTTAATATCAGCTCAGCAACTCTGTTTGAAAGTAGTGACATGAAACTCTTCATTACAGGGGACACTTTGGGGAAATTTATATGAAATCATAACAGTTTAGTTTGGGGAGCAATTCTCACTAGCTACTGCATGCTAACAGAATATTACTAGAATAGCGGCTATTTATTAGTACTGTGCTTTATATTCAAAAAATACTAGGTTGTTTCAGCCAGAATTTGGTTAAAATATTGGGTAAACAATTTGTGTAACCTAAACCCAACTATTTAGTTTGTCCATATTTTATCTGGGTTGAAAGTAATAGTAAGTCTGGGTTGAAATAACGCAAAATTTTTAGAGGGCAAAGAAAAGATATTGCTGAATTAACCTCAAGAGTATGCACTGGAAACAGGATGCACTGGAATATATATATATATATATATATATATATATATATATATATACATCCTTACATTGTATTTTTGTCTTGTTTTATTGCCACTATTGGCAAATGTTATTTTAACTAAAAATCCAAAAATATTATTATCATTTTGCTTCTGAAGTAAATGTGTCTTGATTTAAGAGTTCTAAAATATTTATGATTGAAAACGACAGAATTAAAAAAAAAATCATATATATTTTTCAGTGTAATATGTTATAATATGAATGAAAAATGAGCATTAACAGAACGGTTAATGCTTCAAAGAAATGGTAAAATGCTGGTTTATTCAGAATAAAATATAGACCAACTTAACTTAGTTTACAGTTATACCATACATTTCATTTAAAAACATTAACCCAGCAGTTGGGTTTGATAAATTTGGCTTAAAATAACACAGCTTTTCTGAGCATATAAAATATATTATACTTGATTTATTTTAATGTAAATTTCAGATGTTTAAGTGTACTATATTCAGTAGAGAAAATATAAAATAATATAATAGTTGTAAAGTTGTTCAATAACCTTTTTATTCTATGTGAATGAAAACGGTATTTAATTTTATGAAATATATTATTTATATAATTGCAACCTGTATTTCATTTTCTGTATTTAACTTGTTTAAATTAAATCGGCTATTTACTTTTCAGATTTTTACAATTCAGTTTTTTTTAAATAGCTATGAATGAGAAAATAATTGTTGTTTTTTTATTGCAATGAGAGAAACTAAATATTTATTTTAGTTTACGCTGTTTAAACGAGTTTAACTCGACCCTTAAAATTACCGTAAACCTTCGTATGTATTCGAGCATACTAATAAATTATTCGGATGCACAACAAATAGGTCTATTACAAGAAGAAGACAACTATGTACATATGTATTCGTGTAATGCTCTGCTCGTGCTGAATCTGAAAGATCAAAAGATCTGACCTGTGTGTAAAACTAATCTTCTTTAATCCTATTGGATTAACACGCCATTTCTTTGTTATCTTAAAGTCTGTATCAGACAACCCATACACTGAGAAATAACAAAATCCTCAAATCCCGTCAGCTTCTTTTCAACAAACATGAAAAAAATACAATCACAAATAAAATCTTTATTCAAGTTAATTTAATAGTTACTTTCAGTCCACAATTTATTTGATTTAGAATATTTGCTAAACATTTTCTTTCATTCTGCTTATCATACAATAAAAAATGTAGAAGTATAATCTGTGAAATATGTATATATGATTTATTATTATTTTAGTTATTTACTTAAAAACATCTGATGGTTTGGTGTCGAATTAACATTTATGATTTGTAAATGTAACAATCAAAACAAACCAGCCAGCGAATTTAATGTAAATTAATAATAGTGTAATGTAAATAGTAATGTAATATACATAATAATGCTAAACCTATATTGGGCTATGTGCCATTAACTTAACGTTCAAGCTAAACACATTTCTATTGTTAATTCAACACATTACCACGAAAAACACGACAAATGCATTGTAAATTATTAGCCAAGTAAATCAATTCAACTGTTTTCTTCGATAGTGAATTTCAAATCACCAACATTACAGCTCTCCGATATTCCTAATTAAGAATAGAATGTCTCCAGAATTCTATTTTAGAATGTGCTCTAGAAATGAAAGGCAGAGATGATGATGATGATGAGTCGCGTGGAGCCTCCAGCAACAGATGTCCAGGCACAATTCTCGACTGATCGCTCGACATTTCACAAGAATTGCGTTTGGACAATCAACTGCTTGAGCTCATATTTCCACAAAAAGCCCAGCGTGAATGTTTTTTAGATATATATAGGATCTATATGCGTTCAGGTCCTCGTGTGTGTGTGCGTGTGTGTGTGTTTCTGCTGCTCTTCGATGAGGGAAAAGGCCTTGAAGCACATTGTGTTTTTCTCTTTATATAATTCGGTGCATCAGATGTATCCCACAAATTCCTCAGTAGTAAAATCGCACAATACTGTTTAGCTCCACTTTTCGTTAGACTATCTGTGGATATGTGGAAATTGATAATAAGCAACACACATTTCGTCCGTAATGTTGCTTTATCCTAAATAAAAAAAACAACTACAAAAAAAAAACAATAGCATATTTTTAAAGACACTGATTATTCGGTTAGGTTACTAAAATAATTATAGGCTAATAATAGCAAAAATAAATAATGTCTTACCGCGTGAATCGAATGAAAACCTTACAAATTAACTCCGATACAATAAATAAATGTCCACCTGCAATTCGCAGAAACGAAAATATCCCCTCAGAAACCATCGATCAGTTTCTCCAGAAGCCACCGAGGCGGCGATTCGCCATTTCTGCACCTGTGAGATGTTTTTCATCCAGCATGGAAGACCAAAAACGAGCAAATAGCTCTCGAAAAAAAACATCCTGATGTGCGTCAAATTCCTCTAGAGATTGGCTCCGCGTCGCAGCGAGTCTCCAACTTCTCTAATGCGCAAGAATGAAATAAAAGTTCACGAGGACGCGACGCTCGTGACCCTCACTCACAATGCGCGTTAAGTGAGGATGGCATTCATTTATACATAGGCTTTTATCGCACCCAAAAAAAAAAAGACGCGGGCTCTCGTGACAACATGCGCAGCTTTCTGAATAAACGTCGGTGGCCGCTTGGTACGAGATTTGAATAACGCACCAGTGAGTGATAAATGGCCATTGTGGAGAGAAGGGGATGAGTTTTCACTGTCTCAATCGGCGCACTGACCAGCAGCTGCGGTGGGACCAGCAGCCTCTTAAAGAAACAACACTCTATTTTTTGGCCCCGTCGCAATTACAATCCGACAGTGTCTACAGTGGCATTACGCGCTGCATGTGCCCCTGATGACGTTCGCCTGCTCTCAAAAGCCACTCGTGTAAAGGATTACCTGGCACTTTACCACAAAGCCAGCGTTCATTAACGCTTCATTAGCAAAGTGTTTTTACAGGCGAATAATACAGGGCTTTCTGATCATTCAAGTTTATCTGTGTAGCGCTTTTTACAATAATTATTATACAGTATCAAAAGGTGCACATTATTGCATTACAATCAAATGAAGTTCTAACTTACAATCAAATATAAGTTATCATATATAACATAGTTAACCTAGGCTATAGTTTTATAACAGGTGATGTCTGTGTACTTGTTTAATGAATGATGATATTTACACTATACGTGTTTTTCCGTATTTAAAATAAGAAGCTTTATAAGAGTGTTTTTGATAGTTATATTTTTAAAAAGTTAGAAAACATGTATTGAATTTAACAATATTTTAAAGAAGATAACGGATATAGCTGGTGCTTTCTTGTGAAAACATGAGTAAAATATTCTGACTTGAAAATATAATAAATAAATTGTCTGTCGTGTCTCATAGTGATTTCGCAAGGTTTATTTTTTGTTTAGCGTCAAAACTTGACTTTAAAATTTGCACTATTGTGGAAAAATACAGTTGATTGATTTCACAATGTAATGACAGCATATTACCGCGACACGGTGGCTCAATAGCACAGTCGCCTCACAGCAGGAAGGTCGCTGGTTCGAGTGCCGGCAGAGCCAGTTGGCATTTCTGTTGTGGTGTTTTCCAGTCCAAAGACAAGCGCTATAAGTGAATTAAATAAACTAAATTGGACGTAGTGTCTGAGTGCACTCAAAAATATAGGCCTATATATTTTTTGCCTGTTAAAACCACTTATTTAAAATAAGCAGAAACAACACAGTTCTTGAGATTTCATTGGGACAACTTAATTTTTTAATGTTCAATCCACAAAAAAAATGTGTTAAAAGTGTAAAGGTCGATTTGTGTTATTGGGCCAACATGAATTGTGCAGAACCCTGCATTTTTTACAGTGTGTGTACTAGCTTGCAGCTTGAAGGACATCTGTTGCGTTAACATATGCAGCAATAGTTGGTGGTTCATTCCACTGTGGCGAATCCCCTGATGAATAATGGGACTAAGATGAAGGAAAATGAATGACAGCAAATTTGGCCTTAATAGTAGATTTTAAATAACAAAACCAAAAATAGTTTACTTTGAAAGGCAGAGTTTATACACATATGTTCTGTCTCTCAAATCATTTTTAATATTTACAAAAACTACATTTTAATGGTGTCAATATTATTATATTTGAATAAAACCATTAAACTATACGTTGTTGTTGTTGTTGTTGTTTTTTTTTGCATGAATCGATTTACCTAAGAATTTTTTTCTTTTTAATCGACATTCCTTCATTCATTAATTTTCCTTCGGCTTAGTCCCTTAACAGGGGTTGCCACAGTGGAATGAACTGCCAACTATCCCAGCATATGTTTTACACAGCAGATGCCCTTCCTGCTGCAACCCAGTACTGGACTTCAGGGAAAACTGGAGCAGAGAAAACCCACGCAAACATGGGGAGAACATGCAAACTCCACACAGAAATGTCAACTGACCCAGCTGGGACTCGAACCAGCAACCTTCTTGCTGTAAGGCGACAGTGCTAACCACTGAGCCACACCGTGCCGCCAAAAATCGACATAAGCATGTTTAAAAATAAACAAATCAAAAGGACAAACATCCAAATGACAAAACACTTAAGTTAAAATGAAAGAAAGAATACATAAAAACAAACTATAATTAGAAATAGTCAATTAAATGAGCACTACGGCATGTTGGATTTTCTCGAATTTTCTTTCTTGTCTAAATGATCGTATTGAGATATCATTTTAAGGTTGTGTGTTAGATGGTATTACTTTAAATGTTTTGGTAAAACAGAGAAGACCCCCGGCGGCGCTCAGAACATTACCCTGAATAAATTTGCTCTTTTGTGTGCGCTGTGTGTCCAGCCGTGCCAGTGACCTCTGACCCGCTGCATTGTCTGAGCTGAGAGCAGATCACGCTGTCCTGACCATTCAGAGGCGCTGCCAATGACCCATTGTGAAGGACTGCTCAGGGAAACGGCGTATTTGTAAGTGTACAGCTGGAATGTGTACGATCTGCCACAAGTAATATCGAGTTTTCAAGTTCTTCTCTTATATTATAGTACAATAGAAAACTCTCTCTCACTGAAAAAAAATAAATACTCATTGGATTTACTCAATTTTTGTTTAAGTGGTTGCAAACAATTAATATGGG
>CAIGQZ010032318.1:5492984-5504019 GCA_903798205.1 Danio tinwini
TGATTGTTTTTGCAAATTTAAGTGGATTGAACATAAAACAATTAAGTAGTTTAAACAAGCAGCTATATTTTTTGTTCAGATTTCTTGAAGTAAGATCTGAACAATCTTTTTAGCTGTGGTTATCATAGTATAGGTTGAATAATTGTATTTGAATATAATCAAAAAAAATTTTACACTGAGTTTCAGCATCAACACCTCAGTTCAAATAATTCAATGGCCTATCATCAATTATTCACCTCTCTCTATATACAGTTGAAGTCAGAATTATTAGTTATTAGCCCCCTGTATATTTTCCCCCAATTTCTGTTTAAAGGACAGAAGATTCTTTTCAACTCATTTCTAAACATAATAGTTTTAATAACTCATTTCTAATAACTGATTTATTTTATCTTTGCCATGATGACAGTAAATAATATTTTACTAGATATTTTTAAAGACACTTCTATAAAGCTTAAAGTGACATTTAAAGGCTTAAAAAGGTTAATTAGGCAAGTTAGAGTAATTAGGAAAATCATTATATAATGATGGTTTGTTCTGTAGGCAATAGAAAAATATATTGCTTAAGGGGGCTAATAATATTGACCTCAAAATGGTCTTTAATAAATTAAAAACTGCTTTTATTCTAGCCTAAATAAAACAAATAAGACTTTCTCCAGAAGAAAAAATATTATCGGGCATACTGTGGGAAAATTCCTTGCTCTGTTAAATATCATTTGGGAAAAAACAAAAAAACAAAACAAAGGAGGACTAATAATTTTGACTTCAACTATGTATTGTGTGTGTGTGTGTGTGTGTGTGTGTGTGTCTGTGTAACTAAAAATAGTTTATTGGATTGGAGTCAATTATTCTGCTTATACATGTTACCACACCTAAAAACACTCTTCAGATTTTGTATTTCAACACATTCGTCAGGTTTTTGTCCTCAAACTTCTCTTGTTTTGTAGGAGATTTTTGTGCATTTCACTCAAAGCCCATGGCAATATATTTAAGATGCAATATTGTATTGTGACGCAAGTATTGTGATAATATTGTATCATGGGGATTCCCGCTCTTACTGAGTATTTTTGTTTCATCCTGATTTGATTTTTTTTGGTGGCTGTTACGGGCTGTAAATTAATATGAAACAACTTTGGTGTAATGATAGCGAACAGTAAATGCAGCCAAAACCTGCCTGGAATTCAGAGACAAACCAACACAAAAAAACATATTTGCTGTTTGTTCAAACTACTTCTTTAAAATGAGCTGAAGCAACACAATCATTGATGTTTTTTTGGGGACAACTTAATTGTTTTATGTTCAATCTACTTAAATTAGTTAAAACTAGTAAGTTGACCTATTTCCTTCATGCTGCTCCAACACAAATTGATTGTGTGGTACCCAGCATTTTTTAGTGTACGCTGTAAAGAATGTTGGGATCCACAACCGGTTTGTGTCGGGACAACATGAAGGTATTACAGTTTTTCTCAATCGCTTTGGTGCATTTCTCACAACACTATTTACATTTGCACGACAGTGAATGCATTTCTCAAAACAATTAGTTATTTGTGCACATCATAGTAGCAGTTCCTCAATCCTTCCAACAAATTGCAAATGCTTTTGGACATGCATCAACTGCTTTCATACAACTCTCTGCTGTTTGTAACATTCTCATTTGTTTATGTCATGTCAGTCAAAATTAACTAAACTTGTGGAAGCTGAATAGTCATTCCATATTAAACTAATAGTCCTCATTTCATTACTTGAGTCATTACTAGTTGTCTAGTCTGTCAAGCTAATTTTATAAAAAAAATGTATTCTTTTTATTCCTGAAAATGTCTTAAATTGAACAATTTCATGAATGATTTACAGACCTGTGTATGTTGTATAGTTCGGTTCCAATGCATACTGTTATATTGTTTACAGTTGTGCACAGCTCTACCCAAAGGCAGTTTATGTTTGTTGTAAATAAGGGTGTATTTATTCTTTTGCACAATGCTGTGAATAAATTAGACTTGCAAAGAGCAAATGCAGTAAAAATGTGAAACATACATATTCAATGTTGTATACTCAGAAACCTCACTAAATGCAGTAATGTCTACTTTGCTGTAGTTTTTTACTGAGCATTTTTAGAAAGTGTCACCAAAATCTGACTTTTTTGCATTGAAAAACATTTACAGGAGTTAAGTGTTATAATGAAAACATGACAAAGCCATTTGACTATCTTGTTCCTAAACAATGGTGTCAGGACTTTTCATTTTGATGACACTGACACTTTCATTGACATGAATACTTGCTTTTGAGGAATGAGCTCTCCATTTTGAGCAAGTGACACGCTTTTGCAGGTTATCAGCGAGGTTTTGCCGTTTGTACTAATTGTTTTGAGAAATGCATTAACTGTTGTGCAAACATAAAGTGTTGTGAGAAATGCACCAAAGCCACTGAAAAAAACTGTAAGTTAACTTATTAGTTTTAACAAATTGAAGTGGATTGATTTGATCATGTTGATTCAGCTCATTTAAATGGAAAATGTCATTTTTTGTGTACTCTATTCTGTGCATTTATCTGAAAATAACTGCACATTCTAGAATGTTCATCAGCCAATCAAAATCAAGCATTCAACAGCCTTGTAATATAAAATATAATATAATCCAAATGACACTAATACGTTTTTAGTGAGATCAGAAGCATTTTAAAATCCAAAATTTCCAAACGTTTTCACTTCAAAAAACAAAACATCTGTAAATTAAATTTTCCGTATTTTGATATTCATGGTTCCCTTTTATGCTCTTGCATTGCATTTTGGGACTTGATTTTTCCTCCAACTTTTGATGTTGAAAAGTTTGTAAAATTTGATATTTCTAATAGTTTGAAGTGATATACACGCAAAAAAAAACTAATTCTTTGGTGCTTGTTTTAACTATTTTTTTCAAAATGAGCTAAAAACAACACTATACTTGAGGTTTTTGAGGACAACTTAATTGTTTTATGTCTAATCCACTTAAATTTGTTAAATGAACTAATCGATGGGTGGCACGGTGGCTCAGTGGTTAGCACTGTTGCCTCACCGCAAGGAGGTCACTGGTTTAAGTCCTTGCTGGATCAGTTGGCATTTCTGTGTGGGCTTTGCACATTCTCCCCGTGTTGGTGTGGGTGCTCCGGTTTCCCCAACAGTCCAAAGACATGCGCTATTCGTGAATTGGATGAACTAAATTGGCTGTAGTGCATAAATGTGTGTGTGTCTGAATGTGAGTGTATGGGTGTTTCCCAGTACTGGGTTGTGGCTGGAAGGGCATCCACTACGTAAAACATATGCCAGAATAGTTGATGGTTCCTTCCGCTGTGGCTGCCCCTGATAAACATAGTACTAAGCTGAAGGAAAATGAATGAACTTAATTGATTTGTGTTGGGACAACATGAATGAATTGTGTGGAACCCTGCAGTTTTTTTTACAGTGTATTGTCTGCATTGTTTGGTGTTAATAATTTTGGTTCAAAAACTTGGTAATAAACTACCAGTAGCTTTTCCTGTTATTTTACAGACTTAATTCTATATACATTATTTCTTACACACTGTATTGTTTCAAAATATAAATAAAAAGTCTGTTAAACTGCAGAGTTTCATTTTCAACCTCAAAAGTAGAAAGAGCAGATAGACCCGTAAATGACAAAATATGGAAACTGGTAATTAACAAATATTTTTCGCAGTGTATGCTTTTGAATAGGCATGGGACTATATAACCTGTTTCAATGTTTACCGCATTCTGGAAAAGTCACAGTTTTAAAATCGCTTCAAGAGTTCACACTTAGCTGATGATTGATTATAAGCAAGTTTGGCATGCTGTCCCGGGAGAGAGCCCTGAGCTCAAAAGGTCCTTGAGCCCTGGGCTCCCTCCCGTTTGCGGGGCGAGAGGGGAGTTTGAGCTCAGGTAGATCTCGAGAACTCCCCCTTTTGTAAGAGTTGATGACAGAAAATAGTCGTTACGGAGAGATATGCTGATGGATAAAAGTTTGACTAGTGCTAAATTTAGATTGTTCAATTAACTTGTAGTGCATGTTTTTGGAACGTGGGAGGAAACCGGAGAACCCCTGGGAAACCCACGCAAGCACGGGAAGAACATGCTAACTTCACACAGAAACGACAGCCAGTCTGTTAAAGGACTTGAACAGGTGACGTTCTTGCTGAGGCTGCAGTGCTAGTCACTAGGCCACCGTACCGCCCTATGAAAGGAAAAGGGGAGGAGTAGGGGTGGAAGGGGGGATTCTTCAAACGAAGATGACTGTAGTAAGAAACTCTGGCTCTTTATAGTGGGTTAGAAATCGTCTGATTGGTTGGTCATACATGGCATGACCAGCCGTGTTCAATCATAATCACGTGATCCTCTCGAAATTAGTTTAAAAATAAACTTCACTAAAAGTTTCTGTGACTTTTTTTGTAAAGCTATCTCCAGCAGTAAATGACCCTCCACATCAAAAACTACTGGTCAGCCCAAAATTCAGAAAACATTTTAAACAAAACATTTATACACCAACATCCAGGTAGGCTGTAGACCTGAACAGTGCAGTGAGTTACTTTATATTCAAAGAACTAAAGACATCTAAATGCCTTTTCAACTTCAAATCAGTGTTTTTGAAACTAATGAAGATCGAAGATGTCAATTATTTATTTCAATTTTTTAGCCTGACATGTTTCCTGTTCCAAAATATTTTACATGCTTCTTAAAATTAAATATATTGTGGAGGAAAGTTTTTTTTTTTATCCAGACGTTTAAAATGACCATATTTTAAAGCAGTAATCACAATACTATACTAACACTATACTAATATATTTATATCCAAGGTTATCATACCAACAGAATCTTATATCGACCAATGCCTACTTTTTAAAATGTAGTTTTATCAAGTATAAAATAATATCAATTTAAAATAATAAAATAAATAACATGAATGCGGTTTTAGTAAAATATATTGAATTCTTCTTTACATGTCTAATTATACAAATGAAGCTTTTTTTCTTTATTTCCACTTGCTTATTAATTAAATCAACATTTTAATGTCTTTTTTTGAAATATTATACTTTATTTGTTTTAAATTCAATTTAATAGTCAAAAACAAGCTCATGAACTTTAAGGAACCTTCAGAAAAACTATTTTTGGGAAAATCCTTTTATATAAATATGGTGAAGTATGTAATGTCTTGTCTGCTTGAATGTAAAGTATTGTCTGCTGCGTCACATTTTGTGCCAATACTTTATTTTCTGAAAATCTCTTAACAGACAATCGACTAACTATACCATATTATATTTTAATAATAGTCTATAATGAAAAGTCTGTCATCATTTACTTGCCATTCACTTTTTTTTTTAATTGTTGAACACAAAATATATTTTTAAGAATGTTGAAAACCTTTAACCATTGACTACCATAGTAGGAAAAACAAATACTATGAAAATTCCAACTTTCTTCAAAATATCTCCCTTTACTATCAACAGGAGAAACTTATGAAAGGTTTTAAACAAGAGAATGGAGAGTAAATGACAGAATTTTCATTTTTGAGTGAACTATCCCTTTAACTAAGTTCCAGCATTTTTCAAAATATCTCTTTTTTGTGTTCAACAGAAGAGACTCATGAAGGTTTGGAACAAGAGAATGGAGAGTAAATGATTACAGAATGTAAATTTTTGAGTGAACTCTATCCCTTACGGAAGTTCCAGCATTATTCAAAATATCTCCTTTTGTGTTTAACATAAGACACTTGTGAAGGTTTGAAACAAGAGAATGGAGAGTAAATGATGACAGAATGGTCATTTTGGAGTGAACTATCCCTTTAACTACAGAAGTTCCAGCATTTTTCAAAATATCTCCTTTTGTGTTCAGCAGAAGAGACTCAAAGGTTTGGAACAAAAGAATGGAGAGTAAATGATGACAGAATGGTCATTTTTGAGTGAACTATTCCTTCAACTACGGAAGTTCCACCATTCTTCAAAATATCTCCTTTTGTGTTCAACATAAACTTGTGAAGGTTTGGAACAAGAGAATAGAGAGTAAATGATTACAGAATGTTCATTTTTGGGTGAACTATGCCTTTAACTACAGAAGTTCCAGCATTCTTCAAAATATCTCCTTTTGTGTTCAACAGAAGAGACTCATGAAGGTTTGGAACAAGTGAATGTAGAGTAAATGATGACAGAATGTTGATTTTTGGATGAACTATCCCTTTAAAATGACAATACGGCAAGCGCAGTGTATACTAACAAAGTTATCAGTAATGGTTTTGTTCTTCCTGACTGTAAACATGCCAATACTCAATTCCTTCACAACATTAATACAGTCATCAGACACACGACGTGCAGTATCAGTAGCTCAGCTTTGCGTTTGCTCTTCTGTGCTGTTTTGAGCCGGGGAAAATAGCTTGGATTTTTTCTTTTGTGCTGCTCTCCTGCCCTCTACTGGGGAAGTCTGGGATTGCGAGTCCGTCAGATAATCCAGAAGTACGTCCACACTTTGCTTCATGACGGAGTCTAAAGCGTTTTGCTCCTCTTTTGAAAAACGTCCCAAAACGTAGCGGTCGATGGGCGTTTTATCCGACGGTCGGCCAATGCCAATGCGCAACCGCGGCATCACCTGTGGGCACAATCAGTGTGTGTTGTATTCAGTGTTGGGTAAGTTACCTCAAAAAAGTCATTCATTACTAATTACATCATTAAAATTGTATTTAAATTACATTTTAATGACAATGTTTAAGAAATAACTTTACTCAATAAGATTTTTTATTACTTGACTCAACACTAAACATCTCAACACTGCATAGAATATAGAAATTAAACTCCACAATGACTTAAATCTAAGCCAAACAAGACATTTTAGCTATATATGTATAAAAAATTACATTTTGCCAGTATCAAATTGTCTTGTTCCGATTAACCGCTGAAGCGTTTTATTGCGATATACAGTATTATCTCGGTATTAACGTTTAGCTGGAAAAAAATAACAAAAATGTCAACTATTACAATTTTAGGATCATACACAGTATGATAAGCAGTGAAATGCTTACACAACAATTTGTGACCTTAAAAATAACAACAACAACAAATAATAATAATAATAACAATAATAACAATAATAATAATAATGGTCCCACAAGTGTCGCTTATACCTGTGAACTTACATGGTAACTGGTGCAAGTAGTATGTAAATACAGTGTATGTACACACTAGTACATAGTATTTACTAGTGTAATACTGGTGTAACTGCACACATGTAACAACACACTGAATAGTATGTGCAAGTTTAAATGTGTAACAGGACATTGGTGACAACACTAAAAAAGTACACATCTGTAACAAGAATGACATAAGTGCATTGTGTAACAACAATATGTACCTCCTGGTGTTTTCCCACTTCCACACCTGTTTGCATACCATGTACTTCTGAACACTGTATTAGAATATGAATGGCAGGATTAGGTTTCACCTTGTGATAGCAGTGTAATTACAGGGTAAATCCTCAGGAACTGTCCACTCAATATAAAGAGTAAAATGGTCACAAATTGCTGTGTAATATATAAAACCTTACCCTTTGTGCAACTGTTTAACAACAGCAAACTTCTGCCCAAAAAGTATAAGTGTATATAAAAATATACAAATGCCTTATGTTTATATGTTGTTTTAAGGTCAATTGTAGAATCACATCAGTAATTCACATTAAAGGGGTAGTTTACCAAAGATTGTGTTATTATTTTCCTGTTACACATTTGAACTTGCACATATTATTGTGTGTTGTTACATGTGTGTAGTTACACCAGTATTACACAAGTAAATACTATGTACCAGTGTGTACATACACTGTACTTACACATCTAATTACAGTGTAAGTTCAAAGGTATAAGCAACACAATATAAAGTGAGACCTAAAAAAAAAATATTTAAGACTTTTGATAAAGAGTATGTGGTTGTAGAAAAAAAGTACTAAGTATAAAAATATAAAAGAGTTATCTGTTCAAACAGAAACATAGTGCATACAGTAATATTAGTTTGTGTAATACATGCTTCAGTCATTTATGAATTTATTTGAATTACATCTAATTTATTAATAAAACCTATGCATATGTCTAGAGTAAATAGTTAAATATTTGTTTTTCTGTAAACTGCTGATGACATTTAAAATAAAAATGTAATTTAGAGTTTTTTTCAGCATGAATAAAATGTTCAAAAAGGTGTCATGTGTTCAGAACATGTCAATATTCATTTTTAGACAACATGATAAAAATGTTGTCTTCACATTTCAATCACAACAGCAACAAAAACATTTGTTAATGTGACAAATAAACATATAAAATGACAATACTTTCATATGAAACTTAAAACAAATTTTATAATTGTACAATCAATTCAGAGAAACTGAGAATTTTCAAGTGATATCTAGTTTTTGTTCCCATACATGCAGTAAATTACAACAGAAAATATTAATGCGCTTTAAAATATTTGCTAACTTACATCACTCTGTAGGCAGTCCACACATGACCTAACACCATTGTGACCCCTGAGAGGATGAGAAACATGGTTGCGTTAAGTGGTTAAGTTAATATAACACATTAAAAAAAGAAATGTAAAGCAATGTTTTGATTCACCTTGCACTTCCACCATGTTTGATGCCAAACTTCCCAAGCGGTTTGTCAAGTTCATCGTGAATCAAGAGAATATGTTCGGGCTGAATTAAATATCTGCTGGCTTATAAAATAACAACAACAACAACAACAAAAACAAAAGAATTAACTGGAAATGAGAGGGGAGGGTAAAATCATCAAAATGTCAGATTGTCGATCTGAAATTCGTTATGTAAGAGGGATAATCCACATCTAGCCATCGATTTCTTTCACAAAATAAAGCCAGACTGAAGGGCCAGGCTGATGACCAACTGGCTGGATATACATTATCATAATTCGAATTTCGACTTTTAACTTGCTAACTCTTTATTAAAATATACTGCTTGCAGAAAAAACTGTCTTACATTTGATACAAATATGCATAGTGGGCAGCCCGGTGGCTCAATAGTTAGCGCTGTTGCCTCACAGCAAGAAGGTTGCTGGTTCGAGTCCCAGCTGGGGTAATTTAAGTATACAGTATTATAAATAACTTCACATGAGTCTGTGAGCTAAGGACGTATGCATTATTTCTGCACTTAAAATATCTGTTATTGTTACATTCTTACTAGAACCTCCAGTGATCAATGTGTTGACTGCATTTATTGAGCAGTAAAATTAGCCCGGGTGCTAATGTTGCATTATTAACGAAATGAAAGTGTTGACAGTGCATTTGTTTTGCACTAAAATTAGTCATTGGTAATGTTGCATTGTATTTGCAGTGCGTTATGAGCTGTCAAACAGCATGTCTATATATTTCCTGCAAATAAATCGCAAATTGTGGCATGATGCAAAACATTTGCATCTTGTGTTTTATTGATGACATCACCAGCGATGTCAACTGGACTTTAATAACATAATGGTCGACTTCCAAAAATCTAAAGACGTTCAACTCCTAATATATATATAGCTAATATGTTTGAACCAGGGCTTAATTCACAAATTAAGCACTGGTTTGAACATATATTTATATTGAACATATATACACATGTATATATATATATATATATATGTATACATATTCAGACAATGTTTTTAAACAGTTACTTTGAGAGCTTGTATCTGAGAGCTTGTTTGCTTTGAAAGTTATCATTTTGAGAGCTTGTATAAGTTGATTACAACACTTAATTACAACACTTGAATTTAATGAATGCACTGTTATCTCAGATATAATGTGTGAAATTATATTATTTAGATGTTAAATTTTGAATATTTTGAACAGGTGATTTTAGTTGAATGAACATAGTGTCTTTGATTTATGTGTATTGTATCCAAGCATCGGACAAAGTGTTATATTTTGTATAAGTGTAAAGGGGCATTCACGCCAGATGCGACTTGCAGGGATAAATCAAACTATTTGCGTGTAAAAAGATGCATGAACATTTTAAGTTTACTCGATTCATTTGCATGTCAAATTCGCTTCACAATAGATGCGGATTCACGTTACAGACAGGGCCTCTGTCTGCCCGGTGACTCTACTTTCATTGCTAAATGGCTAACAAGGATTTTATTAAGATAGCAGCTGTGCTTTACATGCTTTTTGAAGGCTGAAAAACAGCGTAGATTCATTCGGCCCGTGTCTGAGTCCACTAGATCTATTCAGTGGTGCACCCAGCTCTGTGAGTTCATCAGCTCCTTCAGAAACTATACCTGGATGATGGAAGCTTTCAGCAGTGCTTTGGTATACCCCGTTTGATGAGCTGTTGTCCGGTGTCGGCAGAAGGATTTTCCCTCAAGACACCAACAACAGGTGCTACGTCATAAATCACACCCCTACTAGACCAAGCTCCAATTAAAATAAAAATAAAAGTCCAATTTTTTCAACTCAAGTGATTTGTGAAATTTGCGTGCCTTTAGGGCTGATTTATACTTCTACGTCAAGCACACACGTATGATCCGGCGCAGCCTTTGTGCGATCGCACAGCCTTCGCCCCTCTCAAAAAATGTCAAGATGTCCTCGCTGCAGCCCGCAGCTTCATAACGTAGGCGATCGTCAATTACGTAGCAGACCTTGTACTAAGGTAACGCCCATGCTACTGTAATGCTTGGGTTTAGGGTAGGAGGAGGTGTAGGCGATCGTCAACTACATAGGCGACCTTGTACCACCCACTAAGGTAGCGCCCATGCTACTGTGATGGTTGGGTTTAGGGTAGGGGGACGTGTAGGCGATCGTCAACTACGTAGGCAACCTTGTACTGCCACTAAGGTAGAACCCATGTCACTGTAATGGTTGGGTTTAGGGGAGGGGTGGGCGATTGTTAACTATGTAGGCAACCTTGTATCGCCCACTAAGGTAGCGCCCATGCTACTGTGATGGTTGGGTTTAGGGTAGAGGCAGGTGTCAACCTTAATCGTCAACTATGTAGGCGACCTTGTACCGTCCACCAAGGTAGCGCTCATGCTACTGTGATGGTTGGGTT
>CAIGQZ010032318.1:5504029-5539162 GCA_903798205.1 Danio tinwini
AGGGTAGGGGCAGGTGTCAACCTTAATCATCAACTATGTAGGTGACCTTGTACCACCCACTAAGGTAACGCCCATGCTACTGTGACGGTTGGGTTAATGGTAGGGGGAGGTGTAGGCGATTGTCAACTACGTAGTGGACCTGGTCAACTACGTCATTAAGCTGCGGGCTGCAGCAAGGACTGTCTCAAAAATGTAACTACACTTTGAAACGACGCGTAGTGCAAGATCTGTGATTGGTCGGTTTGGTAGTGCTGATGAGTGTGGGCAAGGGTAAGAGCTGCGCGAACCCGATGGAGTGATTGTTTACAAGTGTCGAGTCCCGTGAAGAAGCTCCAGATGAGACTGTTGTTTTGTGTTTACCTTATAATTAAAGTTGTTGCGCGTCTGCTGGTTCCTGCCTCTGAATGAGCCAGTTTTAGCTACTTGTACATGAAGGTAGCGTTCAGAACAATCAAACCACCAGCAAATAAACTCAACACAGAGGAACATAACATAACCTACTGCCAGCTAGTTTTTCTGAAGTGTTATTGCAGAGCAACACAAACAGCACGCAGAAGTATAAATGCACGACACGCAGAAGTATAAATGCACGACACGCACAAGGCAGGTACCATGGGTCACGCCAATCACTCGACACAAAAGTAAAAACCAGGCCTAATAGTGTCAAACGCACAAAACGCTCAATTTGCGCCGCTTCATTCGCACAAATAGCACCGCAGGATGTCCATTCGCATCTTTGCATTGACTTAACATGTAAATCACTCACGCTTGACGTTTCATTCATATCTGGTGTGAACGCACCTTAAGAGGTTTGCAAAAATTTACAAATTTGTCAACAGCGAGAAATTAGGGTTAAATGACATCAGTGTTCTGAAATTGGTGACATTATTGTAAAAAAAAAAACACTATTAGCCTACACTATTATACTTATTATTATTTGTATTATTCAGTCACAAGAAGGCACAAAACATTCAAAACCAGGGGGGTTAAAAAATTACGTATATTATTATAGTCACTAACATTCCAGATGATTCGTAGTATTTACATTAGTAATCTTGTGCTAACACACCTTAGAATATCATGATTGACCAATCAGAATCAAGTATTACAGATACTTTGAGACTAAATTTGTCTCACCTGCTTTTGCCACACTCACGCCATTGATGTTCATGAGTAATTTGGGTCGAAGAAGAACCAGCTGGACGTCTTGCAGTTGTGTTACAACGACCTCCCCTGAAGCTTTTCGGTCAGATCTCCAATCAACTGGCGCTCCCAAACGTTCAGCTAACGTTGTGAGAACAGCCATACCAACACTGTGTCGAGAGCCAGTCATGCCAGGGTTTCCCAAGCCAACAACCTGAAATAAAACAGAGGTAGATGATGGGATTCAGTCAAAAGATTACACAAGTGCTGTTTCAACTACACTGTAAAAACCTCTGAAAATTTTACAGTTATCTTATTAAACTGACATTATTGTAACTTTATATTATATTAGTTGATTTAATTTTCTACTTGTCAAATATTATAATATTAATATATATATATATATATATATATATATATATATATATATATATATATTAATAATAGCTGTATTATATACAGCTAGTCTGAATGGTGGACTCAGTCAGTAGTGTCACTTAAACATGTTACATGAATATAAATGTCACTTGTAATGTTAAAATAATAATAATAATAATAATAAATAAAGAAAGAAATTTGCAATATCATTCATTCATTTTCTTTTCGATGTTATGTACAGTTAAAGTCAAAATTATTAGCCCCCCTTTGTTTTTGTTTTCTTTTTTAAATGTTTCCCAAATGATATTTAACAGATTTAGGAAATTTTCACAGCATGTCTGATAATATTTATTTTTTTCTTCTGGAGAAAGGCTTATTTATTTTATTTCGGCTAGAATGAAAGCAGTTTTTAATTTTTTAAAAAACATTTTAGGGCCAATATTATTAGCCCCTTTAAGCTAGTCTTTACTTTTACTTTTTTTGCGATAGTCTACAGAACAAACCATCAACAAAAAAAAAAAAAAAAAAGCTTAAAGGGGCTAATAATTTTGACCTTAATATGGTTCTTAAAAAATTTAAAACTACTTTTATTCTAGCCAAAACAAAACAAATAAGACTTTCTCCAGAAGAAAAAATATTATCAGACATACTGTGAAAATTTCCTTGCTCTGTTAAACATCATTTGAGAAATATTTAAAAAAGAAAAAAAATCAAAGGGGGGCTAAAAATTCTGACTTCAACTGTTTACTGCAGTATATGAACTTATAGTAATAATAAATATAGTATAGTAAAATGTAATATAATGTATATATTAAAATATTTACAACACTTTGTTATTGAATGCTACACCAAACAGTAAGTACTAATGATCAATAAATACAGTAGTATACTCTAGTTTTTACTAGGGCTGCACGATATTGGAAAAATCTGATACTGCTATATTTTATTTTTCTGCGATAAACTTTGCAAAATGAATATGATTTCTGAAGATGGTTTGAATAGCTCTACTTGACGGTTTTCTGGGGAGTCTAACAGTATTCGGGAATACAAATTGAATAATCACAAAGCAAAAAAAAATTTTTCTCACTTTTTTTGTCTCTAGTCTGAATATCAAATAAATAAATCTTAGACCAAGTAAAAATATTGTTTAGTTTTCACCGTCAGCAGAAATATGTGAAAATTAAGAAATGTTGCTTGTTTTAAGAAAATTAAGTGAAATAATCTCGTTTTCGCTAAAAATGTAGATATGTTTCTGACAAAAAAAATCTAAGAAAGAAATGTTTTTTTTTTTTTGCATTAATCATATAAAGTCTATATAAATACATCGATTAAATACAATTCTGTAGCTCCTGGTCAACTAGAATTCAGACTGGACATTGCATATCTTTGCAATGTGACTATTGTGGATGCGCAAATTTCGATATTGACGCTGAAATGATATATTGTGCAGCCCTAGATTTTACTACAGTAAACCGTGCTTTGTATTGTAGTATACATACCTTATAGTTGTACAAAAGTTATTGGGTAATTTTATTATATTACCACAACATCTAGCAACAGAATTACCACAATAGATTGAGTACTTTACTATAGTATGCCTCAAAAACATATACCATTGTATGTACTAAATTACTACAGTATTTTTTCATAAGGGTTCTGGCTTTTTTTTCTCTGAAATTACTTTTTTCTTAGACTTATAATTTCCATGGAAAAATGAATTAAAATACTTTACTTTCACTAATGAATACGTTTAAAGAATTAAAGAGACACTACGTTATAAATTAATTATTTTAAAAACAAGCACCAGTAACTTTAATATCTATTTTTAAAGATAATTGGTTGAAATAGTTTGTCATAACGATGTTATGATAATAAAAGACGTACCATTTTCCTTTTCTTGCAAACTTGAGCGTCCATCTTCGGTGGCGGGAGCGAGCTCATCATCATCCCTCGATTAAGCAGGTTTGTTATCATGCGTCGAAGAAGAGCCATTGGCAGACTAAAAACTTGTGTCACAAAAGCCCAGACTTTGCTTTTCACTATCGTGTTACTCATTATGAATCATGAAGGTTAAAGTTGAAGATACCGGTGCGTTACACAGGTTCGAAGAGAGTTTCATCAGAGACACGTCGTGTGATGGACTTTATATTACAAATAATCGAGACACGGCAAAAACTATTTATATAAAATATGTATTATCTTAGATCTGATTTAAAGACCTTACATTTGCGATTCATTCACAAATATCAGTGAAATGGATCCATACATTCTCCCTTCCATGTGTTTTGCGTGAGTGCCAGATTTGTACTCTAAAATCCCCCCTTAAGGCAGCAAATTATAAAGCTAAATGCAACGTTTGTCTTTGGTAAACATAAAAATGACTTATAAATAGTTTCAATTGGTACATTAAATTATGTATACGTGGATAATTGTGTTGAGCAGTTTGGGAATTATATTTTATTATGTATATGAAGAATACTTGGCAACATGAGCGTCGCTGACCTCGGATAAGTTTTTAGTCTTTACACAGCCTCACAGCGCCATCTATTGCAACGGTGGAGAGCAGGGGCGGATTTAGGGATTTTTCCCAGTAATAAGCATCATTTTATTTTATTTATTTATTTATTTATTTATTTATTTAGCTGTCTGTCTCTCAGATCAATGAATCTTCTTTCTACATTTTTATCTAAAGGCAATCTCAACATTCATTTATTCATTTTTTTTTCAGCTTAGTTCCTTTATTAATCCGGGGTCGCCACAGTGGAATGAACAGTCAACTTATCCAGCATGTTTTACGCAGTGGATGCCCTTTCAACTGCAACCCATCACTGGGAAACACCCATACACTCTCATTCACACACATACCCCATGGATATTTTTAGCTTACCCAGTCCACCTATAGCGCATGACTTTGGACTTGGTGGGGGAAACCGGGGCACCTGGAGGAAACCCACGCCAACACGGGGAGAACATGCAAACTCCATAAAGAAATGCCAACTGACCTAGCCAAGACTCGAACCAGCAACCTTCTTGCTGTAAGGTGACAGTGCTAACCGCTGTGCCACCATGTCGCCCATTAAAAATGAATCGCATTCAAAATAAGTTTGTTTTGACTTGTGTGTGTGTGTATTTTATATATTTATTATGTACATAGACTTTATGTGATACACACAGAAACAAAACCACAATAAAGTTCCATATATATTGAATTTTTTTAGATATAATTTGTGTCATATACAAATACATTTTAAATATAAATAAACATTTTCTCATGTATATGTATGCATGTGTGTATGTATTTTTATATAATATCTGGTTCTTGAATCTGATTGGCTGAAAGCCGTGTGATATTCCGTAATAACAGCACTCCTACAACCTCCTCACCCTTGTGTATTACTTCGCCCACATAGAGTGACAGCAAATGAATAAACACTACAGTTTGACAAATTTTGCAGCTGTTGGACAACATTATAAGTACTTTTGAGGCTTTTTTAGGAGAGAATGTAGTTGTTTAGATTGCAACTACGCACATGCCTGTAGCCAGCCTGCTGAAAGGGGTGATTCTTTTTTTTTTTTTCTCAAAAAGTGGACCTTTTTGCAGTTATACATCTCATTTTCTAATTATGAGATTTAACTACTGCATTTTAGTGACATTTTAAGCATTATTTTTAGCTGGATTAGCTTGTTATCATAATCACACGTTTTTGATATACTAAAGATATTTCCTAAAAAATTAGAATAAATAAACATAAAAAAAGTTCTCTCTGTTAAAAGTTTACATTAAAAACTGGAGCCTATTGTCGTTTTTTTAGGAAAATAACAAACTGGCCAGCACATTCAACTTTCCTCAGAATTTGGCAATTTCAATAAAAAATTATTAATAATAATAATAATGCAGCGCTTTACAATTTTCTAGCATCTCTTGTAAAAAAGTAGGCCTACATTTGAATATTCATGGATAACAACAATAGCCAACATAGTATTCAAATACATTTTAATAAGGGCCTTTTTATTGGTAATTTTTTGTTTCAAGAAAAAAGGTCCAAGATTTGGATGAAAAGTCAATCACTACACAATGGACAACAAAATACAGAACTCAGAGTGAATCACTGCACCATTGCTTATCATTGTAGCCTATTGCCCATGCCTAGGGCCAGACGGAATCCTGCAGACGTTTTTTGCTATTTCTGCTGAGAATTTTGGTAAAAATCTGCGCATTTCTGCAGAATTATTTTGGGAGTATCATAACTAAAACCTTTTATGTGAAATAAAAAATAATGCCTTTTTAACTTTTATTTAATGTTTAAAATGCAAATCCAATTAGATTAATTTTGTTTGGTAAACTAAGCAAGTCTCTCAAGTAAAATATCTACCAAAAGACAGAAAATATAAATTTACAAACTGCATTGTACATAAATCAGATTAACATTTTCATATTAGTCAATAATATTAATGTAATTCATTTAAAAACTGAATAAATTTAGATTTACACACATTTACTCAAGTAAATAAACAGAATTAATAATGGGCTAAAAGATTCTACAAAAAATCTGTGGAATTCTGCGCATGCAGAAAAAAATTTGCCTTTTTGCAACGAATTTGATCCAGAATAAGAAATGCTTTGATTACATTTATATTGAATTCATGACCATTTTTTCAAACTGTGGCTGAAAACTGAAATACTGTTAAAAAACAAAACAGACAAAAATAATAAAATACTGTAAATATTAGAGAAAACACATGTAAACCAAAATACAGTCAAATCTATCAGAGTAGAAGACATATTGATCTCTTCAATCCATGCTGGCAAAGAACAACACAGACCGGCCACCTTATTTTAGGTTTGCAGACTACAGTTTTTCTTGTTTGCTTTGACTTGGTTAAATAATCCACTCCATTTGTATCATCACTAGCAGAGCAGAAGACATGTCTTGCAAATTAAATTGAAGATTTGTGTGAAGGAGTGTCAAACCAGTGCTTCAGTGATTTCATACTAATCTCGATAGTTTCTAATAGTTACGAATGGATAGTTTCTGTTTGGTAACCATAGCTAGAACAGTAAAATTGCACTGCTTGAATAACATCCGTGTGCAAAATGGTGGAGAAAATGTGTCAACCCATTGAAAAAGGGTTTACACATTTGCAAGACATGTCTTCTGCTCTTCTGGGATAGTGATGATACAAATGGAGTGTATAGTTTCTTTAACCAGGTCAAAGCAAACAAGAAAAACTGTAATGCAGTTTCCACACCTTTGATGAGATGGTTCTCTGTGCACCACACCCATCCCCATTCTACATTCGTTACTACTTGGTCAAGATGTATGTAGGAAACCCAAACAATGCAGAGACAGCAAAGTGTTAACTTCTCTTTTCTCTGATAATTCAACCCTTTTGGGAAATGAACATAAACACACCATAAAGAGTAAAAGTTGGGTCGACTCCTTTCTTACACTTTTTTGTTTTCAAAAACTTTTTAACTCTTTTATTTTTACTCTTTTAAACCTGAATTGGTATAAATATTATGACAGTGCTCCAGCACATTATTAGCTGAATTGGCCCTATACAAAGAAGTAAATCACAAATTTGATACAGTTTTATTTGTATTTAATTGATCAAATTTTACATGTATCAAACAAAATAACTAATTTAATGTATTTTAGGCCCACATGGAATCTGCACGCGCAGAATTGCGCAGATTTTTAGCCCATCATTAATTCTGTTTATTTACTTGAGTAAATGTGTGTAAATTTATATTTATTCAGTTTTTAAGTTAATTACAGTAATATTATTGACTAATATGAAAATGTTAATCTGTTGTACAATGCAGTTTGTGTAATATTTTCTGTCTTTAGATATATATATATATGAGAGACTTGCTTTGTTTACCAAATAAAGTGAATCTAATTGGATTTGCATTTTAAACATTAACTAAAAGTCAAAAAGATATTATTTTTATTTCACATATTATTATTATTTAGTTATGATACTCCAAAAATAATTCTGCAGAAATCCGCAAATTTTTACCTAAATTTTTTGCAGAAATAGCAAAAAACGTCCGCAGATCCCGTCTGGCCCTATTAATGAATGACCAAACACAAGAGTGTAGAGGACGGGGCATCTCTTCCTGTGCTAAATTGCCTAAAACAAAACACAGAAATATCAGCCTGTTTCACAAAGTCGGCATGGAAATTACAGTGACAGGTTCTTAAAACATTACACATATTTCTCATAGTCATACAAGTACATGTTTTGGTAAATGAACTGTTTAAATGAATGCAATATGAAACGCAAGATGGCGCTGATTGCTAAAACACCAGCGCGGACTGTCGGCGCCTCTTCTTGAGGAGTTGTTGTTTGCCTGCCTGGCGTTGCTAAGGAAGTCAAGTAAGTTTTCTTCATCAGCGAACTGGAGGTAACAAACATCAATTTCGGCTTCAATGTGCGTCGTTTAGTTATTCACACTAATGTATCGTAACATAGCTTTTAGTTCAATGGTATAGTTTACATTTTACAAAGAGGACAACGCTAGGTTTGAAGTGTAGCCTGCAAACGCGTGACATCAGTGAATTTATCATCGCTGTGAGGGACAGAGATTTCAGTCCACTGTAAACACTTTATTTAACGTTACCACTGTTCATCGCTTTATTACTCATAGCTAGTTAAGCATTAGTTAACGTCTGATACCAAACGTTCTCTCGGAGGTAACGTTATTATAGTTTACTAATGATAATAATAACGGTTTGATTGTTATTCATTGTAATGTTGTTTAATTCGTCAGTTATCACGTAAAGATACACATTTTGATGAATTTTTTATAAATAATCTAACTGTTTATAATGCGTTATAAGTAAAGATTGTTTGATTGAGAGAAACATTTTTGTATTGAGGTAAAGTTGGTTTTATATTTGCACATTCGTTCAGTGACAACTAACGTTAGTGATATGCTCCTTATTGTTTACCATGGTAACGTTACTTTGAATATTCGGTCTGAAATCACATGCAAGTATGAATTCAAAACATTAACTTAGCACTGTTTATTCGACTGAAAAATCTTGTACTTTGATAGTCATCGGCTGCTGATATGATTTCACTATTTAGAATTTGCAAGAAATACTTTTATGCAATTATATTATTAAGGAGAAAGTCTGAATCTGTAAAAATAAAACCAACTTCAACTCAATCATCCTTGTTAGGCATTAACATTCAGTTTTTTTAATCATTATTTTCCATTAAATACGGGCAGTGCAGAATTATTAGACAAGTTGTATTTTTGAGGATTACTTTTATTATTAAACAACAACCAAGTTCTCAATGAACCCAAAAAACTCATTAATATCAAAGCTTAATTTTTTTTGGAAGTAGTTTTTAGTTTGTTTTTAGTTTGAGCTATTTTAGGAGGATATCTGTGTGTGCAGGTGACTATTACTGTGCATAATTATTAGGCAACTTAACAAAAATCAAATATATACCCATTTCAATTACTTATTTTCACCAGTGAAACCAATATAACATCTCAACATTCACAAATATACATTTCTGACATTCAAAAACAAAACAAAAACAAATCAGTGACCAATATAGCCACCTTTCTTTGTGAGGACACTCAAAAGCCTGCCATCCATGGACTCTGTCAGTGTTTTGATCTGTTCACCATCAACATTGAGTGCAGCAGCAACCACAACCTCCCAGACACTGTTCAGAGAGGTGTACTGTTTTCCCTCCTTGTAAATCTCACATTTGATGATGGACCACAGGTTCTCTATGGGGTTCAGATCAGGTAAACAAGGAGGACATGTCATTAGTTTTTCTTCTTTTAGACCCTTTCTTGCCAGCCATGCTGTGGAGTACTTTGTGTGATGGAGCATTGTCCTGCACGAAAATCATGTTTTTCTTGAAGGATGCAGATTTCTTCCTGTACCACTGCTTGAAGAAGGTGTCCTCCAGAAACTGGCAGTAGGACTGGGAGTTGAGCTTGACTCCATCCTTAACCTGAAAAGGCCCCACAAGCTCATCTTTGATGATACCAGCCCAAACCAGAACTCCACCTCCACCTTGCTGGTGTCTGAGTCAGACTGGAGCTCTCTGCCCTTTACCGATCCAGCCACGGGCCCATCCATCTGGCCCATCAAGACTCACTCTCATTTCATCAGTCCATAAAACCTTAGAAAAATCAGTCTTGAGATATTTCTTGGTCCAGTCTTGATGTTTCAGCTTGTGTGTCTTGTTCAGTGGTGGTCGTATTTCAGCCTTTCTTACCTTGGCCATGTCTCTGAGTATTGCACACCTTGTGCTTTTGGGCACTCCAGTGATGTTGCAGCTCTGAAATATGGCAAAACTGGTGGCAAGTGGCATCTTGGCAGCTGCACGCTTGACTTTTCTCAGTTCATGGGCAGTTATTTTGCTCCTTGGTTTTTCCACACGCTTCTTGCGACCCTGCTGACTATTTTGAATGAAACGCTTGATTGTTCGATGATCACGCTTCAGAGGCTTGGCAATTTTAGGAGTGCTGCATCCCTCTGCAAGATATCTCCCTATTTTTGACTTTTCGAAGCCTGTCAAGTCCTTCTTTTGACCCATTTTGCCAAAGGAAAGGAAGTTGCCTAATAATTATGCCCACCTGATATAGGGTGTTGATGTCATTAGACCACACCCCTTCTCATTACAGAGATGCACATCACCTAATATGCTTAATTGGTAGTAGGCTTTCGAGCCTATACAGCTTGGAGTAAGACAACATGTATAAAGAGGATGATGTGGTCAAAATACTTATTTGCCTAATAATTCTGCACTCCCTGTAATATTGTAAAATATGTTTTAGACTAACGTAGAATGTTGCAATGCAGGATTCCAAGTAAAATTGCTTTTTAAACTATAAATTATGTTTTAATAAAACATATTACCTAGAAACTAATTTGATTAATAATTAATGTAATAGTTTCTTAATCATTTATTGGCCTGAATTAAATTAACATGTATATTAGGGATGCACCGATATGGATTTTTGGGCTGATATCGATAACCAATAACTGTTTAGATTTGGAGGCCGATAACCGATATATGTAGCCCGATAAATATAAATAGTTCAAAATGTTATATTTTTATTAGGGCTGTGTATTGGCAAGGGCCTCACGATATAATACATATCACGATACATGGGTCACGGTACAATATATCATGATATATTGCGATACAATGAATATTGTGATATATTGCAATAGTTTGTATTAGTATGTGACACTTTATATTGACAACTTGATAAAGTCGGCAGACATATTAAAATTCCAATTTATTTTCCATCCATTCCAATTTATTAGAACTGCACAGTGTAATTGAACAGAGAACTATATATATTGCAAAGCTTACAACTGGCATTTTTTTGTCTAATTCAGTACTCTCTGGTATAGCGTTAAAACCAAAGTGCAGCCACACGTCAGCTCTAAAAACTGGAGGCACCTTTATATTTTCCGCCATGCTCACTCTTGCTTACTTCTAATACCGTACTGCTTGGCGTTTTGTTGATCGCGAGTTAGCGACATCTACAGGAGCGGAGGAGGAGGTCGTTTGGCACAACTTGAATCGATACTTGAGGTTGGATTATCGATACACTATCGTAAAAGAAATGATCGCGATACTTAGATGTATCGATATTTTTGCACAGCTCTAATTTTTATACAGTAAACAACTGATTTTATTTTCAAAACATCATAAAAGTTTGAACTGTTCTTATGAACCGAATAGCCTGAAACATATCTACAGTGATAAGAATATGGTTACTTACTGAGTTGACAATGCACAGCAATACCACACAAAGAAAGGATGGACGTTGAAGGAATAAACAATGTGAGGAAAGCTCTGTTAGAGTGCACTGAATAAGTTAGACCCACGCTTGCGCAAGGCAGCCAGTTCTGTACAATTACGTAATCTATCGGCTTAAAGATATCTGCCTAATTTTGATATCGGATTGTTAACGATAACATTAAAAATAGCACTTATCGACCGATAACGATAATGGCTGACGATATATCGTGCATCCCTAATGTGTATTAAATGCAAGTGGTCTTCATTAATGTATCAAATAACTTTTGTGAAAATAAATGTCAAAATATGGGTTAAATAAAGTTTCATCATCATTTAGTGTAGCAGATATATTTATGTTAAAATGAAACAATATAATTTATCTGGCCTGTACTCATTGAAATATATAAAATAATAAGTGCTTGGCTTGCATTAAATTGAAATATATTTGAAATGAAAACTTTTTGCTGACAAAGGAGTCTTTTAATATGCCAGTAAATGATTCTTGTTCAACTGTAAAATGTTCGTATGTTATAAATCTTTTTTAAATCTGTTGGTATATACATATTTGTTGTACTAAGTAACGTTTTATTGGCTTCTGTAAATCTCGGGTAAAATTGATACTCTAAAATTATTGTGTAGTCATTATTTTTGTTGTTCACAAGTGTTAAAAATAAAAAGCTGTAGAGTTTAAAGCTTAATTACCTTCATATAAATAATAATCACATATTTTAAGGCATATTTCATGTCTAATATCTAGTGGTGTAATGGATCACAAATCTGCAGTTCGGATCACACTACGTTTTTTTTTGTCACGGACCATTTTTCGCATCAGCAAAAAAGTGAGGAGACAAATGTCATTTGCTTTCCATTTATATAAAAAAATACTACAAAAAACATTGCTTTTAACAAACAGAACTTAGAACCTGTAATGGTAATAAAAATCAGAAAAGTATGCTTTTTATGGGGGGGGTGGATGGAGCGCAGATGAAAGTGAGTGGGGCGGAGGTGTCGCGGAAGAAAATGAAAGTGAACAGCGGACGGGTAGGAGATCGGTTGAGGAGGGGCATTGGTAAAATGAGGTACTGGATCAGATTTCAGAGGTGCCGGATCCGGCGTGTTCAGGCACAAATTAAGCCCTGGTCCCACCACAACTTTTCCCCTGATCATTATATCTTACAGGGAAGCCAAAATGCTTTTATGCACGCGATTTAAAGGACCCGGGAGGCAATCTCTCTGCAATGGTTATAAATGTTGGATTAACCGACAAGTTCAAAATAACTTATTAATCCACGGGTCACATGCATTCCGAACCGTGAGTTGTGATCCGTACGGATCACGGATCAACAGTGATCCGTTTCACCACTACTAATATCATACACAATAGTTACCTTAGAATATTTTTAAATGAGCTTATTAATAATATGGAATATCTTTCGAAAAAAGTAATTCATAACTGATCATAAAATGATCTCTCTGTCTCCACAGGATGTGATCAGCGGAGTACCATGGGGCTTGTTTACATCTAAAATCAAGTCCGCCAATAGGATGAGTGAGCATGGAGACAGCATTGTCCCGTTTAACCCCACAGATCTCAAGTCAGGCGAACCAGCCTCCAAAACGGACATTACTGTCCTAAATGTGGACCTGAGGACAGAAAAGAGCCACAATGAGGAGCTCAGAGACATCAAGAAGCCATACGATAGTCTCAAACTACTTCAGGATGAGCATAGTCCCTATCAGCCTCGACCTCCCTCTCTTCCGAAGCCCGTGGGATTGGGAATGGGGGGTAAAAACATCTCATTTGATGAAAAGGTGAGGGGAAGAAGATTGAGGAACAGCCAGGAGAGCCTCACAGATCCAGGAGAGACAGGTTCTTCTACTGATTCCCTCAAAGATGTTGCCTCAGCAAACGGTCAAAGCCTTGCATCCCGACGTCCTCTCGATCTCCAGCCCGTGGACATGCCACCGTTCAGAATTAGGACTGGGAGCTTGTCCGAGACGGATGTATCTCCTCGTGAGCTTTGTGATCCCAATAAGCAGCGACTGAAACCATCCAGAATAATTCTGTCTCCACTGCAGCCCACAGGCACGTATCCTCTTCTGGAGAACAGCACCGCCTCTGCATCTTTAAGGACAACTAATAGGATTGACAGGGATTGTTTGGATTACGGTGTGGTGGGGAGAAGGGGGCGGTCGGAGAGGCTTCACAGGAATCTGAGCGATAGCCGGCTGTTGGACACCATGGTGTCAGACAATACATCTGTCCATTCCATGAAGTCCACATATAGCGTTCTAAACCCCATCAGACCCCGGGATGTGAGGAACAGGTGAGAAGCTTGTTTTGTTTCATCTGTTTATAGTTATCGCTCTGCAGATCTCCATGCTCCGCTTTGAGGATCACATGTGCCGATGTGTCATCTTAAAGGGATAGTTCACCCAAAAAAATTTGTTTTACTCACCTTCAGGTGGTTACAAACCTTTCTGAGATACTTTATTCTTTTAAACACTAAAGAAGATACTTTGAAGAAAACTGAAACCTGTAACCATTGGCTGTTTCTCAATTGCAAGAACGCAGCGTTCTTGTGAAGACCGGTTATGCCAGGTGTCCTCGGAAGAACGAATTCGGGAGACCGCGAGACAGAGAATGCGTCTTGTGAGAAATGAGATGCTGCGGTTCTTCTTGTGGTCACATGACCTTCACGCGTTTTTAATGGAAAATTATTTAAACATTACAGCATTCATACAATGATTTTTTCCTTTTCACAATATATACTATACATACTTTACAAAAATATGTTGCACAATATAAATAAAAAATACTTTAATATGAATTTCAGCAAATAAACATCCTTAACGTGTTTATTCCTTTATTAAGATTTTCATGGTAATGTTTATATTCATCGTTTCATTTAGGGAAACTCCTGAGACAAATATCTCTGAACTTTAATAATAAACCAATATAAAATGCTGTGCTTCCCATCTCCAGTCGCAATGACTTCTGGGACTTCTAGAGTGAGTTTGGTGCTCAAGTCTGCATCCATGCGTCCACAGATGTGTTCTTGATATCGAGAAGTTTCATGCATCCTCTGTTCTTGTGGTCTTGAGTATTGGAACTGAACTTTGGCAGTTGATAATGACACTACACGAGGACGCAAGATCGCTGAAGAACGCATACTGAGAAACAGCCACTGACTTCCATAGTAGGTATAATGGAAGTCAGCGTTTTCCTGCTTTCTTCAAAATGTTGTTTGTGTTCAGTAGAATAAATTGTCAAACAGCACTGAAACAAGTAAAGCAGGATGACATATTTGTAATTGTTTGGTGAACTATCTCTTTAAGTTAGATTCCATTCCCTAGGGAGCGAGTATGTTCCCTGTACAGGAAATAAATGAACATCAATATGCATTACAGATATGTGAATAAATAGTGGTGCTGAAACTCTGGAATTACTGAGTATTAAGTTTCATTAATATAATACCTGATGTGAGTTGTATGTTCGAAGGTCAAATAGCATAATTACTGTTATAAATAGGGAGTTCACCCAAAAATGAAAATGCTGTCATCATTTACTCACCCTTCACTTGTTTTAAACCTTTATGAATTTCTTTCTTCTGTTAACCACAAAAAAAAGAGACAATATTTTGAAGAAATCTAAAAACCTGTATCCATTGACTTACAAAGTATTTTCATTTTCCTACTAGGGAAGTCAATGGTTACAGATTTTCAGATTTCTTCAAAATATCTTGTGTTCGAAAGACAAAAGAAATTCATAAATGTTTGTGACCACTTGAGGGTGAGTAAATATTGAGTAAATGTTCATTTTTAGGTGAACTATCCCTTTAAAAAAGATTCCAATATATATATTTTTATTTTTATATTTAACGCCACAACAGATATTTCTCACTCACTTTAGAGCTTTAAGTATGCTCTTATATAATTAAATTGATAATTTATAAAAATATAAACATTTTATAAAAATGCTCATTGACATATTAAATAAAGACGTGTAAATACAAGCCTAATCTCATGAGGAAATGTCTCCTGATCTCTTTTGGATGAGACATAAAACAGAGGTCCTGACTTTATGTGGTCATTAAAAATCCCATGGCTCTTAAAGAGTAGGGGTGTAACCCTGGCGTCCTGGCCAAATTCTCTCCATCGGCCCTTACTCATCATGACCATCATCCCCATCCACCGAATAGACATGGGGCTATTCTGAAGGTATGATAACCTTGGATAAAAATATTACAGTATCACGGTATTGTGATCACTCCTCTAAAATATATTCTTTTTAAATGTCTGTGTAAAAAAACTAAAAGTTATTTTCCCTTTGAACACGATGTATTTTGTTTTGGGAAACGTTTATAATATTTTGGATCAGTAACGTGCCAGGCCAAATAATAAAAATGAGTTATTGACGTCTGCTTTATTCTTTAGTTTCAAAAACAGATTTATTTGCAATTTAAAATGGTATCTTTGGATATCTTTTCTGCTTGAGATGCTGTTGTTAAACAAAATGTAAATAAAAACAATCTTACACATACCTTAGGAACGGTATTAGAGAAAATTTTGGCAGTATGAAAACCTTGACGTTTCCAAACCGCGGTATACCTTAAAAACGGTTATCGTCCCATGCCTACCACCAAACTGGTTCTATCAGTATCTCTTCACTCCACCAATAGCTAGTGTGTGGTAAGCACACTGGCGGCGTTGTCTTGTGGCTGCCATCGCATCAGACCCCCTCCCCCCACCCCCTCATGATTGTGAAGTGCTTTGGGTATATGGCTATACACAATAAATGCGCTATATAAATACACATCGCAATACATTACATGTAACTATTTGGGCTGCACGGTGTTGGAACAATTGGACATTGCGATATTTAGTTTTTTTTGGGATAAATATTGCGATGTATAGACACAATTTTACAAGATGACTTGAGAACTGCTATTTGGAAAGAGGTTAATAAGTTAGATTGATTGGGATAATTCTGTTGGAAAGTTAGTTATGCATAAAATGTAATAAACAAATTACATGCATAGATAAATACAAAGGAGCAAAAAAAAAGTGTGATTTAATAGTGTTTTATGATTTTCATGGCAGCCAAATGGTATTCAGGTACAGAATTTGAATAATTAAATGCAAAACACTGCAAAATTAAAAACATTCTTAATTAAAGTTACAAAGAGTCAAATTTCATGTGCCTTACTACTCTGAACTCTATCAGGCCTAATACATGTGCAACTGAAAAACGTTCACTACATTTGGTTAAACATGAGACTATACAACTCTCATGTGTTCTGAACTATTTCTCCTGGTCAACTATAATCATAACTCAAAATTGCATATCCTGCGATGTGACTATTGCGGATGTGCACATAGTAATTATTTATAATTTGGCAAAATAGAGACTAATATTTGGTACATTTTGGCTTCTGTGCATCTGTCCAGAACACATCAAGCCAACAGCAAAGGACTGGAAGTCACAAAAAGTCTTGTGTGTTCATCTAATGCAGGCTGTCAGGTATTTTTATTTAAAGTTTTCAAAATTATGTTATTCCCAGTCGATCTTATGAGGAAACAATTTTACACATTGGCTGAAAAGTGGCCAATTCATTCACACAAATTCATTCAATTTAATTAGTAGGAAAAGTATGCTTTTTGAAAAGGAGGCGTGTCCCTAAACCCTCATTGGAGATAAGCAAAATTGAGCTCAAATGATGTTCAAATTAGTTTGTTCTACCAATTGATACGAATAAACCACTTTATTTAATAATACATTAATTATGAATTTACATTATACTTATTTACAGAAGTATGTTTTGTTGTCAAACTTCAAACTCCTGTAACATTTGCACTCAAACTGATTTTTTTATGAAGTACTTATTGGAAATGAGCTGAAACGACACAATTCTTAAGATTGTTTTTTGGACAACTTAATTGTTTTAAGTTCAATCCACTTCAATTTGTTAAGTTAACATAATTTGTGTTGGGACAACATTAATGAATTGTGTGGAACTCTGGATTTTTACAGTGTGTGACTGGAATTTTGATGATGTTGCGAGGTCAATCTTAACAGATATTCCGTGCTAAGGGAATAGGAAGTAGTGAACACAGTGTAAGGACCCTGTAAATCAGAAGTATCAAAGCCTCTTCTGAAGCAGATGGTGAATATATTTGTGTGATTGCGTTAATAACAGGGCTGGGCGATTTGGCCTAAAATCTAAATCTCGGTTAATTAAACGTTTTAACTCAATTACGATTAATGAACAATTATTTTATTTTTATAAATATATATTTTTTTGCCCTTATAGTTCACTGACAAGTTTTGTACAGTAAATACAGTATGCTCAAGTGTTACAAGTCAGAGATTTCTAAATGAAGGGTGCATTACTTGATTTTAAAATAATTGAAGGAAACACACTATCTACTATCTATGATTATATTTTGAACATCAACGTTGAACTGAAATTAAAACACACATTGCCTAAAACCAACAGTCACTTTTTTTCTTATAAAAAAAAGTGAAAATAAGTAACTTGCACTTTTGGAAACAAAATAAATGATTTTCAGTGCTTTTCATATTAAAAGTAGAAAATCAGCAGCATCTCTTCTAAATCAAATAACTCTTGCATATCCTGTAAATAATATTTTACGTAGTGCATTTCTTGCATCTTCAGTAAACAAATATTTTAATAAAAATAATAACTTGAATGTAATGGAAAATATGCCGTCTCAAGGCACCTCTGGCACAGCTTCCAGTCGTCAATTTAGTGCAAAGTAAGACTCGAGAATGGGTCCATCATCTTACTTGACCAGAGATCATGTGGCTGCAGAAGATTAAATCAGTCTCAGACTTTAAAGGCTGATTTATACATCTGCATAGGGCTGCTTGATTATGGGGAAAATCATAATCACGATTATTTTGGTCATAATTATAATCACGTTTATTCAAAACGATTATCAGTTGAAGTCAAAATTATTCGCCCTCCTGTGAAATTTATTAATTTTTTTATAAATATTTCCCAAATGATGTTAAATAATTATTTAATTAAAGGAATTTTTAACATTATTTCCTATAAAAAGAATTCTGCTAGAGAAAGGCTTATTTGTTTTATTTTGGCTAGAATAAAAGCAGGTTTAAATATAAACCTATTTTATGGTCAATATTAGCCCCCTTAAGCAATATACATGTTTGATTGTCTGCAGAAGAAACTACTGTTATACAATGACTTGCCTAATTACCCTAATTAAGCCCTTTTAATCAAACTTTAATCACTTGTATTTTGAAAAATATCTAGTAAAATATTATGTGATGTCATCATAGCAAAGATAAAATAAATCAGTTATTAGAAATGAGTTATTAAAACTATTATGTTTAGAAATGGGTTGAAAAAAAATCTTCTTTCCGTTAAACAGAAATTGGGGGGAAAAGGGTCGCTAATAATTCAGGAGGGCTAATTATTCTGACCTCAACTGTATATATACACAGTTATTGTCCTCCCTGAAGAAAAAAACTTTAGCTACAGCAGTCCTTCAGTCAAGAGCAGTGAGGGATTTTCTCCTTTTGTTGTTTGATTATTGATAAAAACAGTCGTCAGCAGGAATATTGCGCGCTGTCACTTTAAGAGCACTGCGGCTCTGATATATGGTTTCTCTTTCACATGTCTTTTGATTTTCAACTAATTTGTTTATTACACAAATGAGGGTTAATGTGAATAATCTCTTAAACACTGCGTTTTGACACCTATTTGACCATTAAAGCGCTCACATTAAGACTTTAGATGTGTGTGCTCTACTTGTCTCTGAGACTGAGCGCACACACACAACAGCATGTGATCTCTTTCGCGCTTTTAAAAATATGAATGATTCAAATGTACATCAATTAATGATTAATGAACTGGAAAGGGGGCGGTGTATGATGCAATAATCGTTATATCTCGATTAATGTTTTTACATAACCGTTAGAAGCCAAAATCGAAACTGAATTTTCAATTAATTGCACAGCCCTACATCTGCATTGAGTGATTTCCATGATCCACGGCGCTTGCCTTGCGTGTAGCTGTGCATTGGTATACTTCAGCGTGCTGTTTGTGTTGCTCTGCAATAATACTTCTGTAACGCTAGCTGGCAGTGGGTTTTTATGTTCCTCTGTGTCGAGTTTTTTCATGGGAGTTTGGTTTAGTTTAGTTTTTTTTTCTGAATGCAACCTTAATGTACAACTTGCTCATTCGGAGATGGGAACAGGCGGACATGCAACTTTAAACATAAGGTAAACACAAAACAGCTCCTCCACGGGACTCCACACTTGTAAACACTTGCTCCAGCCAGCTCTCTGCTATACCGCAGCTTTCTGCGCTGTCCACGCGTGTCAACGATACCAAACCGACCAGAGCTTGCACTACGCGTCTTGTGTGTGGTTACAATGTGTGGTTACAGTTTTGAGAGGTGTGTGGGTATGCGACCGCGCGAAGACTGCACTGAACTATACCATGCTCTCTATATAAATCAGCCTTAACAGAGCAGGATCATGTGACTCCACACACAGTAGAGAAAATAATCGATAAAATCAACCTGGAAAAATTTGATCGATTATAGGTTCTGAATGTCGATTTCGATTATTTTTTGATTAATCATCCAGCCCTAGTTAATAACGTGAATTGTTTCATTATGAAGTGATGATTAATGTTCCTACAGGAGTGAGTACACTTGCTGAGTACTACAGAATCAACAGTGATGTAACACTGACTGTATAAAGACTAAGAGAGAGTGAAGCTGAGTGAATGTAAAGGAGATTATTGGATCAGTGGGATACTAGTTCAGCGACTGTCAAACTGCATCAGGAGACCATTTATTCAAGTTCTGGTTGAAAACGACAGGAGTATGAAAGACGGTCAAAGGTGTATGGTCCAAATAAGATTGAGAAAGTCATTTTTTATATACAGAAAGCATTTTAAATGCATGGAAAATGTCTACTTTAATGTTTCAAATAATCTACAAATAAAATAACAATGTTCCACACTGCAAAAAAAGCTTTTCTTACTTAGATTTTTTGTTTTGTTTCCAGTCCAAATATCTAAAAATTCTTAAATCAAGATTAATCTTCTAGACAAGCAAAACATATTTTCTTGTTTTTTTAAAAAAAGAGTTTTTTCTTAAAACAAGCTAAATAATCTGCCAATGGGGTAAGCAAAATAGTCTTATGTCAAAAGAAAAAAACAAGATTATTTAGCTTACCCCATTGGCAGATTATTTAGCTTGTTTTAAGGAAAAACTGATTTAATATTGGCATATTATTTCTGAAAACAAGACATTATGTTTTGCTTGCCAAGAAAATGCTTCTTGATATAAATTTTTTTAAATATTTGGACTAGAAACAAGACAAAAATATAAGTAAGAAAAGCATTTTTTACAGTGGAGTCATCTGTCATTTATTTATGTAAAAAAAACACAAGTTAAACTTCATGCATATTCTGATCTGTGCTATAATTAAGGATACAGTGTAAGTGATTAAACCTAAGTAAAGCCTAATGGTGTAAAGGATAGTGGTAAAGTAGATTTAAAATAAAAAAAATTTTGCGTTGTGATCCTCAATATCCCATCAAATGATTGTTGTTTTTCTTAATATACCTTTTGGTGTATGAACTATTGTTATTTTGAATGAAATTTTACTGGTTGTCTTCTGTACGTGAACATTTTTTTTTTGAGATCAGCTTAAAATTATGACTTATTTAACTTTACAATAAGGTTTCATTAGTTCATACATTTACTAATTATGAACAATACTTGTACATCATTTGTTAATCATAGTTCAACATTTACTAATGCATTATTAACATCCAAATTCATGCTTGTTAATATTAATGCACTGAGTTGAAATGAATGTAATAAATGTATTGTTCATTTATTGATGAAATGTGTAAATGCATTAACTAACATTAACTAATACAACCTTATTGTAAAGTGTTACTTAATATACTCTAATTATTAATATTTATATATGAATTTTAATGGATTGTACAAAGACAGCAAAGGTAATCCACATCAACAAAATCTATGAATGAACAGAAATAAACATCTATAAAGACTGCTACATAAAATTACCCAGTACAAAAAAATATATTTCTTTTTTGTGATATTGACTGATAATCAATGTGATGCAGATTCATAAATAATTATGTCCCCTGGACAGTTTTAAATGTAAATAAAAAAAAAGCTTTATTTGCTCGAAAAATTTTTATTATGTGCATAGAGACGATGCTTTTTATATTTTCAGCCTAAAATACTTAATCCATAAAATTAAATAAATTGCTATTGGTCAGACTAAAGGCTGATTTATACTTCTGCGTCAAGCACACGCGTATGGTAAGTCGCAGCCTACGCGTGGACGCATAGTCCTCGCCATGGCCGTCGGCGCCGTTGACGCGCACCTCTCAAAAAATGTAATGTGTATGCGTAGCTCATGCTCTGTGATTGGTCGGCTTGGTGTGGGCGGAGGTGAGAGCCATGCGAGCGTGATGTAGTGAGTGTTTACAAATGTGAAGTCCTGTGAAGGAGCTCCGGATGGAGACTGTTGTTTTTTGTTTACCTTATGATTAAAGTTTTTGCACGTCCGCCGGTTCCCGCCTCAAAATGAGCAAATTGAGCCACTTGTACATTAAGGAAGCGTTCAGAAAACACAAACGCCAGCAAAGAAACTCGACACAGAGAAACATGAACGCCTACTGCCAGCTTGCGTTTTCGGAAGTGTTATTGCAGAGCAACAGAAACAGCACCCAGAAGTATAAATGCAAGGCTTGCATTGTATAAATGCTAGATTACTTGACGCAGAAGTATAAACCAGGCTTAATATGGGTGACAGTTTACCCCAGCCTCATACATCTTAAAAGAAAATTTTTTACAAAAAATGTTACAAAAGCAAGGGCTTAATGGTTAATAATTATGAGGCACATCGATTCATAAATATAAGAGTGTTGCAAGAAAAAATCAGTAATAATAACTTAACATTGTCATTTGAAAGATGCTTTTGGTCAAAGCCACCTACAATTGAGGAGGCATTCAGCGATTCAAGAAGTGCTAATTTTACAAAGGAACTGTTTGTGATCAGATAATTTAGTGCTAGGTTTTTTTTAGCTTCTACAGGTGGTTTGTCAAGCCCACTCACCTGTGTGAAGCACACTTCATAAATGGAGTTATCGTAAGAATTTGTCTGGTGCAGTTGTGCAAATAAAACTGGTGCACAGATCAGTAAAAGTGTCAAAGATAAAAAAAGAGCATGTTTTATACAGGTGGTTTGTCAAGCCCACTCACAATAAAAAGAGTAAGGCACACTCAGAATAATATTATTTTGGGAATGCTACAGTATTTCATGAAAAATATGTATTGTAACAATAATTTAGATTCCATGATGACGTTAAAGACATTAATTCTTCAACAACAACAACAAAAAACTGAACCTTTTCATTTTGTTATTGTTTTCCTGAACCTGCTTGTTTAGAAGCTTTCTGGAGGGCAGTGTTTTGGGCAACGGTGCCTTACTGGGGGCAGAAGAGCTTGACCGTTACTTCCCAGAGAGACGTCTGGGCATCTACATTGCCACATGGAACATGCAGGGAGAGAAGGTGTGGACCAATACTGTCATTTTTAATGATTCTATTGCACAGGTGCATAAGAGCCCTCAACTAAGCTCTCATTCTTGCTCTCAGGGCCTTCCATATAATTTAGATGATCTGCTGCTGCCAACCGACACTGACTTTGCACAGGACGTCTACGTTATAGGGGTTCAAGAGGGCTGTCCTGATAGGTGAGGTGTTGCTTTCTTGCAGTTTTTAAATGTTATTCTTAACACTCTAATAGTTTTTTTGTCTTCATGTTTGTCCACAGGAGGGAGTGGGAGATCCGTCTGCAGGAAACTCTTGGGCCGTATTACGTGATGCTGTATGCGGCAGCCCATGGAGTGCTCTATCTCACTGTATTTGTCAGGAGAGACCTCATATGGTTTTGTTCAGGTAAATTGCTCCTTCAGAATAATATAGTAGGGCGGCATGGTGGCTCAGTGGTTAGCACTGTCACCTCACATCATAAAGGTCACAGGTTTGAGTCCCGGCTGGGCCAGTTGCCATGCATGTTCTCATCGTCTTCACGTAGGTTTCCTCCGGGTGCTCTGGTTTCCCCCCACAGTCCAAAGACATGCAGTATAGTTGATTTGGATGAACTAAATTGGCCGTAGTGTATGAGTGTGTGTGTACATGTAAAAGTGTATGGGTGGTTCCCAGTACTGGGTTGCAGCCGGAAGGGCATCTGATGCGTAAAACATATGCCGGATTAGTTGGCGGTTCATTCAGCTGTGGCGACCCCTGATAAATTAGAGACTAAGACGAAGGAAAATGAATGATGAATGATATACAGGGAGTGCATAATTATTAGGCAAATGAGTATTTGGACCACATCATCCTCTTTATGCATGTTGTCTTACTCCAAGCTGTATAGGCTTGAAAGCCTACTACCAATTAAGCATATCATCGAACAATCAAGTGTTCATTCAAAATAGTCAACAGGGTCGCAAGAAACGTGTGGAAAAACCAAGGACCAAAATAACTGCCCATGAACTGAGAAAAGTCAAGCGTGCAGCTGCCAAGATGCTACTTGCCACACGTTTTGCCATATTTCAGAGCTGCAACATCACTAGAGTGCCCAAAAGCACAAGGTGTGCAATACTCAGAGACATGGCCAAGGTAAGAAAGGCTGAAAAACGCCCACCACTGAACAAGACACACAAGCTGAAACGTCAAGACTGGACCAAGAAATATCTCTGAGAAAGACTGATTTTTCTAAGGTTTTATGGACTGATGAAATGAGAGTGAGTCTTGATGAGCCAGATGGATGGGCCCGTGGCTGGATCGGTAAAGAGCAGAGAGCTCCAGTCTGACTCAGACACCAGCAAGGTGGAGGTGGAGTACTGGTTTGGGCTGGTATCATCAAAGATGAGCTTGTGGAGCCTTTTTGGGTTGAGGATGGAGTCAAGCTCAACTCCCAGTCCTACTGCCAGTTGCTGTAAGACATCTTCTTCAAGCAGTGGTACAGGAAGAAGTCTGCATCCTTCAAGAAAAACATGATTTTTATGCAGGACAATGCTCCATCACACAAAGTACTCCACAGCGTGGCTGGCAAGAAAGGGTCTAAAAGAAGAAAAACTAATGACATGGCCTCCTTGTTCACCTGAACTGAACTCCATAGAGAACCTGTGGTCCATCATCAAATGTGAGATTTACAAAGAGGGAAAACAGTACACCTCTCTAAACAGTGTTTGGGAGGCTGTGGTTGCTGCTGCATGCAATGTTGATGGTGAACAGATCAGAATCCATGGATGGCAGGCTTTTGAGTGTCCTTGCAAAGAAAGGTGGCTATATTGGTCACTGATTTGTTTTTGTTTTGTTTTTGAATGTCAGAAATGTATATTTGTGAATGTTGAGATATTATATTGGTTTTACTGGTGAAAATAAATAATTGAAATGGGTATATATTTGTTTTTTGTTAAGTTGCCTAATAATTATGCACAGTAATAGTCACCTGCACACACAGATATCCTCCTAAAATAGCTCAAACTAAAAACTACTTCCAAAAATATTCAGCTTTGATATTAATGAGTTTTTTTGGGTTCATTGAGAACATGGTTGTTGTTTAGTAATAAAATTAATCCTCAAAAATACAACTTGTCTAATAATTCTGCACTCCCTGTAATATGTGTCTTTTTCTGCCATTGCAGAGGTGGAACATGCTACAGTAACAACCAGAATTATATCTCAGATTAAGACTAAAGGAGCAGTGGGCATCGGCTTTACCTTCTTCGGGACGTCCTTCCTCTTTGTCACATCCCATTTCACCTGTAAGTAGAATATCTCGGAAATTTAAACAAGGCTAAACAACCCCAGTTACATGTTACAAAGTCATCATGCATAACATTTATGGCATTAGGTGTACACTCAACTAAAAATAAATCCAACCACACTGACTTTGTGTTTGTTTTAGCTGGAGATTCCAAAGTATATGAGAGGATCTTAGACTATAACAAGATCATCGAAGCTTTGGCTCTTCCTAGAAACCTTCCGGATACCAACCCTTACCGCTCCACGACCTGTGAGTTTTCCTGCGTTTGTCATATGGACAGTATTTATATTTCATTCTCATATTTCATTCATTCATTCAGAAAGGCTCTCAAAGCATGCGTCCATAACCGAAATGTGACCTTGTTCACAAGTTTCACATGAGGTTATTAATTAGCAAATAATATAAATATTACGAACATAAACATTAGGTGAGCAGGTCACATTGTAACTAGGGATGCACCGATCTCGATACTTGGATCGGATATCGGTTCAATATTGCATATATTTTTGCTGGATCGGGTATCGGCCAGCTGGTACCGATCCAAATCCGATTTTGCGCGTGTGCTATATTCTGTGTAATTTATAAGCCAACAAAAGCCACAAAGGTAGCCTATTATAGGGCACTAGAAAGTTGTCATGTAGGCTACTATATCCCAAATGTTTTGAAGCCATTCTATAGTTTAATGTGAAGTACAGATGAATATTTAAGTGGTTAAATTCACATTCACTTCAGCGCTTACCGCCGCTGCACCTGTCAATCATTCTCCATTCATTCACAATTCAAACTGCGTGTCGCTTTCATAACAACACGAAAAACTTTCTCCAAGCCTATTTGTTCCTGTTAGTTTAAATAATCAGTGGAGAAATGCATTTAGATTTGCATCAAATGGGTTCATTTTGACCCGTAACATGAAGTTTATTGCTGTTTTTGAATACTGTGTTTGTTAGATCAGCAGATCGCATTCAGAAGAGAGGGTTATTACCTGCTCTTTACACACAAAGTAGGCCTACCTGAAAGTTAAAATTAGAAAAGGCTCACTAATACATTGTACAGATCCTCAACGCACAAATTTTTTCCTTTGTGTTGCTGTTTTGAAAGTGTCCGCAGAGAGCGGAGGGCTGCACGCTGTCTCAGTGTTGCATCAAGCGCTTCATCAAGCGCACCGGCTGCGCAAAAGCGATGTGCGCTGCTCCATAAAATTATTCTCATAAAGAGTTTCTGTACTCTATTCTTCCGACTGAGTTTAGTGCTTAAGTGCTTCAATGAAATTGATTAAATTAATCAAAGTGAAACTGACGAGCGCAATATGGATTGTCATTAACAGAAAACTATTTAGCCTTATATAGGCTACTCTCAAACTGTGAATATTTCACTGTCAATTTATTTATATTAATATTTTATTTAACAGACCAGTTTGTCAGTTTGTGCACTGAAGCATAAGCTGACCTTGTTTTTAACTTAACCTCAAATATTTTTGCTTATTTTTTAGATAACTGACCAACAAAAATACATTAAAAAGCCAACAAATTATACCAAACAAAATTAGTTTCAAAAAGAGAATTTTTCAGACAAAAAATAATGTTTCAGACATACTTTCAGTTTCTCCGTGTCACTCGCAGCGAGTTTAGGTGAGGCAATGTTTGTTAAGTAAAACTGGCCTCAGACGGTTTAGTTTAGTCAGCTTCAAACCTGCAGGAAAATATCAGGCTTTGCTAAAAGGCTGATTAGTTTACCAACAATTAGGGTCAATAGTGGTAGCCAATTACAGACATTTTAAAGACATTTCAAAGAAAAATCTTAATATTAAAAAGAAACATAAGCTGGACCACAACAGATCAGATCAATGTCATAATGAATGCTCAAATAATGTAGCCCATAGTTTATAGTAACTTAGCAAGCATCATGTTTTTAGTTGTGTCATCTGTCATATAATGTAAGCCATGGGTCTGTTATTTTTACTAAAGAAGATATATCATTTGAGCACCAGAACTATAGAAACTGTATTAGGTAAAAAAAAACAAAAAAAAAACAGCATTGGATCGGGATCGGTCGATACTCAGAATTTTGGTATCGGGATCGGATCGGTTCCAAAAAAATGGTATCGGTGCATCCCTAATTGTAACCTCGTGTCCTAACAGCACGCTACATGACGAGATTTGCAGTGATAAGCAATTTGGCTGTTTGCACCAGATGAAACAACAGAAATGTAAATACAGCCTTTCAGAAGCACAGAATAGTGCAGTCGCTCATGAAATGGTAAAGTTCATAATCTATTTATTACATGTTGAACCAGTTTAACATTATTAAATGTAGATGCTGAATCACTCATATGTGTTGGTTTTGAGTCACAGTTCTAATGTTCAATTTCAAACAGTTTATTTTATTTTCAAGATCTGAGGTGAACTATCTGCTGCTGCTTTCAGTATATGGCAATAAATGTCATGTGAAATGGCATTTAAATTCACATTGAATATGTTTACATGGACACCGATAATTCGATTTTAATGCGATTAAGACAATTCTCTGATTAAGAGTCTACCACGTAAACAGCAATTTTTGCTTCACTTAATCAGATATAGGTCATAATCAAACTAAAGAAAAATGGAATTAAGACATGTCGAAGATGCTGATTTTAGTCGCATTATTGAAGGGCTGTACAGACACGTAAACACCTTAATGGAACTAATACCGTCATGCGGGACTTTTCGCTGCGTTTTGCGACAGGATAGTCCACACACACACAGCTGTTTGACACTCTTTGCACCTACTGAGTCAGTGCAGACCACAGACATGTGCATCGTGAAATGCGGAGGTTTTTTTTCTTCCATTCAGCGTGCGGTATGAACTTTTATTAAAACAACACTCTTCCTTCAGCTCATAGTTGCAGCCAATATCTCGTTTATCATGGGGGGCACATGCATGAAATGTTCCCGAATGAAAGTGAAAGTGCCAAACTGCAGTTACAGTTGACAAATTAAAAATGAAACACCTGAAATAACATGAAACTCTGGAGGAAATGCGCATAGCGCGGTGACGCAATGATGGTAATCGAATTATGCACTATAACATGTAAAACAGGATCCTGAAAGGAACATTTAAAAAGCAACTCATGTAAACATCTTATACATATTTTAGATTAAGGCAAATAATTTGATTACTGATGTCCATGTAAATTAGTCAGTGTTAGCATTTAACACTGAATACAGCACATGAGGTTTACCTCAGGTGATCATTGTTTTCTGTTGTTCAGCTGCAAGAAATAGACGCTGTTTCTAAAATATCAATTTAAGGTGTTGGTTAGAACCAAAACTCCTTTTAATTTGGAAAATATTCCTTCTATCTTTGCGTTTATTTACAGCATGATTTAAATCAGTAAATCAATCTGGCAACCTGCGCTTGCATTTGTTTTAATCCAGGAATGCAATACCTAGTTTAACCACTGGGAGTCAAACTTACATACTGCACCTTTAAACTTTGAATAAACACATATCTCAAACATCTCTTAAGGACCCACATAAATAAGATAATTGAACTCAGAATTGTTCAATGGACTGTGCAATACTAAGATTACAGTTAACATTATCATAGAGTACACATGGGACTCTGCAATATACATTTACTTTCAGGGTAATATAGAAAATATATGACCCTGCTAGAGTAATATTCATGCATTCATTCATTCAGTCAGTCATTATCCTTCAGCTTAGTCCCTTATTTGTGCATATATAAAATAAAATAAAATAATTCTGATCCTAAATCTGATCTTGTTTATCCTCAGCTGACGTCACAACCCGTTTTGATGAAGTCTTCTGGTTTGGAGATTTTAACTTCCGCCTGAATAAAGCAAGAGGAGACGTGGAGGCCATTTTAAATCAGGGTGTTGGCGTTGATATGAGCCCATTATTACAACATGATCAGCTGACCAGAGAGATGAAGGAAGGCAAGTTAAGACACAAAAGCAGAACTATGCTAAATTGAAGCCTTACACAGGATTTTGTTCTTCCCCGGGGGAAATGTTCATTCTGTGTACTGTTGATTTAACAGGATAAATCGGTGTTTGTGTTTTTGCAGGTTCCATTTTTAAAGGCTTTCAGGAAGCATCTATTCACTTTCCTCCGACTTACAAGTTTGACATTGGTTGTGACGTTTATGACACCACGACAAAACAGAGAACACCTTCATATACCGTAAGCTTTCTTGCTAGTTTTATTTGAAGACATTTCTGTATGCAGTTCCCAGCATAAATTAATAGACCTTAACATATTTGTCAGAATGTCCCTTCCTTTTATGGGATGCTGTTTGTAAGTAATAAATGACTCTGGGCCATTAAATTGTTTTCTATTATCAGTTATTCTACTTAGACTGTGATTACTTTTTAGACTTATGGCCTAATTCCAGTTCTATTTTTGTACCCCTACCCATTCCCCTTGGCCCTTAAAAACGAGTGTGAAGGGGAAGGGCATCAAAATTTACCACTAAGAATTAGGACAGCACTACAGCACCTGCACACGTCATCATTTGTCATCGCGATCTCTTGCTTCATATGAGATCAGACGATCGCGACTGCTGTAGTTAATCCTGTTGTGTTATTTTTTGGTATTTATCTTCAGGAAATCACTGAAGGCATATTTTATGTTATCATAATGATCTAATGTGGCAATAAGATTGTAACTATACTGCGCATTTACACAGTGGCCATATGCATCTATGTAAACACATAAAAAAACAACATTAACATTATAGCAGACACTGTAAAAAGGTCAGTCTCAAACACTGGACTTTTCTGACAGGGTGTTCGAGTGTCAGAATGTTGTGGGACTGCTGTACGAGAGTTATTATTAGGGATTATAGATTGCGAAATTTAGCGGGTTTTATTTTAGCGGTTTTTTTTTTATAAAAGCATGACAGTGTAAAACGAACGCGGTTTTGAATATATTAAAACATGTGTTTGATTGTGGTAAAATTTGTAATAATGACAAAAAATACAAATTTGTGGCTCTCCTTACTTCCGGTTGCAGCGAATCTGCTGGTGTGTTCTGAGAAATTTTCTTACACCTTAGTTTCGAGTGTGGTTCTGAAAAATTTGCATTCAAAGGGGTGTATACCCCTTGCCCTTAGCCCTACACCTTCAAGCTAAAGAGAATTGGGACACCACTACCTTTCACGGGAAGGGCTAAAGGGTAGAATTGGGATTGGACCTTACTTATTAGACTTATTTTTTTGTGGGAATAATTCATAAGAATCTTATTTAAAGGCTTTTATTTTGTTTTGATTTTATAGTTTGTTTGTTTTTTTATTATAATTTTTTACTGTTTTAGACTGCAAAATAGCCTAAATTATTTAGCATAGCAATATGGAACTATAATGTAATCAAGACCTGCTTGTACTTCATTTGCTGTGTCTTATCTGAAAATAATTGCACACCTCAAATGTTCATCAGCCAATCAGAATCAAGCATTCAACAGCCCGTTGTATGAAATGAGATATTTTATGAAAATCTGATTTATTAGGGTTACATTAGATTAGTCCGTAACTAATTAACACTAATAAAACCAAATAAATTAAGGTCTTTGCACAAAGATGAGTACACCAATTAAAATGTTAGGAGAAAATTTGTGATAAAATTCAGGTCATATATATATATATATATATTTTAACTTAGTAAAAAAAAATGTAGGTTTGAATGTATTTATTTACTTTTTTGCCAAAATAAGTTACACAACCACACTCTTAAGTTAATAAATGATGTTTTAATAATATTGTAATAACTGTTAAATAAACCGTATTGTAAAAAATGGACCAAGAAAGCAATTGTCTGTATTCACTTAGGAATAGATAAAAGATATACATTTTCAAAAGAGATGTGTTTGTTTATGCTGGGCAGGCACTATACCTTTGTAATAATGTTGTGTGCTTTTCCTCATGTGTCAACAGGACCGAATTCTTTATCGAAACAGACAAACCGATGACATAAGGGTGGTCAAGTACACGTCTTGCTCATCCATTAAGACATCAGATCACCGGCCAGTCATCGGCATGTTTCAGGTGAAACTTCGTCCGGGTAGAGACAAGTAAGCACTTGATTTTACATTTACGTGGTGGCCTTTACATTTTCGCCCATGCTTAGAAACAGTACTGCATTCAATTCAATCAGTGAAGGGTTTATGTGACTATTTTACATTTTATAAGGTTCCTTTTACAGCATCGATCTTGTAATGTAATTAAAATACAATCAGTTAAATAGACTTAAGCATTCATTAAGTTGTTCAAGCGTAAAACGAGATGAAAAGCTGTTTAAACGCAAGTGCCGTCAGCAGCAGCAGGCGAGTGCAGAATCTCCATTGAAAATACTGGAGTAAAATAAATATTTTAATAACATGGCATGATAAAATGGACTTTAATGCAGTGCTTCTTGTCCGGTCTGATACCCTCTTTATCTCTTTTATCAATCAGCCAGTGAAGATCCCTGATTTTTTTAAAGCAACCAGATCTTAAAAGCTGCGATTTATTTATTTATTTTTTTTATAATGGCATGACAGTTCAACGGAAGCACTTGGGCTGGCTTACTGAAAATTAAAAGTCCTTGTGCATATAGCTCATTGACAATAAAACTACCAACAAAAAAATAATGACTTCTTCCGGGTCAGTTCATTGGGACTGTGTGTTTGTTTGTTGCGCTGTTGAAGTATACTTCAGATGATGCAACAGTGTTGTTAGTACCTATCTGGGCTTTGAACGTTTCATGACCCTTGCTGTCTATGGAGTGTCAGAGACCTTTCGGATTTCATCAAAAATATCTTCATTTGTGTTATGACGATGAATGAAGGTCTCAAGTCCTGTTCAGATTGCACAATTTTTCCCAGATTCAGGCACGATTTGCTTGACGTGGGATGTTGTGGGAATAAGTAAATGATAAACGGGTGTCAAGACACAAGATTCTATTGTTTCTTCTTGTATGGTATGGCATATTGCATGACAACCAAAGTCATGTCTGCGTGAATCAAACCCACAATAAATATCGTTAGAATGTATTAAAATGTATCGTATTGGAATGAAATGAGTGTGCATAATTAAAGGTCATGTGAAGTGCTTTGAAATGTGCATTTTTTTATTTGATGTTTGGCATAATCTCAACTGAAAAATGAAGAGAGCCAATAGCGTTTCCTTTTTATCACAGCTCTCCAAGTGAGAGTGGTTGAGCTCAAGCTCATCAAATGAAAACAAATGAGAAGCGTCTTAAAGGGGGTGGGGCATGTCAGATACTAGAGAGCATTTGATTGGTTATCAGTGTTTCCCCTACCATTATATTAGGGGGGCGCCCCGCCCTCCCAACGGCTTTCCCCGCCCTGCTTGAAGTCAAGTTAATTTTATTCTTTTATAGAGCCAGATCGCAACTTTTAATAAGCTAAACGCAAACGGCTGCAGTTTGAGGAAGACGCAATGAAAAGTACACAGGTTTGCAAACCCACCCAAAGTTACAAATAATGACGCTGATGAGAGCGATCATGCTGTGAATGTTGATTCGCCAGCCGAGATCAACCGAGTGTTTTGGAGAGAGTGCAGAAAGACTCTGAGTGGATCAGCTGTTTTAATGGCCCGAATCTCGATGCGTTGAATTCACTGCGTGTTCAGTGCAAATGGCCGCTAAATGTTGTATTTAACACTAGACACATCACTGCCAAAGAAGCTCGCCTTTAAGTTTAAAGTGAAACTGCGGCTCATGTCAAAGAACGGTATTGCGCCTGTGGTCATCGCGAGGCCGGCTGAATCGCTTGCTTTTTTCCACAAAGACAGAAACATGTAAATGAGCATAACAAGACTGAGCATTTAAAATGACACAAACCGAAAACAAAACTTTTAAAGAGTGGTAGAAGTGAGACTTTCTTCCTTTTGTCCGTTCTTTCTTGACATGCATATTATTTTTCTATTTAGTTACTGATGAATGCTTTGCAGCTTTCAATTGAATGATTTATTATTTGTTTATTAAATTGACATGCATATAAAACAATAGTGCAAAATGGACATTTCTTACTGCAATGCTTAATTTTTGTTTAATGCAAACCATACATTTATTTTTCATAATGTAACAGTAGGACTTTATATAGCAGATAACGTACATTCAAGCACATTTAAGGCAGCACGATCATGACAAATGTTATTCATTGTAAGTATTATTGACATCATCGTCATCATTAATATTATAAAATTAGTATTATATTATTTTTGATAGTCCTAATTGTTGTTTTCAAATACAACAAATGCATTATTATACAATTTGCAGTGGTGCTCATTCATTTGTGGTTGGTGCTCCTATATTTTTGAAGTGCTACCAAGTAAAAGAGTTCATTTCGAGCCCTAAACCTGCTTTTCAGCCCTGTCTCACGCTCTCATTCTGCTTTTAATGACCATCAGCATTTCTATCCTTAAGTCACCCTTTAGAGGGCAACTGCCTATAAGTTGCCAAGTAATTGAGGACTCGGCAGCTTTCCATACAGATCCTCATCAGTGTTTGCCGGTGTGTAACATGTTGTTGGGTTCCCTCGTGCGCTAAACACTGCTATGAACAAACTTCAGTTTGATGAATGATAACGGTTTATCCCTTTATTATGGCAAAGCGGAACGAGGTATGGTTATTTGGTGTTTATTTGTGTATTGGTACTTTGTTGTTTATTAAATTATGCTTTGTGTTTGTATTGTGAATGTGTGTGTATATTGTGCTTTATGCTCTTGTAAATGTTTACACCGTTTTCTTTTGTTTTTCTTCTCGGTTTTAGTTTTACGGTGAAATTAGTAACACGGTTGTGAAGCATTGCAGTGTTTTACACTGTTTCAAAGTATGAATGACTTCTGGTCAAAAAAATTACCGTGCAAGCATCAGTGAAAACTCTGCCTCCTTTAATACCATTGGAGCCGCTGCACTGCCCAGATAAGTCAACGTAAATTATGTAAAATTTTCTGTCAAATATGTAGACAGCATAAACAGACAGTTGCGAGATGAAACCAGACATGACCATTTATAGTCACCTTGCTAGTCTTACTGAAAGGACAAAATTGACAAACACATGACTCAACCCCCACCCCCTCCCCAACACTGTAAACCTAGGGGAAACACTGCTTATGATTAAATAAGAAACTGAAGTATGAGGTCTGCTTAGGCCAGGGGTGTCAAACTCAATTTCTAAAAGGGGCCGCAGCCCTGCAGAGTTTACTTCCAGCCCTGCATCAACGCACCTATCTCCAGTGACAAACTACAAGTTTTACATGTTTATATCAGTTCTATATCTTCTAAACGCAAATTTTGCCACCGTTCTGGAGCACACTAGCTTATAGATATCCTAAAAACTAACAATACTGATACTAACATCGAAATTAAAATAAAAATGTATTTTAATTTCATGGGACCTTAAATGACAATTTATTTTAAGATGAACTAACCCTTCAAAAAGCCTTGACTTCTTGTCACGGTATACACTGAGCAATGTAACATTCTGGTCAAAACAAGTCTTTTCATCAGTTGAAGTGGAATGTAATGTTTTGACTTGTTTACGTTTAATTGGATGCTTTTTGTGCAGTTTAATAAACCACTAACTCGAGTCTGGTCCTCCCCAGCATTCCTCTGGGCGCTGGCCTGTTCGACAGGAGTCTATACCTCGAAGGGATCCGACGGAGAATCACCAGAGAGCTGAAAAAGAGAGAGGCAGTCATGAAAAACCAGAACAACAGCACGGTCTGCACCATATCCTGATCCGGGACCAGTGTGCGACAGCCATAGGGTGCTAAAACTGATCATTTGCAAACACGCCGGGTGACTCGGAAAGCTGGACTTTCAGGACTAAAGGATAACTCTGTTTACTGTCATTAAAGTGCACAGCCCGTGGACCAAAACACTGCAGCTGGTGTTGGATTTTATATATATATATATATATA
>CAIGQZ010032318.1:5539562-5569255 GCA_903798205.1 Danio tinwini
CTGCATCCCAATCATCACAAATACTGCAGAAGACCTACTGGAACCCGCATGGACCCAAGACTCTTCAGCAAATTCTTCAGCAGGAAAGCGCTCCTCATACTTCAGCCTCCGCATCAAAGTTCCTGAAAGCAAAGAAGGTCAAGGTGCTCCAGGATTGGCCAGCCCAGTCACCAGACATGAACATTGTTGAGCATGTCTAGGGTAAGATGATGGAGGAGGCATTGAAGATGAATCCGAAGTATCTTGATGAGCTCTGGGAGTCCTGCAAGAACCCTTTCTTTGCCATTCCAGACTTTATTAATAAGTTATTCAAGTCATTGCAGAGATGTATGGATGCAGTCGTACAAGCTCATGGGAGTCATACACAATATTCATTCTTTTTCAACTAAATCATGAGTTTATATTCTATACTCTACATTATTTCTGTTAAGTGACAAGACTTTTGTCTAAGCAAATTCAGACCACACTGTCCTAATTAAACAAAAATCAAGGCATGATCATATTTTATTTTGGTAGAATAAGCCTAATCTAGAGGCCTTTGCCTTGCTGGGGGAGACAGGTCCACTAGTTAATGGACGATTGCCTACACCTCCCCCTGCTCTAAACCCAACCATCACAGTAGTATGATCATTACTTTAGTGGGCGGTACAATGTTGACCTGGTCCATTACATCTTTGTGAGACAGACTGCAGCGAGGACATCTTGACCATTACAAGGTAGACGTGTAGAGCGACGTAACAATGTTGAGAATCCTTCAACTTGACACAAATGATGAGTAACTTTCTTGAGCGACAGCCAATAGGAGCACCAGTGGAGCTCACGTGAAACGCTACAAAGTCACTGCTAATGTGAATGAGGCTCAAGACCGTCACTTGCTTTGTTTGAAAAAAATGAACCAGCTGTTTTGGGCGAATCATTTAAATGATTGATTCACTGAATCAATAAGGCACTTGCTGCCACCTTCTGGTCATTTTTAGTTTCATGTTTTCATATAAGCCACTTCTGATACCAGATGATCAACTAGAAGTCAAGTGATTATTTGTTGTTCCTAAAGCTTGGATAGGCGACAAGACTTTTGTCAGGTAGTGTGTCTCGACTTGTAATCTTTTACCGTAAACACTTCAGATCATCCTGCTCGCTTTATTGGCTCCTGGGACTCACTTTTAAACTCGTATCGAACAGTGTGCATACGTCTTTCTGAAGGGAATCGTACTGTAGCATCATTACCAGCAAAATGAGGGAGATTTTAGTGTTATTTATTGGTTGGCAATAAACGTGGCATCATGTAGAGAAGCTGACCTCGTCTGCAAAACAAAAAGCGAGGCGGCACAGACTATACTTGAGTTTACTGCCTTAACTTCAACATTATTCAGCTTCTAGGAGCAGGGACGGCCATAGAGTTGGTGTGGTTTTGCGCATGGATCTCAGTGACTGTGCTGTAACAGTAAGTCACACATTCACATCATGAACTTCAGTTCTGTTTGTACTGAAAGTGCCTGCGATCTTGCTCATGATTGCCTCAGTGACTTTAAATATATCCTGTTGTTTAAACCAAATAATAGCCTGTTACACATACTTGTTTACAATGTAAAGTAATATAAAAAAAAAGACTTTGTGTTATTTCTTGAGTGTTTTGTTTTTGGCAGCATTAAGATTATTTTAGTATACAGTTGAAGTCAGAATTATTAGCCCTCCTTTTTCAAATATTTCCCAAATGATGTTTAACAGAGGAAGGAATTTTTCACAGTATTTCCTATAATATTTTTTCTTCTGAAGAAAGTCTTTGTTTTATTCCGACTGGAATAAAAGCAATTATTCATTTTAAGGTCAATATTTTTAGCCTCCTTAAGCAATATTTTTTTTCGATTTACTACAAAACCATTGTTTTACAAGGACTTGCCTAATTACTTTAACATGCCTAATTAACCTAGTTAAGCCTTCAAATGTCACTTAAGATGAATACTAGTATCTTGAAATATATATAGTAAAATATTATGTACTGTCATCATGGTAAAGAGAATGAGTTATTAAAACTATTATGTTTTCTGTCCGCTAAACAGAAATTGGGGGGGAAATATAAAGGGGGGCTAATAATTCTGACTTCAACTGTATATGAGTGTACAATATTTTTTATTATTGTTTTAAAAATTATTTTTTAGCAACAATATAAAAAAAACACATCTGCTGTACAGTCCAAAAAATCATTCAAAGCCTATTAATGCTTTTAGAATGAAATTATAAGTGAAGTTAATTTTTTTTAGAATTGTTAGATGTTGCTTCGAGTTTCATTTAACAAACAATAGTGTTTATTTACTTTATGGAGTCAATCTAGGGCCATATATACTTGCAAAATAAAAGAAACAAAAATAAAGTATTGAGCAAAAATAAATAAATGCAAATCTCCAAAAATCGCAAAGCAAAAATAAATTTGAGAAATAAAACTTTTTTTTTTTTTAAATAAAGAACTGCAAATAAAAATCTAACTAAATATATTTGCAAAACATTTTTATAGCATTGCCTTTACAAAACCTGTCCAGTCAATTGCGATGCTCATTTTGATAAGCTTTTTAGTCAACTGTGAGTTTGCGATGCGGTTTTCACTTTGCACTTAATATTTCTGCGCATTTCACTTTGTGGCCCTGATTTGACAGAGTCAAGGGAGCTTGGCCTTGGGAACTTGGGCCTCCATTTATGTGACGTCATCACCTGGAGACACTATCACTGAGGTGGTCTTACAGCTCAGTAGGGCTGGGCCTGCTGTGAATGCTCAAGTTCCTTTGTATCGTTTGGTTTTGTTAAGGCAATGCTATAAAAAATGTTTTACAAAAAAAAATGTATATATAGTTATTATAATAATTTTATTTGCACTGCTTGATTTTTATTTGCAGTTTTTTTTGTTAGCAAATTTCATTTTTAGTTTTTAAAAATTTAATTTTCCCATTTGCAGTTTATTTTTGTTAGCAAAATTATTTATTTTTCAAAAAATTATTTATTTTTTGCTCAGTACTTTATTTTGCAAGTATATTTGGCCCTAGATTGATTCCATAGTTTTTTTTGTAATGAAAGATAGTTTTAAACAAAACTGGAGTAAAACATTTATCTCAGAGAAGCAATGCTGATTTGTTACAGAATGAATCGGTTTAAAAACTAATAATTTGAGTCAACAACTCGTTGAGATATAAAGCTATGTTCACACTACAAGTGACTTGCACCAGCAAAGAGTCAATCGACTGTTCAGTTCAACAGAGAGTGAAAGACTTCCGGCGACCTCCGTCTATGTGAGCAACAGCACCCGTGGAAAGACAGTCCTTGCTGCAGCCTGCAGCTTGATGATGTACTGGACCAGGTCCACTAAATAATAGACGTTTGCCTTCACCCAACCATCACAGTAGTATGGGCGTTACCTTAGTGGGCGGTACAACATCGACCTGGTCCATTACGTCATCGTAATACAAACTGCACCGTAGACTTCTTGACCATTAGTGACAAGGTAGATGGGTAGAGCGACGTGATAACGTTAAGAATCCTTCAACTTCTTGAGCGACAGCGAATAAGCACACCAGTGGAGCTCACGTGAAACGCTACAAAGTCACTGCTAATGTGAATGAGGCTTAAGACCATCACTTGCTTTGTTTGAAAAAATTAATCAGCTGTTTTGGGCTAATTATTGATTCAATGAATTAAGGCACTTGCTGCCACCTTCTGGGGATTTTTTTTGTTTCATGTTAATTTTTACATTCTCAAGCAAGGATTTGTGCATAAAAACTAAACTAAATATTCTTTCTTGGAATTTTATAATTATTATTAATTTTTTTTAGCATTGCACATCTGAATACTGTAGTCAAAAGACAAAAATCTGTAGTTTCAACAATAATAACACAAAACAATTTAAAGAAAGGACCAAACATTTATTTTCTTTTTCCTTCTGACCGATTCATCCATCACTATTAACATGACCAGCAATGAGCAAACAAAACAGTCATTGAAGTGCAAGGGAATAAATATGTTCCTGTAGGGTAATCTAAAATAAAGCTCTAGAAATTAAGACAACGACACCAGTTATTACTGCTTCTCTAGATTAACCATTAATAAGTGTCTGTTTTGAGTCTAATTCTGATATGTAGTGATTTGTTTATAATATTTATATTAATATATAGTTTTCTGTCCAAATAAATGCTTTAAATCAATGTTTCTCAACCACGTTCCTGGAGGACCACCAGCTCTGCTCATTTTCCATGTCTCTCTAACCAATCACACCTGATTCAGATCATCAGCAGAGACTGAAAGGCCTGTAATAGGTGTGACAGACATTCATAGCATGCAGTGCTGGTGATCCTCCAGGAACGTGGTTGAGGAAAAACGATCAGAAGTGTATGAAATTAAACAAACAAACATTATTAAATGCATACCTATTTATGGAAAATCCTGAAAACCCATAATAACTTATTTATTAGGGAAACTGACATGTATTTTAGGGATGAATGGTGATATTTGAAGGGTTTTTGTTGGTTAAAGTTGTCACTGCTACAGTAAACAGTAAGTTGTAGTTTATAAATAGTTTAATATACTAAATGCTAAAAGTTTTATACAGATTTGTGGAAAAGTGTAACGTGAAGAACATCCCTACAGAAAAACACAGCCTGTGCAGATATGAACAAAGTGCATGGGGGAAAATGTCCACTTATTGAGCCGGAAAAGTAAAAAAAGAGCATATTAACTCACTTTCGACGCATGATGGGGTTCAACAAAATTGTGTGTGAGTGAGAGTGAGTGTGAGAGAAACCAAACTCCAGCATTAAACATTTAAGGAATTCTCCACCCAAGAATAAATGAGAATTCTGTCATTTCTCCACCCTCATATGATCAACAATTCTCTACGACTTTTTAATGTGTAACAAAGATGTTTTGAAGACGACCCAATTACATTTGTAAATAATAATAAATAGCTATCTTTCGGTTATCTTTCAAAATGACATGATTTTTGGGTGAACTATCCCTTGAAGGTCACATTCAAACACTATGCAAATGAAATCCAGTCAGTGTTTCTCAGCATTGCACCTGAACTCTAACCCAGAGTAAGATTGTTTGGGTCTGATAGCTGGTTTTCTATCTGAAGAGACGATATATGCGAGGCAGGCGTCCGTCTTTACTGGAGAGAGCGGCTTGAATGTCCTCATATGAGGGCAGTTCTGTCAGATCTCCCAGCGCAGCCACTGCTGGTTTACTGCGCAGCATCTTCATCGTAACTCGCTTGATGTCGCTGGCTGTAACTTTACCTGAAACAAAGAGTGAAGGGGGTTTAGAGATGCTTGCAGTAAATATGTAAATGTATGCGTAGTTCTAATATCAGTCCAAGTATACTATTGAAGTCAGAATTATTAGCCCTCCTGAATCATCACCCTATACATTTTCCCCCCAAATTTCTGTTTGAGAGATTTTATTTCAGCATTTCTAAACATGATAGTTTTAATAACTCATTTCTAATAACTGATTTCTTTTATCTTTGCCATGATGACTACACAATATTTGACTAGATAATTTTCAAGATACTAGCATTCAGCTAACTAGGAAAATTAGGTAATTTGGCTTAATAGTTTGTTCTATAGAGAGAAAAAAAAGTTACAATATTATTATTATTATTATTATTATTATTATTAATAATACCTTTTATTTATAGGCGCCTTTCAAAGCACTCAAGGACACCTTACAGCAGATCACAAGCACATCATAAAAATACAAGCAGTAAAAAAAACAAGTCATTAAAAGCTCTCCTAAACCAAAACATTTTTATCTGAGGTTTAAAATTGGAAACAGAGTCCATCTGGCAAATGTGCAAAGGCAGGGAGTTCCATAACTTTGGTGACGTACAACTAAAAGCCCTGCCACCAAATGACTTCATCTTAAAGTTTGGGACAGATAAGAGTTCAGCAGCATAGATATATACACAAGATATCACATAGGGACCCTGAGCATGTGTCAATAGCGCCGCCACATTGGTACAGTGCTCCTAGGACAAACGTCTTTCAACTGCACTAGTCAAGAGTGTGTCAATGTGAAGATGCTGGACTTTAGCGCTGTGTATGAGTGTGGTAACGAGCAAAATAGGTAAGATTTAGTTATGTTTAGCCTCTTTTTAGCCAAAAAAAATAATAATAATAAATGCTTGCTGGGTTATGACCTCAACCACAAACAGAACAAATTCAGGAGACTTTAAGAACCTCCAATCCTTCCCACACAAACTTTGACATTTTTACTTTGAGTTCTGGCTTCTTTTGTTTTGATTTGTTGATGTTTGTCATTATTATATTTTGTTAAACATACAGATCTAAATTTTATTTAACTGGCAGCACATGGGGTTTGTTTGTTTGTTTGTCTTTTGTACTAATTGAAAATCCTTAAGAATAACAACAACAATATTAATAATAATGTTAATAATAATAACAATAATAATATTCACCTTAAAATGGCTTTAAAAAATTAAACAGCTTTTATTCTAGCCGAAATAAAACAAATAAAACTTTCCAGAAGAAAGTATATTATAGGAAATAATGTGGAAAAAATCCTTGCTCTTAAACCTCAATTGGGAAATATTTGAAAAAGAAAACAAAATTCACAGGAGTATATAATATATAAAAAGTATATAATATAATATATAAAAAAGTAAAATATACAATATTCAGAGCTTAGTGAATCAAAACATTTTTCAAAATTGTCCCAAGACAAGAAAGGGTGTTATGAATAGTTTTGGGACGAATCTTTTTGTTGAAATATTTTGATTCACATCAAGTTGTTGACTACTGTGTACATAAATGATAAACCTAATTCATAACATCTCAAACCAGCTTAGATTAAAGTTAATTCCATCATGATTAGATTTCATATTTGTGCAAAAAGTCCAGGCTTCAGATTCCTTCAGAAATGTGCCTTTTATGCAGATTCCCTGCTGAAACCCCCCTAAAAACAATAATTTCTAATACTGAAAACAGATGTGCTGCTGCTTGATATTTGTGGTAACAAAATCGACGAAATAGTTCATAAGAAACACATTTAATAATAAAAATGAAAGCATTCTTGCTGAATAAAAAAAAAGCATTATTTTATACTGAACCTAAACTTTAGCATATTTGTTTGTCAAATTAAATAACTAAACTTATAGTGTTCATATAGGCTTCATTTACACTTACTGATGAGCTCACACAGCTCGTGAGGGAGCTTCCTCTTGCCTGTGGCGAGCACTTGTCGACCCACGTCTTCAAAGATGACTGGTCGGGACTCCAGGTTCATCATGAGCATGGACTTGAGCTGGGTTTTAGCTCTCTCCAGCTCCATCTGCACAAACCACACATTTCAGCTCAACCAGCGCAGCTAATGCTGACAGACTAACAACTGTGTCTCCACAGCTACTAACGTCACAAATCATTTAATTTTTGCTTTTTTTTAATTCATGTGCATTTATAGGATTATACCATGTGTTAAATGGTTAATAGTTAAATGGACAAGTGTGAATTTTTCTGCTTATACTATGGTTACAACACACAGACATTTTCAACTGTTTGAAGACATTAGTAAACCAGCCTGGTTTATACTCGACGCGTCCACTAGTTCGCTTGAGTGTGCATGGCGAATGTGACATCATCTGGTTGTTCGCTTCGGGTGCGACATCATTTAAGCTGGCGGTGCGCATAGCATTTTTTGAGACTCGCAGCGCCTCGTTTGATTTAAGTTGAATATGAACCACTTTGAAGAGATTTTGTCTGAAACAGTACGACTGTACAGACATCTTTATGATCCGTGATCATAGAGATAACCTGATGAACAATAATTCTTGGCTAGAAATTACAACAGCCGTGGGAAAGGAGGAAAGTTTTTGTTAAAAGGTTTGGAAAAACCTGAGGGATGAGTTTAAAGCCAAAAGACGCCATGGCAAAAGTGGAGACCCGGCAGCTATACAATTACAGAAATATGTTTTTCCACCAGTCATAGGTTTTACACTGATGTTTATGTTACAATTTTGAATTGAAAACAATTTAATAGCTACAAAACTATAAGCAACAAATTATTTCTTTGATAACTGGATAGGAATATTTGAACCTAACGGTTTACAATATACTGATGCCTGTTTTTCTAGGCTTTATTGGTGATAATGGTCAGGAATGTTGGACCATTATTGCCCTTTTAGCATAAGTATAGGACAGAAACTAGCCAGACTGTAATGTGTGAATTGTGGAGCAGGCTAAATCTAAAAAAATATCAGGATTTTTTAGTAAGTGTGCTTTTTTTGTTGCTTTTATTCATAATAAAAATTATGCTTGCCATAATAAAAAAATATATATTTGTAGAGCAACCCATGTTCTGTTGTCATTAATATTTTAATAAACTTTAATAGGTAAAACTGTCCGAGATATGAACAAAAGCAAGTGATGCATCAAATTTGATAAAAAAAAATAAATAAATCTTGAATGGTTATAAAGATCCCTATAATTATTAAAATAATTTATAAAAGCAATACAAATAATTGGTTTAAAAATCGTGAATGATATTAATGATATGACGTAGTTGCACATCGAAGGCGCGTGATGCGGCGCCAGGTGGAAGTATAAATCCAGCTGTACACAGATCAAAACAGACATGGAACTAGGGTTGTGCCGATAGACGATCGTATTGTGTATCGACGATAGGCAAAGAGATCGCTGAGCTGAGACCTATGATGATTTTAAAGACAATATTTAGTTTGTTTCACATGTAGTGAAATATATTTAGTTTGTTTCATATTAGGTAAATGTAGACCTATTACATGTTTTTATTGCATTATTAAATAAATTGAATAGTATTATTATTTTTAATCATCGTCATTAATAACAAATGAACTACAAATAATTTGTAAGCTTCAGCCGTTCACATCAACATCATTTGACCGACACTTTCGGACAAACATTTATTATTTTGATTGCTCTCTTGCACTCTCACTCTCTCTCAGCAGCAGTTGACAAGCACGCTGCGCTGCACATGAGGGCACAGCCACATCTCATAGCAAATTAGTTTGCAACTTTGTTGCATAAAAATAATAGGCTAAATAACAAAACTGAATTTAATTAACAAACAAGTTAAATAAAACGATTTTCAAAAATGAAACAACTGAAAGAGAAAAAGAACTCTGAATCCAGCTCAAACATTTCCTAATAAAACGTGTTGCGGTAATACACAACCGTTGGTCAATTGAAACTCCTTTATAACAGCACTCCCGCAAGATTCTCTCTTGCTTTCACAAAAAAGTTATTTATCTTTTTATATCCGTTATTAATAGCCTATTTAAGTTTTAAGGTGGCCTGTAGCCTATTTTTCTGTGTCTGCATTGCTGCTTTAAACACATGGAATATACATACTTGTCTTACTTGTGTTTAATTCGATAGAATAATAAACACTGACATGAGCATTTTTCAGAAAATAGCCTATTGATTTTATTTAAAATATATGTTAGGCTTATATTTATGTACGCTATAAAAAATAAAATAAATTATATATATATATTAATTAACATATAATTATATATTTATTTATTTATTTGTTTAAACTAGCCTAAATTATAACCTGTATTTTACAATTAGTTTATGCTTTAACGAATTATTGAACAGATTATTAATAACTAATCAAAAAAGCATTTTACTGAGCTCAGGGAAGTTTTGTAGGTCAAATAAACTGTTTAATATTAGAGCTATTGCGACTCACCGCAGTCATGTCTAAAATGAAACTACTTCTCTTATCAGAACACAATAAACGCATATGCCAAGCGCAACATTGTGTTAGATCTTAGCAAATCCAAATGTGACACTGTTGATGATTCATTTTGCGATGATCATCAGACCTGAAGCCGCGCCACGCTCACGGAACAAAAACATGGAAAACTTCACCGAAAGTCACGTGTGGGCGACGAGTCCTTCATCTGCCTTCTGTCTGAAAGGACCCTAATGCATCCTTGTTTCTTCCGTGCGTAGATAAATATAATTTCATTTGCTTTCATCCATGTATGTTATATTCATTTTGCGGCAGTCCCGCGGGCCGCGAATAACGGAACCTAGTCACAATCAAATCCCGTCCCGCACCGCACTGTTGCATCAAGTCTTGTTTGAAATAATTTCTGTCTCAGCACCTATTTAGCTGTAAGAGCGCAGTGATTTGCATTGTTTGAATTATCATCCAAGACCAAACGTAATGCAAATGCAGTAGTTTATTAAGTAAAAAAAAATTATCCGCAAGGTTATTAAATATGTTTAGATATGGTTAAAATAAAATATTATATATAAATAAACAGAACACTGCCGTGCCCCATGCGATAGTATAGTGTATCGGCGATCTTACAGGGAGACGATATGGCGATCTGACAATTTCGTATATCGCTCAACAATACATGGAACGCACATGTTCAAAAGAGAATGAACATGGCATTGTTTTCCAGATAAACAAGTATGTTCACTTTATATGTTTGCAAACATTTAAGAAACATGCTATGTAACTTTTATGCTTTAAAAGAGCCCATTGAATCAAACGGGAATATAAATATATATATTTGCACATTCACTATAATAGAAGTTTACATTTACGTTCATGTCTGAAAACCTGTTTAATGTGTGGATGGATCATAACACGGGATGGACAAAAAGAAAGGTTTTACCTCTCCTGCAGTCCCAGTCATCTGAATAAACTCCCTTGTGATGATCTCCACCATTTCCCGCACCTACAAAATGAGTATTTGAGAAAATGTGCTGTATTGCAGGAATATTTACAGCAAAGTAGTAACTCGTGTACCTGTCTTGGGTCTGCACTGGCATGGATGCACAGCAGACCACTGTCTTCATAGCTGTGATGGTACGAAGTAGCGTTGTACATCCAGTGATGCCTGTGCAGGTCAAACAAAGCATGAAAAATGATTTATAGAGCCATTGACACGCTGCTTCAAAATCTTTCCTAAACACATTTTTTGATCCATCAAGCATGTATCAAACAGTCAATGTGAAAAATAATAATTAAAAAAATCCACAAAAGCATGCACACACATCAGTCTTAAATGGATAAGACAAAAAAAAAATATTTAAAAGTACACATTTTTAAAATAAATTGAGCTATTTGAGCTATTATTATTTGTATTGTATTATTATATTATTATTAATAATAATAATAATAATAATAATAATAATGTTTTGAAGTTTTCCACACTTTACATGTATCATTAAAGGGCACCTACTTTACCCCTTTTTTAAGATGTGATATTAATATTATGGTTCTTCTGAGTGTGCCGGTTTAGGTTCAGTTCAAAACACAATTCAGATTTTTTTATTATGATGTATTAAAGTGTAATTTTGGGGGCGTGTACAGTTTGCTATTTTAGGGGCGTGTTGCTTCACACGAAAATTAATTTAGACTTCCCGCCCAACTTAACAAGGGGGCGGAGTCAAGAGCTCCCCCGCTTTGTGTATTGCAATAGACAGGCAGACAGAGAGAAGCAACATGAGAGTACCAGAATTCAGCTGTACGTTTAGGACTCAGACACAGACCAATCAGAGAGTACAGAATCATTTGTGTCTTTGTATAGTTTTACAGCCAACTGTGTGCTAGTTAAAAGCTCCGAGCTTGTAGCCTACACCGAGACTAATAAAGCACACTGAAATAACTTTGACTGAAGGGCATCACACACCGGATGCACCACGACACAGCGCCCACATGACAGTTGAAAGTATCGCACACTTGCAGCGCCGGTGTGTGTCGCCTGATAGAAACTTATGTTTAGAATTTAGAAATGCATGCCGCTGCGTGTCGCAGAGCGGCGCTTCTGGTGTACGACCTGCTTGAGGCTATAACTAAAGAACATCATACACCGGATGCGCCGCTCAGAGCCATGACGCAGCACACCAGACGCGCACATTCGCATGTTATTTAAAATGAAACTATTCAGATAACGCTCTGTGACATAGCAGAAATATGAACAGGGTCCTGAGCAGGGCCAGCGCGTCCATAGAGGCGACCTAGGCGGCAGAATAGTGAGCAAACCCCACGGTCATCACTTTCATCCGCGACAACGCAAAATGCATGGCGCTGCGCGTCGTTAGTTCGTTATTTCCAATGGAGGGACGAGCACGTGAGGCAGCGCGCTCGCACTTTCCAGCTGCACCTAGTTAAGATGACAGGGAGCTTCTGTGACCGCAGGAAATGCAAACCGCTGAAGTTTAAGGAAGACACAATGAAAAGTACACAAGTATGCAGACCCACCAAAACTTACAAACACTGGCAGCGAGGAAAGCAATAACGTGGTGAATGTTGAGCCCAATGAGCCTTACATCTAAAAATAGAGCAAGGGTGTTTCTTTGGTGACGTCGCTTTGACTCACACACTGAAAATGGCGGACGTGAAACAACATACTGAGGAGATGGTAATGCACACCTGTCAATCAATATTGGTGGGCGGGGGGGACCGCACTCCTACGTCAAGTTGCGGTCGATCTCAAAACCGCTCCAATTGGTCCACCGTTTTTATGTTGTTAAATTGAAAAAAAAGGACTGTGTGTTTATATCACCCCAATATGACGGTCTATACACTACACATATGTCTGTCCAAACAGCTTGAAAAGTAGATTTTTCACCATAGGTGCCCTTTAATAGGGCTGCATGGGGTATTTGCAAACTGTGCTAAAACACTGATCTTTAATTTCATTCTGTGTAGTATTAAAAAGGTCTTAAAAAGCCTTCAATATAACTAAGACAGACAGACACCCTGGTGTGATTTCAGAGAATAAAGACACACCTGTTGAGCACATTCAGGTAGAGCCGGGTGAACATGCCTTTTCCAGGCCCTCCGGCAGAGAAAGAGCCTCCGCCTCCCATCATCATATTGAGGACGGCAAAGGGAATGAAGTCCTCTTCCTGTCAGCCACGAACAAACAAATCAAACAAACATCATCACACAAGCAGTTTCAGAAAACGTAAATCAATTTAATATGACAAACGAACCAAAAAGGAGCAGCTCTCTAGCCCGATCATAATGTGTGAGAGTTCAGGAATGGGTGTTGGGCCCAAACTCACGTCGGACATGTCCTTCACCATCTGACGGCACACAATAAGTTTAATTAGAATGTGCGCAAACACACAAGGAATTGTGTTTTTTTTTTCAGGAGCTTAATTCATTCATTTCCTCAAAATTCTACACACAATACTTCATAATGACGATGTGAAAAGATTTTTTGAAATAGTTGCAAATTTAAAGATAAAAAACCTGAAAAAATTAATAATAATTAAAAATAAATAAATCACACGTACATAAGTATTCACAGCCTTTGCTCAATACTTTGTTGATGCACCTTTGGCAGCAATTACAGCCTCAAGTCTTTTTTGAATATGATGCCACAAGCTTGGCACACCTGACTTTGGGAATTTTTGTTCATTTCTCTTTGCAGTACCTCTCAAGCTCTATCAGGTTGGATGGGAAGCGACGATGTACAGCCATTTTCAGATCTCTCCAGAGATGTTCAATAGGATTTAGGTCTGGGCTCTGGCAGGGCCACTCAATGACATTTACTGAGTTGCAGTGAAGCCAATCCATTGATATTTTGGCGGTTTTCATTTAGGATGTCTCTGTACATTGCTGCATTCATCTTTCCCTCTATCCTGACTAGTCTTCCAGTTCCTGCTGCTAAAAAACATCCCCACAGTATGATGCTGCCACCATCATGCTTCACTGTAGGGATGGTATTAGCCTGGTAATGTGCGGTACCTGGTTTTCTCCAAACGTAACACCTTACTCTAAAGAGTTCAACTTCAGTCTCATCAGACCAGAGAATATTGTTTCTTATGGTCTGAGAGTTCTTCAGATGCCTTTTGGCAAATTCCATGCGGGGAGTGGCTTCCGTCCGGCCACTCTATTATAGGCCTGATTGGTGAATTGCTGCACAGATTAGGTTGTCCTTCTGTAAGGCTCTCCTCTCCCCACAGAAAAACGCTGGAGCTCAGATAGAGTGACCACCGGGTTATTGATCACCTCCCTGACTAAGGCCCTTCTCCCCCGATTACTCAGCTTAGATGGTCGGCCAGCTCTAGAAAGAGTCCTGGTGGTTCCAAACATCTTCCACTTACGGATGATGGAGGCCACTGTGCTCATTGGATCTTTCAGAGCAGCAGAAATTTGTCAGTATCCTTCCTCAGCCTTGTGCCTCGAGACAATCCTGTCTCAGAGATCTACAGACAATTCCTTTGTCTTCATTCTTGATTTGTGCTTTGACATGCACGGTCAACCCTGGGACCTTATATAGACAGGCGTATGCCTTTTCAAATCATGTCCAATCAACTGAATTTACCACAGATGAACTCCAATGAAGCTGCTGAAACATCTCAAGAATGATCAGTGGAAACAGAATGTACCTGAGCTTAATTTAGAGCTTCACAGCAAAGACTGTGAACACTGATGTACGTTAGATTTTTCAGGTTTTTTATTTGTAATAAATTTGCAACAATTAAAAAAAAAATCTTTCTTCACATTGTCATTATGGGGTTTTGTGTATAGAATGTTGAGGAAATAAATAAATCTAATCTATGGAATAAGGCTGTAATCTAATCTTGGAATAAGGCTGTAACATAAAACATGTGGAAAAAGTGAAGCGCTATGAATACTTTCCGGATGCACTACACATAAAACCTACACATATTCTATGTGTTTGATCGCAGCAACTCATTCAGTAACACTTCATTAAACACTCACCTTTACGATGCCACCCGTATATTGTGCCACAGAGCGGTCGACGTTGGCAGGCTTGCCCTCACCCCAAACTGGCTGAACATTTAGGAGATACTTTCTGGCACACTGAACCAGCTGCTCGTGTTCGATGCCGACGCCGGCCAGCACCATTCTCTCGGGGCAGTAATAGCTCTGCAGGTACTTGTGAAGCAGCTTCTTGTCTATCTTCTCCACGTTATCGGCAGGGCTGAAGCGCGGCAGGCCTACGGTGTTGCCTCTGTATGCAGCCTAAACATCGAAGAAACCATGAAATGAAGACTTCGACAGGCTCCCTACGCAGTGGTACTCCCATGGTTATGTATTTTTTTTTATTTGTTTTAATTTCAATATTATTCCACAGTTTTCTACACATTTTGGTTTGGTTTTTAATTTGTTCACTGATGGTTTTGTTTTTAATTAGTAAAAACACTTTAGCTTTTTTGTGGTAATTTTTGTTAAAAACTGACCATACAAATGCAATTTAAAGTACGTACTATGCAAGTAACAATTTAGACAAACTCATTCATAATAAAAATGTTATATTGTCAAACATATCTATATTATATTATATATTTTTTCCATAGTTTATAGTAGTACTCAGGGACAGAATACAAGTTGAAATGAACTATATATACACAGCAATATATAATATAGCATATACAGTGGTGTGAAGGTTTGTCCCTTGCCGATTTCTTACTTTTTTGTAAGTTTGTCACACTTTAATATTTCATATCATCAAACAAATTGAAACATTAGTCAAAGATAACACGAGTAAAGAAAATACAGAACTGCATAGCCCTGTGTGAAAGAGAGTTCAATTTCTCTAGCCACACCCATGCCCGATTACTGCCACACCTGTTCGCAATCAACAAATGACTTAAATAGGATCTGCCTGACAAAGTGAAGTAGACCAAAAGATCCTCAAAAAGCTAGACATCATGCCAAGATTTAAAGAAATAAAAAAAAATGAGATCTACTAGTCTTGAAAAGGTTATAAATTAAAAAAGATTTGGGACTGCAGCGAACCAAAGTGAGAGCCATTATCTACAAATGGCAAAAATACAGAACAGAACCTTGCCAGGTGTGGCCAACTGACAGAAAACACACCAAGAGTGCAGCAACAACTCAACCGAGCCCACAACAACATCTAAAGAAATGCAGGCTTCACTTACCTCAGCTAATATTTAAATTTGTTAGATGATCTGAAATATCGAAGTGTGACAAACATGCAAAATAAATAAGAAATCAGTAAGGGGGCAGACTCCTTTTCACACCATTGTACATACCTTGCAATATTATATGTGATGAAAATGAATAAAAAAAAAAGATCTGTCCGTTTGTACTCGATTACAGCACTGTATTGCTCCATTAATTAATTGAATAATTTTAAAAAGTTTTGAACTCCTGATAAGCCATTTTTTCAACATGCATGTTAATGATTTTAGATGAGCCTCTTGAAGTCAGTTAATATACGTTGAAACGCATGAATAGAGTATTATACTTGTAATTTGGTTTATATACAATTAATGAGAACTAATCACAGGTGAGAGGTTTGAATCATAGGTTATTGTGGTAATTACATATACAGTTGAAGTCAGAATTATTAGCCCCCATTTGATTTTTGTTTCTTTTTTTTAATATTTCCCAAATGATGTTTAAAAGAGCAAGGAAATTTTCACAGTATGTCTGATAATATTTTTTCTACTTGAGAAAGTCTTGTTTTATTTTGGATAGAATAAGGGCAGTTTTAAAAAATGTTTAAAACCCCATTTTAAGGTCAAAATTATTAGCCCCTTTAAGCTATATATTTTTTCGGTGGCCTACAGAACAAACCATAGTTATACAATAACTTGCCTAATTACCCTAACCTGCCTAGTTAACCTAGTTAAGCCTTTAAATGTCATATTAAGCTGTATAGAAGTGTCTTGATAAATATCTAGTCAAATATTATTTACTGTCATCATGGCAAAGATAAAATAAATCAGTTATTAGAAATGAGTTATTAAAACTATTATGTTTAGAAATGTGTTGAAAAAATCTTCTCTCCGTTAAACAGAAATTGGGGGGAAAATAAACAAGGGGGGCTAATAATTCTGACTTCAACTGTATATACCCACACTTTGGGACCGTTCATATATCGTGTCTGAAAGCGCGAGGAACATTGCTTCCTTCACCAATTTCAACGCAATTTGTGCTTGCGTTCTTTTTTGTTGCTAGGCAACCATCAAAAGTTTTCTCAGAGGATGACAAACCCTTGCTGCAGCTCTGATACAGGTTTTATTTAGTGAGAAAAATAAAAAGCACTGCAGTGTTTTGGTGCTCGATGTTTGTGGTAATTGGTCTACCGTTATTACTGAAATGTGCACATTCTATACAATGTATGAAGCTGATTGGTCAGCTCTAGTCACGAGTCACGGTTATGCCTGGTTTCCACTGACTACGGGTCACCTTCATCAGGCTTGCGTTTCCACTACCAAGGGTACCCTTTTGGTGGGCATGGTGTATGACAGAGTTTCAGTCAACGTCATTCTCTGCTGCATTCACACCAGACGCAGATGAAGCATCAAGCGAAAGTGATTCACATGTTAAGTCAATGCAAAGACGCAAATACGCTTATTTCATGCGGCCGTTTTTTAAAACACGAAAGCGGTGCTGCAGTGGGGAGAAACCGGAAGTATAGGATCAGCAATAACATGCTGTGTACTACCAACCTCCAGGTGTTGCTGCGATTTCAAAATGCAGATATGGTGTAAACATCACTTTAATGTCATTCAGTTCAGTTTAATTTAAACAATTGAAAGCATATTAGGCATCAAACACCATCACAATCTCTTTAAGAGTAATACACCTAAGTGTCTTCCTAGGCTTCAGTTCATGTCAGCAGGTAAACACCATGGGGACGCTTCCCTGCTTCAGGCTATGTAACCCGGTGAGCGATAAATACGGCCAGACGGAATCTGCGGACGTTTCTTGCAATTTCTGTGAAAAAGTTTTGTAAAAATCTGCAGATTTGTGGAATTATTTTGGGAGTCTCATAACTAAAACCTTAATATGTGAAATATGTGTAATTTAAAAACGAAATAAATTCAGTTTTACACACATTTACTCAAGTAAATAAACAGAATTAATGATGGGCTAAAAATCTACGGAAAATCTGTGTGGGCCTAGCGATAAAACAATGCAGTGCTCTGTAGCACACCCTGTAATAGTGTTGTCCTGGTACTGGAGTTTTAAAAATATATTTTTCCCGCTAACATTTAAGCGACACAGAGCGTGTTCATAAACACCGCTGATTTTTTCGTAGTATTCGCCAGTGCTTAACAGAAATGACTGTGATTGGCCGTGAAGGTCATCAGTTCACCGCTCTTCACGGATTGCAAACACAGATAGACGGACATTGGAGCATTTTTAAAACCGTGAAGATCAGTGGATTGATCAGCGGATCGCTCGTCTGTATTTGCACTCGGTAAACATTGCTGTTCGGTAAACAAGTGCAGTGAACTGATGACCATGACCAATCACAGTCATTTCTGTTGAGCATGTGAACACAATGGCAAATCAGCGCTGTTTAAGAATGCCATCAACAGTGCTTAAACGTTAATGGACGTTTTTTTTTTTTGTTTCAGTGCCAAAATTTTTATTGTGACAAGTCTAATATAGTGAAAGAATCAGTTCATTAACTTGAGTTTGATGAATGGCATCTAAAATGTGTGTTTGGGAAAGAAAACCTTAGCTAACTAGTGCCATTTGCCTTAGTAAAATTTAAAAGGGATATCGGACCACATTTTCAGCTATTCATTCAGAATGGACCTTCGGGTCACTCGGAAGGCGGTGAAAAGATTTATTTGTGTCACTTTCTCTTCGCTGATAGGATATACAGCCAGGTACACATTCCTGTGTGACTCAGGCGATACTTCAGTGTTTCTTCTCACAGCAGCCTTGATTTCACCATTTAAAATGGCAGCCGCGTGAAATCAGTCTATAGACATCCTTCGGCATGATTTGTGCAAATAAAGTGGCACCAGTTTAGTGTTTTCTGAACTTCAACGAACATTCGTGCCTCGTTAACCATTTGAATCACAGGGCAGACAGAAGGCCCTACCCATAACGCAAATCTGCGTCTATTGTGAAGTGAATTTGATACACAAATGAATCGAATTTGATGTGCGAATGAAGCGAGTAAACTCAAAATGTTCACATGTCTATTTACGCGCGATTTGCACTATTTATTTACAGGTGGCGCATCTGGTGTGAAATCAGCATAAGAAGTGGGATCTTATTTAAGATGATGAAATACTGCATCACATCCACTCACAGTTTAATAGAACACACCTGTGTATTTCACTTATCTACAGAACAATATTGAAGGGTGGAGAGGTGGTCTTACTCACAGCATGAATCATTTCTGTCAGTAAAGGCTCTGGGTCAGGCCTCATGTTCAGATCCTCCAACTCAAACCGAACAGCCATTCTGGCCATCTCAATCTCCTCATCTAAAAAAATTACAGAAATCGGTCAAGCATAGAAAAAAGAAAAGAAGATGACAACAACCAATTGGCTGGTTCTCAATACCAATAACTCGCGTTCATGTGTATTTCGTGATTTTTTTTTCACTTTTAACAGAGCAAGGAAATTTTCACAGCATGTCTGATAATATTTTTTCTTCTGAAGAAAGTCTTATTCGTTTTATTTCGGCTGCGATAAAAGCAGTTTTACTTTTTTTTTTTAAACGGTCAATTTTATTAGCCCCCCTAAACAATATTATTTTCGATTGTCTACAGAACAAACCATCATTATACAATGACTTGCCTAATTAAGCCTTTAAGTTGCACTTTAAGCTGAATACTAGTATCTTGAAAAATATCTAATCATGTATTATGTACTGTCATCATGGCAAAGATAAAATAAATCAGTTATTAGAAATGAGCTATTAAAACTATTGTGTTTAGAAATGTGAAATGTGTGAAATTGGGGGAAAAATATACATGGGGCTAATAACTTCAACTGTATATAAATATACAAAAGATAAAGATAATTTTTATACGAAGTTAAGCAAATAAACACATTTTCATCTGATTATGCCTTTTATTCAAATTTTCATGTGGATGTTTACTTTCACCAGAATCAGTTTTATTGCCAAGTGTGCTTCTCACACACACACACACACACACACACACACACTTGGAATTTGTTTTGGCAACAGAAGCTTCCAGTGCACAAAGTGACAACACAAAATTAAATATGAGAAAAGAAAAAAGCGATAAACATTAAACAGAGATGCAGTTAGTCAAAAATATCTGGATGTTGAATTGTATGTACAGATATTTTGTAAATATACAGGTTATAAGGTGCTGTGTACCAATGCGAATGGAGAAAGTATTGCATTGTAAATTGTTATAAGGTGCTGTGTACAAGTGCGTATGAGAAAGTATTGCACGTTTATTGCACAGTAGGAGAATATTAAACTGTGTCTGGCTGTTTTTGTGCTTGGTGCTCTGTAGCATCGACCAAACGGTAACAGTTTGAACAGGTAGTGTGCTGGGTGCGAGGCATCCAGAGTGATTTGAGACCGTTCTTTCACGGTCTCATTTTAACAAAATCCTGAGGTAAACACGCCAAATCTCAGAACTGTAAAAAGAAATGAATATAAATATAATTCGCCTCCTTTATTTATCCACAATGACTTCCTGATATTGAGGATCTAAAGCAGACTTGACTGCTGCAGTTGCTCAAAGTCCCAGATCACATCCGGCTTCTTTCATGTGTCCTTTCTTGCGGTCTTGAGTAATTATTATTAAATTTTGGCAATTGATGATGAGGTTAAATGAGAACACAAGCACGCAAGATCACTTAAAGACGAATATTGAGAAAACACAATTTTTTCCCGCCCTAAACTGACATTAAAGCCTGAATAAATTAGTTGCGTTTCAGCCACTAACCTAATAAACGGGGCTGTAGAACTGCATCTGACAGGAGATGCACTACTGTATCCAGACCCTTCACTTCAGCTGAAACAGCATACATGGTTGTGTCCCTGTGAAATGACACAGAAATAAAGCATGAGGATAAAAAAAATCTAAAGAGCGTCAAACAAATCATTTAATTATTAGTAATAAATAATTAATACACAAATACACTTCAATGAACATGTATTATATAAACATAAACATCACCTTTTTAGAAAGACACTATAATTGTAGGTTAACTATATTTATATTGCTATACACAACTCTTTAACTTTTCTGATTTTGATGGTAATGTAATAACCTTTGGTAAAGTTGCTTCGGAACAATAATTATTCTATCCTCCGATCCGATTCTATCCTCTTACCCCTAAACCCAATCATCAATGTAAACATTCTTCATTTTTACTTTCAAAATACTTCATTCCTTATGATTTAAGCATGTTTACCCAATTTAGGTTCCCATGAACCTGTGTGCATGCATGTTTAGGTCCCCACCATGTTAGAAAAACAAACACACACACCTGGATGTTTGGCAGTCACATATCCCTCCATGTTTCTCGAGTGTCAGCAGAATTTCGTCTTTACTTCCAAACTGGGCTGTAGACTTTAAATCAAGAATAACAACGTCAAAGCAATGAAGTATAAAAACCATCAATGAAATTCAACTCAAAATATTAACACTTACAGAAAAGGACAGCTTTTCCAAAAAGTGTGCAATTCCACTGGGATACTTTGCTTCATGACGTGAACCTGAGTTAACCAAAACTAAAAACAAAAGGGTGAAATAAAACACTCAGTATAAAGGGTGTTCAGTGGCTTGTACCATGAAGCTAGATTAGCTGGCTAGCTATTTTTTAGTTTAATTTGCATGATGTTGGAAAAATCTGACATTGCGATATTTAGTTTTTCTGCGATATGAACAGAGTTATTTCACCAAATGACTTAAATAGCTCAAGTTGGAAAGAGCTCTAAATTTTGGAATTGATTGGTGTGATTTCATTAGCCAGATTGTAGCTGACGCTGATCGGTCAGCATGTATTTTTAGTAGTTTATTGTTTTGTATTTTATTATTTGAATGTGTATTGGTGTACGTTTATGTTACAAATTTCCTTGTTTCCGGGTGGCTTGAGTCAGAGGTCACGTGATTGTCTTTCATTGATTTAACCTGCGACTGAGTTAGTATGGACAGCATAGGGAGATCTCAATGTAGACACATGTTAAATGCTCCTAATTACTTTACTGCTGGTTATCAGGCCAACGCGTTTTCACGATGTTCAATAAATGAATTGCACAAACATCAGTATTTGGACTGTTTAATAACCAGAGGGTAGCTACACAGATAATCTGCATAAATGAAGTATTTTTGGTGAGTCTAACTGTATTCGAGTATAAACAGAATAATCAAATGCATGCAAATAAAATGGCGTAGTCTTCATTGTATAAGAGTTAAAATGGAATACTTTTTCATCGTTATTATTGGGGCTTGCAGTATTTTATTTCCCTGTGATGTCCATGAGTCAAATTGAAGACCTTTCAAGACATTTTTAAGACCATAATGAAGCAAATTTCAGACTTATACAAAGCTAAACACTAATGATTTTTTGTAATGGCATGGTTGGGCCAATGAAAAAGATTTTAATTTGCCTAATTTAAACAATTTTAATGTAGTTATTTCTTAACCACATAGTTTAAATGTGTCGAAACAAGCAAAATCTAGTACATTCATTCATTTTCTTTTCGACTTAGTCCCTTTATTAATCAGGGGTTGCCACAGCGGAACCGCCAACTTATCCAGCATATGTCATATGCAGCGGATGCTCTTCCAGCCGCAACCAAACACTGGAAAAACACCTATACACTCGCATTTCCTCACACACACACGCACGCACTCACACACAAAATAATTTAGCTTACCCAATTCACCTATAACAGATGTCTTTGAACTGTGGAAAAAAACGGAGCACCCGGAGGAAACCCACGCGAACACGGGGAGAACATGCAAACATCTAGTACATAACAGTTTAAAAACTATTATAAACTAAATTTATGCACAACAGTCTATGGAAAACTTAAACAAATGTTACTGTAAGAAAGATAATTATAGTTTTATTGAGTAGGATCATTGGTGATTAGTCGGCCCGATAGACACAGGAAAATTAAGCCATGTTTAAAATGATTTACAACACAAAATTTCAGTAATTTAAAATTACTAAAATTTAGTTTTTGAAATTTAACATTAACACTTTTTAAGACCATGCTGAAACCTTGGATATAAATACAATTTTACCAGATTGTTTAAGCAGCTTTATTTGGAAAGTCATTCAATTAGATTTATTGGGATGATTGTGTAGAGGAGTGAACGTAATTTATTGTACTGGTTTAATAAACAAACTAGTCATAAATAAGCACAATGGAAAAAATATTAAAGTGAAATAAACAGTGCTTTATGGTTTAGGGAGAGACTAACAGTATTCAGGTACAGAAATCCAATAAGCAAATGTAAAACAACACTGCATCTTCATCATATAAATAATTTAATAAAATAATCTTTATTAAACTTCTTTATGCGCTATTAAAATGCTTTAAACTAGGGCTGGGCGATAAAATCTTTATCAATATTTATTGACCAAACAATATTGTCAACATCAATAAAAAATGATTCGGTATACAGTATAGTTTCAGTATGAAGCACTATAGTTTTATTAAAATGTGGCTATTGAGCGCGCGCGCTTGAGTTGAAGCATCGGAGCTGCAGCAATGATTTGTCGGTTTGTCATGCTCTGAGAAAATTGTTGATGGTCACCTAGTTACGAGAGACAGCAGGTGAGCGCCAGCGCAAAGCACTCTATTTTGGTTGAATTCTGCAGCGACTCCACAAATCTCCTGTGTTTTGACCTGTGGTTTCTGGTCATCTATAATCCAAACTTAATGCAAATCCTGCAATGTGACTATTGCAAATGCACACATTGCGATGTCAATGCTGAAATGAAATATTGTGCAGCCCTAGTTATACTTTCTTGTACACAAATTATTTAAATGCACTTGAAATCTTACTCATAGGCCTAAAAAACAAAGCAAACAAGCACTCTTTCACTCTATTAAGGTTAAACTTCACAAACACTCAACAATATGGTTCTTGGCTAGCTATAATTCCACTCAAATCTCCTGAGGGATGAATAAACTAAAGCTGAACTTTGCATTGCAGATCCTGTAAAGTGACAATTGATCGCATTGTGATATTAATGCTGAAACGATATATTGTTTGCACCAATCTTGAGTTGTAGGTAACATGAAGTCAGCTCAACTTTAATTGCTCTTCATTGCCATGGTATTACTAAGCAGCTGAGCTACCTTCATGGTACCTTAAAAACCCAAAATTAGCACAAACTAAACTGAAACTTAACTGACTATCCAGCTTATTTAGCTTCATGGCACAGGCCCTTGCTTCTATTAATCAAACAACATCAGAATAGGACACTGAACTTACTTCCAACTGTACAGAATTGGCCAAACTTGTTCTGCGATGCAATTTTGAGTCCGTTTTCTAAGGTGGTGATTTTGGTCTCGTATTTCTCATGTCCGTCTACTGAGGCGAAGACAGGTTTGGGGATGCCGGGCAGCGGTGTGGAGAGAGACACATTGGGATACGAGGTGCCGCTGCTGTACTGTCGACATGCTGCGATGCCATACCTGCATGTTAATAACCAAACATACAGAGTCAAAATCTCGATTACTCAAGTATTACATTAAATTGTACTGTCCATAATTTTACTTCATTACATTTCTTAAGAAAATAAAAACATTTTGCTTCTTAAAAATTTTTAATGACACCTTAACTTAAATGCACGTGTATAGGCCTGTACACGATAAGGAATTTTTGTTGTGCCATATATTATCACAGAAATTGTTATGATAAACGATATTATTGTCATTTTGAGATCATTTTATGCAACTGATAATAAAATGCTTCTATAACAGCTCAATAATGCAAATAGCCAAATGTCTCATTCTTAAGGTTATTTAGATTCTATAATTTGATGTAGGGTTGTGCAATATGGACAAAATAATCATATTGCGATATTTTGAACGAATATTGCGATTTTATTTGCGACTTTTGGCAACTATTTTTGCCTTTCAAACAAGCTACATACATACATTCTAAATGTATTCAGTACACAAGAAGTGCATAGAACATTTCACAATGAAATAACATGGTATTAAGTTTAACAAATAAAACTGTAGTAAAATAGGGTATATGCCGAAGTATGCTAAAGGACTTTTAATTTGCCAGTAAACCTGGGTAAAGCGCTTCCGGTGAACTGTATGCCATTGCAAAATTGGCGCATTTAAGGTCTGTTTCCTTTAAAAATCAGTGATCTCCACTGACTGAGTAATATCCGATATAAAGTGTGTCTCAGATTGCACAAGAAGCACTGCAATAGATTACATAGTTCTCCGCCATGTCTTTAAAATATGAACATTTATTTTACCCCAGTATATTCAATGGAGATTCTGCGGGCGTGAGCAAGTAATCGGCTTTTCATCACGTTTTATGCTTGAGCAACTAAATGAATGTCAAAGTTTATTCACCTGATTGTATTTTAATTACATTACAACATCGATGCTGTAAAAGGAAAAAAAAAAGTCACAATAACCGGTCGCCAGAAGTTTATCAGTATGGGAAGAAACACTAGCTCTGCATTTACACTATTGTCTTTAAAACTGACAACATAAAATACATTAAGATTAACTAACCTCGACTCTAGTTAAAAACATACTGTACACAGTAGTACAAACTGCTTGATAAACAAAACTGTAATAAATCTTAAAAACAGACAACATGTCTAACCTCAATTCCAGTCATAACAATAAATAAATAATGTAAATCAAAACCACCTATTCGGTTCTCCCGCTCAATTTCTTCATGCGCAGAGTGAGCTCTGATTGGTTAACATCTTTCTCCCAATCAGCTTAGCCAAAGAGCATAGAATCACCAAGAGACGACAATCTAGTGCAATTTGGGAAACAGCCACAAGATGGTGTGGCGGCCATTTTGGAATGAAAATTCCAATAGAACAACAGCATATTATTAGTCTGTAAAATAAACTATTAAAAGTGCTGATGATTGTGATAGTAAGTGTTGTATTGTCGTCTTTCAGGTTGTATCTCAGCTTTAATGCGCTTTTTAAATAAATATATAAAAAACAAAGCAGCTGCTTGCCATCGCAACAGCAATAAGATCCAATGGACAGCAGATCGCTTTCACTCCAAAATGCCGGAATCCGGGGCTGCATACAAAACCGCATACTTCCATACTATACAGTACACTCAAATCAGTATGTGAGCCGAGTAGCATGTCCGAATTCATAGAATTCGAAAATCAGTATGCGAGAAGTACCCGGATGACTTACTACTTCCGGCGAGATTCTGAAGTGCGCATCCCATGCACGCTGCCCCGCAAGAGAATTCATGAATGGGAGTGAAGCGACACAACTGACGCAGGTAGGTCACGTGACCATGACAAAATGGCGGATGTAGTACGTCCGAATTCCATTCATACTATATAGATTGTACTTTTCTAACGGCTGAGTAGTACTTTTAAATTCAAATGCAGTACCTACTGAGTAGTAGGCGGTTTCGGATGCAGCCCGGGGCTGTTGTTGGGCGCTGCTGTTGCAATGAAACGTTCTATTAAATGTCGCCTCTTGGTCATTCTAAGCTCTTTGGCTTAGCTGTAATTGCCCGGTGTGCTGCGTCATCGCTAATTGGGTAACATTAAAATCATGCACACGTATTCTGAATAAAAATCTAATTAAATTATTTAATAGATAAAATTGCAGCCTTACGCGGTTTAGAAATTGCATGTGCTTAAATAGTGATTTTTTTGTGATTGCGATTAATTGCACAGCACTAATTTGACGGTAAAAAGATAAATGTCCTTTAAAATATATACTATTAGGTAAATGTCCAATAATGAACTTTGACACCGGAGAGGTAGAATGCCATTATAAAATGGCTTCAACATTATTTGTGAATTTGTAAATAAATTGCAATGACGGGTGACACAGTGGGTAGCAATGTCGCCTCACAGCAAGAAGGTCGTTGGTTCGAGCTCCGGCAGGGTCAGTTGGCATTTCTGTGTAGAGTTTGCATGTTCTCTCTGTGTTTGCATGGGATTTCTTCAGGTGCTCCGGTTTCCCTCACAGTTCAAAGACATGCGCTATAGATCATTTTGAGGTATGTAAACAATAGTCCCAGCGTATTTCCTGTTTTACGTTTTTAATTTCTATAGCTTCCAAGAATCCAAATAAGTCCAAATGCTGATAATTCTTTGGCAGGTTTTAACGTAATTTTAACGTAAAGTTATGATTGAATTGCCTATTGTTACAGTTATGAAATAATTTGACAAGCAGTAAATTTTCATGGGCCAATGACATCACATTGAAATGGTCTAGATGTGAATTGGGTAAACTAAATTGGCCGTAGTGTATCTGCTGCATAAAACGCATGCTGGAGGAGTTGGCGGTTCATTCCGCTGTGGCGACCCCAGATTAATAAAGGGACTAAGCCAAAAAGAAAATGAATGATGTCGTCAAAAAATGATTGAGGTCATCCCCAAGTATAGCATAATAAGTCGATTTATTGATTATTGTGACAGGCCTACACATGTACACGCATCACATACATAAAGTATTGCAAACTCTTAAATGAGTGTTCTTGATATGCAAGAACGAACTATGTTTGTTTTCACCCATCAGTCACACATTTCCCCACGTGATGACTTTCAGAGAAATTTCTGGCTTTTGACCCCAAGTTCACCCCAAAAACCTGAGGAAGCACACTAAAGTAGCAATATAAATCAATTTACCTCAATTACATTATAGGAACCGTGTCGCAAGTTGTCACTGTTCAATAAACCAACTTTACCTCAATGTTTTACACTATTAGCGTTATACTGACTGTTCTGCAAGTTTCTCAGCATTTAACAACATCGCAGATAAATCAGCAGCAATAACAATATTAATCTATCCACGCCAGCAGTTGTGAGATTTGCTGTCAATACAGTTTAGCGCTAATTTGAAGTGCAGGAAAAACACGCGAGATATTGTACGTCCCCTACATTACCGCCATAAAGCGACTTTATACGGCACAAAGAACATCTGAAATACATTATTTCAGGAAGTCATAACAAACATGTGGTCGCGGCTCCAAATATGTGATAAACTTCTTCACAATAGATAATAACTAAGACTTTAGAGCAAACCTGTGCGCTCGGCTCCAGCCCCTCAGTCTGGACATGTGAGCAGCCATGTTGGATTCTATTTGACCATGAGCGTTGCCCGGAAACGATCATTAAACACTTCCGACTCTACTCATAAATACATACACTGCATATAGACCCTGAACATGCGTCAATAGCGCCGCCACATTTGTACAGTGCTCTTAGGACAAATGTCATTCAACCGCACTAGTCAAGATAGGGTGCCAACGTGAAGATGTTGGACTTTAGCGCTGTGTACAGGTTTAGTAACGAGCAAACAAAGAAAACAAGGCACAAAGGCATAAGATTTCATAGGTAAGATTTCGTTTTTTAACTTTTAGTTTGTTATGAACTTGGCGGTTCATTCCGCTGTGGCGACCCCAGATTAATAAAGGGACTAAGCCGACAAGAAAATGAATGAATGTTATGAACTTTTGTGCTCAACAAGTCACGTTATTGATAATACAGTCACTAGTGCACAGAACATCAGGCAAAGTAGCACCAACTTGCACTAAATACCAGGCTTATGCTAGTTTTGTTGAATAAAATGAGCAAACAATGTAAATGAAATAACAACAAGACGCTGCGGTGCCAGAAACGTGTGTTAATGCCGGCTAAGTGAACGAGTCGTTCATAACGGAGATTCATTTGCAAATGAATTAGAATGAGAAGTGAAAGCAGGAGAGGGGATGTGTTTCAGGACACGGATAGATCAAATTTATTAGGGAGGGAGGATAATACATCACCATGCACACAAACACACACTCTTTTATCAGCAATGCCTGTACGGTCACTGATCTATCGATGCAGAAAAGTGAAAAGTGACCACCGATGGAACTCCCGATCATAGATATATGTGTATATATCTCTGGCTCTGGATGGCAACAGTCCTCCACTGCACCTTGGTCATTCATTTTAAAGAAGCGCTACCCTGTACTAAAATGGCGGCTCTATTGACGCATTCCTTCCAATAGACAACAACAGGGTAGGCGACATCTAATGTAAATATCTATGATTTTTGCTAAACAAACAACAACTGGGTAATTTTTTTCCCCTAGCACATTCTTTTTATTTTAATATATTAAATTTATTTAAATAAATAATAATAACAATAATAATTCCTTACATATTAGCACTTTTCTGGGCACTCAAAGCGCTATACACATTGGGGGGAATCTCCTCATCCACCACCAGTGTGCAGCATCCACCTGGATAACACGACAGCAGGAGAGGAGACAGAGATATAAAGCCAATTTTAGTATGGGTATTGTTAGGAGGCCATGATGGACAGACTACTCTTTTTCAAATTTTCTGGGATTTTTAAACAACCACAGAGAGTCGGAACCTCAGTTTAACATCTCATCCGAAAGAAGGAGCTCACTGAGCAGTATAGAGTCCCTATCACTACACTGGGGCGTTAGGACCCACACAGACCACAGTTTGGGCGCTCCCTGCTGGTCTCACTAACACCACTTCCGGCAGCAACTTAGCTTTCCCATGTGGTCACCCATCCAGGTACTGACCAGGCGCAGCATGTGAGAGTCGCAGAGAGCTAGCTGCCGGCTATGTTTATATACGCCTTATGTTGTTTTTTTCTGTTACAATTTTCACTTTTTTTTGCAATATCTTTATATTCCTGATCTATAAAGTTCTCAATTATAGATCATTGGTTTGTACATTATTAGGTATTATTAAATTAAATTAAATTAAAAAG
>CAIGQZ010032318.1:5569655-5588705 GCA_903798205.1 Danio tinwini
AAAATAATTTTAAGGTCAAAATTATTAGCCCTTTTAAGCTATATATTTTTTCAATAGTCTACAGAACAAACCATCATTATACAATAACTTGCCTATTTAACCTAATTACCCTAGTTAAGCCTTTAACTGTCACTTTAAGCTATATAGAAGTGTCTTGAAAAATATCTAGTGAAATATTATTTACTGTCATCATGGCAAAGATAAAATAAATCAGTTATTAGAAATGAGTTATTAAAACTATTATGTTTAGAAATGTGTTGAAAAAATCTTCTCTCCATTAGACAGAAATTGGGGAAAAAAATTAACAGGTGGGTTAATAACTCTGACTTCAACTGTATATTGAAGTTCAATTAAAGTTAAATTAAATTAAAGTTTATTTATAGAGCACATTTAAAAACAGTCACAAGACTGACCAAAGTGCTGTACATAAGACAAAGTAAAATAAAAAGACAGAATATAAAAAACATAAAAATAGGACAAGAGAAACAACTGAGAAAATAAAAAATGTAGCAGTAGAAAAGACTAATTAAAATAATATTAAAAAGCCAAGCTAAATAGGTATGTTTTTTGGAGTGATTTAAAAATAGATAGAGATGGAGCCATTCTAATCTCAAGGACTGAGGAACTAAAAGAAGATTTTGATTAGGCATGGGCCCGTTATAAGATTGTGACTGTATGAAAACCTTGGATAAAAATATCACGGTATCACAGTATTGTGCTCCCTGCTCTAAAATATATATATTTCTAAATGTCTGGGTAATAAACAAAAATCTTTTTTCCCATTTGAAAACAATATATTTTATTGTTTAAAACATTTATAATATTTTGGATCTGTAAACATGTCAGGCTAAATAATTCAATGAATCATAAAATTCTGTGTCTGCTTTTGTTTCAAAAACACTGATTTCTTTACTATTTAAAACAGTATTTTTTTTTTATAAAAGTAATTAAATTAAATTATTTGTTTTTAAATCACAAGCATTGAAAGAACATCCTTTTTATTACTATTATTATTTAAAATAAGTATGGGTTTTTGGATTAATTTAGTTTTTGGATTATTTTACCCTCTTGTTATGTAATATTTAATAATTAAAATTTAATTCTTAAAATTATATAAATTATATACTTATATTTATTAAATAAATTAAATTAAAATAAATAAATCTGTAATAAATCTGTATATCTGTAAATCTGTGTGATCCAACATTTAAATGACTAAAAAAACAGGTACAACCAGAACAAACAGGTCTAACCCCTCCACCCATCCCAAAAGCTGAGCGTGAAGAATAAAAAGCCAGCTTATGTTCTTGAAAGCATCCATTTCAGGACAGCTCTCCCAGTCTTTACAGTGGAACAGGTGAGATATTTCTAATGAATGCTTTGTATCAGAAGCTTATCTTAAATCTCTTTAACTTTGAATCAATTACTTACAGTATCAAGAGATAAATAATTGCTCATATGTGCAACGTTTTCCCTTTTCCCCTTTTAGAGTTCTTTAAAGGATGGCTTTCTTCAATACCTTTTTCCAAAAAATGACTCAAGATGACAGTACCAAGGTAAGCGCAGAACGTATACATGTACATGCATGCAAGCACATTAAAGTGCACCTCAGTATCATTATTATGTCTATGGCCTGACATTCAGTGCTTATAATATATATATATATATTTCATCATAGAGTTCTCAAGCCCCTAGTACAGAGGCAGGACCCTCAGGAACAGTCTATTATTCACAAGTCTTTAACGCCCAGAATGATGCTGCAATTCTGAAGAAAGCCATTGAGACAAAAGGTAAATATATACATACATAAAACAGTAAAAACTACATGGAGATATGAAGGATTTTTATAATATAGGTTTTTATAGGTGTTTTCCCATATTTTATTATAAGAATTGTGTTACTTTGTGTTTATGTATCAGAAATGTATCAGATCACGTTTTCAGGACATTATTTTGACTTCATTTTTAACAGTTTGTGATATTTTATGTAGGTTTATTCAAGCGTTTTTTTTTTTTAAGTGAAGGTGTGGAGGACACACCCCTGCATTCCCTGGAAAGCTTTCTTAGAAAGTATTTCTGTTCGTTAGCACTGGGACAAATGTGACCCTGGATCACAAAGCTATGTTGTACGGGCAGTGTTCGAACGCCTTTGGGAAGCCCACTTTTTTATTTATTTGATTTTTTTATTAATATTTGAGCTTGACAGTCCCTTGCCACAATGATGTAGACTAAAAATGCAGGATTCTGCACAATCCATTCATGTTGTCCCAACACAAATTGATTAAGTTACCTTTTAATAAATTTATGTGAATTGAACATAAAAAATTAAGTAGTCCCAATGAAATCTCAAGAATTGGGTTGTTTCAGCTCATTTTAAATAAGTAGTTTGAATGAACAAAGAAAAATATTTTTTTGAGTGTAAGATGATGGCAGCATATGCTTTTTTTTATTATACATAGGCCTATAGAATGTCATGGGATCTCACTTTTCACTCTGGTAAAACATGACCGCAAATTCGAAAATAAAAGAAACACCACTGAAAAGGGTTCCGTTTTGTCATGTTTGCTTATTTGCCCTGTCTCTTTAAACAAGCACCCAAAACCCAGACTTTTGCTCCATTTTAAATAGCGTGTACAGAATCTGTTTGGGACACAGCGTCTATTTATCACTATGGAGCACGTCAGCTGACAGTCATGCACCGCTATATGACCTGTAATAAAAGGAAAGGGAATCCTGCCGTTTTTATATTTATTTCAAAGTGTTTTCATGCCTAAACAAAGTGAAGGCACAGAACAGACTCACATTTAAGAGCAAAGGGCGGCCCCTGATGGTTTGGCAGTATGGGTTGCGTATAGGGAGGCTCTGCTCTTTAATGTTTATTATTTGCCACTCTTCAGTAAAAGACTGAAAATACGGGAGAAATACAGGAAAATACCTTTACAGGATGATAGCGGGATAGAACTGTGAAATACGGGAGAATCCCGGAAAAAACGGGAGGGTTGACAGGTATGAGCCGAGTTTCCACCTAGCTCCCCGTAGTGTGAGCCAAAATAATTTATTTTTATTAATTCATTCATTAATTTTCTGTTGGCTCAGTTCCTGATTTATCAGGGGTCTACACAACTGCCAACTACTCTGATGTTTTATGCAGCAGATGGGGGCTAAATTTGGATGCGTATTTTTGTGTCACAATTAAACGCCATGGAGAAGCGAGATCAACCATCGTTGACAGATTGTGGACGTATGAGTACAGTAAAACCCAATAAGTAAAGGCAACTCAAACCGTTTGAGGAAACCGATTGCTACAAACAATTTGAGGTAAAAACTAATCTATATGAGTACTGTGAACTCCATTTAAAATGAAGTAATGGGGTATGTAATTAACTTATTACCTTCAACACTGAGTTCAAAACTCTTTTCAGATAAGTAGAATTAACTTTTAGTCAATTTTTAGTTAATTACACTCATTTCATTTTAAAAAGTTTACTGTTGGGGTTTACAGTGTAGTTCTAGAACCACCACTGGTAATATGCATTATCAAGAATACAATTTGAGGTGATTTTCTCTTTATTTATGGTTTTTAAACCGTCAGATTCAAGATTTTTACGTTTTTGTATCTCAGCGTAGCCGAATATTACAATCAACATATCAATGGAAAACTAATTTATTAAGTTTTTGTGCAATAAATAAATCTCAGTTTCCAAAAACTGACACTTATGATGATGGTATTATAATCACAAATGAACAAATAATAGCAAAAATGTTTTATTATTACCATGCACCATGACGGGCAAAATGATGTCTGTTAAACTAAAATATAGTCATGCAAAATACTATTTAGTATTTGACTGTGCATTAAAGTAGCTCACCCAAAAATACAAATTCAGTAATTAATTTCACAACCTCATGTCATTTTAAACCCTAGACATACGCTCAGAAAGGAAATCTCATATATGGTAATATGCGCAAATCACGGTAACACTTTACAATAACAGTACATGAATAATGATGCGTTAATATGTAAGCTAAGCATTACTTTAGGATGGATTAATGATGAGTTAATGTATGCGTTAATCATGAACTAACTTTAACTACGACATGAGTCAAGAGTATATGTGTGAATAACGGGTTAGAATATGATTGTTTGTTAATTAATGTATTAATTACCACATTAGTTGATGCTTAATGTAACCATTATGAACATGTGTAATTATAGCATGACTTTACTTGGAGGGGCACATTATCATTTATCCATTCTTAACTACTCATGAACATCTTATGCACGTCCGTCTAGCGTGTTTACACTGATTAACATTAGAAAAGTGTTCTGTTAACATCAACATGAACAGTTTAAACACAGGAGTTCATGAGGGGTTAAGAATGAGTTAATGGTGATGTGCCCCTCTAAGTAAAGTCATGACATACTTATACAGCTCATGAGTGAATGTTGGCTACATTTAGCCTAAACTTAAATGTTAATAAATACATTAACAAGCAATCATGTACTAACAAGTAATTAAGGTAACCGTATTTCACACATGAACTGATGTGACTCATGTTGTAGTTAAAGTTAGTTTATGATTAGCACACACCTTAACTCATTATTAATCCATAATAAAGTAATGTTTAGTTTACATATTAATACATCCTTATTTATGTACTGTTATTGTAGTGTTACCCAAGTTCGCTGGATTTCACATGTTATATATGCAACATACAGGGCCTGACATTAACTTTTTTGATCACCAGCCAGCGTGGCTAGGCTAGTAGATTTCCAACATTAGCCACTCGCCATTTTCACTAGCCACAATTTTGTTGTTGGGAAAATATATTTTTTATGCATAAATATGATTTAGACATGCTAAAATTACTTGATTTAGATTTTGTGCACTGTCCACATGCCTCCTAATTCATTTAACTTTTTTTGTATGTTGTGTATGAGCTTGCTCAGTGAGCATGAGCACATGGGTCATGGTTTCATAATGTTGTATTACAATTAGTTTTTATTTCACATGACTTTTTAGAGCTCAAAGTATTTACCAAATTTATCTCTAACCACACTAAAAATAATTAAATAATTATTTCTTAGCGACAAATGTTAAATAATGTGCCAAAACAAGCAAAATATAGCTGTATACTATACATTTATTTAACAAAACATTTCTTAAAAAAACAAAAAACAAAAAAAAAACAGTTAACACCATATAAATGGGAAGTTAATATCCTATATCCTGTTTAAATAATAGTTAAAGCGAAAGCAACCTGTGCTGCTTACAAAAAGACCAATCTGGAGCTCTTGAAAGTAGCAGGACTGTGGGTGCATGAGCATCACTTTTTGTCTATTTGAAAGAGAACCGATCACACCAGTTGCGTTTCCAGGCATGGTTGTTTCAAGCAAGGAAATGGGAGCGCGCACGTGTTTTAAACAGTCGCGTGCATCACATTAGCTGTTGGCGCGAGTGATTATCCTCTAATTCAGTAATCTACCGGATTTTTTTTTGCCCGCACGAACACAATTGTATTTGTCAGTCATGCTTCTTCTCGATTCTAAGATCGCATTTGCACGAATATTGGGTCATCCTTATTGTCGAACCTTGCTTTTAAGAAAACTACAATTTAAAAATGATTTCCAACCAGCCAAAGTGACTATGGTGGAAGTGGCTGTTTAACCCGCCAGAGCTAAAATCTACCCGCGGGTGTTAATGTAAAGCCCTGGCAACATATATTTCAAAATATTACAAAAATAACAGTTTACGTGTATTTATTGCATCCACATATATTTGTAATAAAAAGTGGCCATTTTTTCAATATTTCGAACTATATGTTGCATTCAGGGCCGGCGCGTCCATAGAGGCGACCTAGGCGGCCGCCTAGAGCTGCATAATAATGAAGGCGGCAATCGCGCCCCGCCGCCCAACCCAACGTACTGACTTTCATCCACAACATCAACAGAACACTTGCATAATAGGGGTCTGGCATAATAGTGAGGGCGGCAAACGCTCCCTGCCGCCCAACCCAACGTACTGACTCATCCGCAACATCAACCCCCCGTCCTCACTTTATGAACTGGTCAGGTTCGTTTTTACTTTCGGGTTGAGGGCGGCGTGCTAGTCCATTGCCTAGAGCGGCATTTCGGCTTGCTCCGGCCCTGGTTGCATCAAGGACAAATATTTTAGAAACGTAAAATCCAAATATGAACCTGCATATATTTCCATGTATAATTTTCTATAAACTTTAATCAAATCTGCCATTTCTTTGTTGTTTTTCTCCCATAAAGGGGTTGATGAGGCAGCTATTATAGAGGTGCTAGCAAAGAGGAGCAATGCACAAAGACAGCAGATCAAAGCGGCTTATCAGCAGAGCGCAGAAAAGGTATAACCTATTCTACATACTCTTTTCTTCCAACATGTTCGACTGGTTCACATGTGTAAAGATAGCCTTGCATGTTAATGAAGTGTGTGGAATGAACATTTCTCTTACGTAGTTCTGCTGTTTGTCAATGTAATAAAAACTCTGACTTACATGTTTCTCCAAATTTCTTAAGATTAATAAATAGGAGACATTAAATAGACCAAGCCAAGCACATCAGTGATATTGTTACCTTAAATATTATCTCAGGAAACGTGTAATAGGTCACAAAAAGTAATGTTGCAGTTTATAAACAGATTTATGCTAAAATGTTGCCAGTAGGGGGCACTTTCATCAAACTTCTGTGGGGCTTTTTACAAGTTCACATGCATTGTTCTGTTTTATTACATAAAAACCTATATGATGTGATATTTAAAGGCTTAACTAGGTTAATTAGGTTAACTAGGCAGGTTAGGGTAATTAGGCAAGTTATTGTATAATGATAGTTTGCTCTGTAGACAGTCAAAAAAAACTGCTTAAAGGGGCTAATAATTTTGACCTTAAAATGGTTCTTAAAAAATTTAAAACTGCTTTTATTCTAGCCGAAATAAAACAAATAGGACTTTCTCCAGAAGAAAAAATATTATCAGACATACTGTGAAAATTCCCTTGCTCTGTTAAACAATATTTGGGAAATATAAAAAAATAATAATAATCAAAGGGATGCTGATAATTCTGACTTTAACTGTATTTTTGCCCATCCCCGGGTGTACTGATGTGAGTAACTTTTTATATTTTTGTTGGTGATTTAGCCTCTGGCAGATGCACTGAAAAAGGCTCTTACATCGCATCTTGAAGATGTGGTCCTGGCCTTGCTGATGACGCCCTCTGAATATGATGCTTTTGAGATGAAAAAAGCCATGAAGGTCCTGACAGAATCTTCTATTTAACAAAAATCATTTCTACAATCAAAACTGCAAAAATTTGATTGCTACTGTGATACTATTGCTATTGTGATATTTCAACTGTCCATATGTTAGCATTAGTAAAAGTTTGCACAATGCCACCCAGTGCTTTGTTTAACAATATGTGTAATTGATGAACAGGGTCTTGGGACAACTGAGGCCACGTTAAGTGAAATTCTTGGGACCAGAACAAACAACGAGATCAAAGCCATGAAAAATTCTTTCAGAGAAGGTAACAAAACAGATCTGTATGAATGTACTTCCTGAAAGCTGGCTGCTAACCTCAGTTATGTTGTACAGCCTATGGGGAGCTGTTGGAGGATAATATCAGTAGTGAAGTTAGTGGAAAATTTAAAACCGCCTTGCTTGCCCTTTGCCAGGTAAAAAGTGACAAAGTGTTTATATTATAAGATAAGCGAGCTAAATATATTATGCACTGAATATGTGTCTCATAACGTTAGGCCACCAGACCTGAAGGCTACAACGTCGATGATGCACTTGCGCGCACTGATGCAAAGGTACTGTTGCAAATTCTTCTAATAATATAGCGTTTACTGTAATTCAGTTACTATTGCAATGGGGTAAATACACGCAGACTTTTAATTTTTAGTCAGCCAGCCCAAGTGATTCCAGTGAACTGTATGCCATTACAAAATCGCCATGTTTAAAATCTGATTTCTTTTAAAATCTGGGATCTTCACTTCCTGATAAATATATGATATAAAGAGGGTATCAGACCAGACAAGAAGCACTGCATTAAAGTCCATTTTCTGTGCCATGTCTTTAATTTATTTTACCCCTATATTTTCAATGGAGTTTCAGCGCTAGCCTGCTGCTACTGTCTTCATTTTAGGCTCGAGCAACTAAATGAATGCATAAGTCTATTTGACTGATTGTATTTTAATTACATTACAACATCGATGCTGTAAAAGAAACCTTATAAAATGAATATAGTCCTTTGATCAGAAGTCTGTCATTAGCTGTGCATAAAGCCCATTGCTGTCTTGTTTCCCCTCTTTTGTGTACTGTATAGGACTTTTATGTTGAAGTGCATTCCCTATTTCTCAGCCTTTTTACTTCCTGTGTTTATTTCCTGCACTCTCAGAAAAAAAGGTACACGGCGGTACAAGTAATGTTCCTTGAGTAACAGTTTTGTACCTTTGTAAAAATTGTACGTTATATGGTACAGAAAAGACCTCTTATGATACCATTCTGTACTTTTTATGGTACAACTGAAGTGAAGGTACACAATTGTTTTCATAAAAAAATTTGCATATTTTTTGGACAACTCCTTCTTTATTACAATATCTATGAAAATAAAAATGACTGGAAAGGCAAAGTGAATAATTTCCATATAAAAACATGAATCATCATTTAAAAGCACATGTTTAAAGAAACTCATAAACATTAGTTATTAAGTTCTATAATACAAAACAACTGGTAAAACAAAACTAAAGGTATTATAAACTTAACATTTAAGGCATTTTTAATAAACATTTGGTAAGTATTTTCTGATAAATACATTTTAATTTTTAATATCCGCACCTTTTGGCGTTTGCTTTCCACTGCGCATGTGAGCTGGCAAAAGTCCTGCATGTGCAAAGTGTTCATGCACTCTCAGAAATAAAGGTACAGAAGCTGTTTCTGGGGCGGTACCTTTTCAAAAAATGTGTACCCAAACAGTCCGCAATACCTTAAAGGTGCATATTGGTACCCAAATGTACCTAAAAAGTACCTTTGAGGTACCATTATGGACCCTTCAGGCACAAATATGTACCTTTTTGAAAGGTATTGCCCCATCATTGAATCAGTCATCTGCACTTCAATAACTGTCTGGTTTAGCTCAGCTACCAAATCCGACCTCCGAAGACTACGTCGAATAGTTTGGACTGCTGAGCGAATCATTGGTACAACGCTCCTTATCCAGAGCGAGTAGAAGAGCTGCTAAAATTACTCTGGACCTCTCACACCCAGCACACTGCCTCTTTGAACTTTTACCTTCTGGTCGACGCTACAGAGCACTGCGCACCAGAACAGACTGACACAGAAACAGTTTCTTCCCTCAGGCAATCCATCTCATGAACGCTTGATGATAATAATTGTGGAACCAACATCACTACCTGCTATACACTTTTTTTTATACACACATACACTTATTTAACAACATATTTTACATGCCAATTTGCACATAACACCTGCACATATTATGTTGTATATAGTAATACACCTGTACATACACTTGTCAATTTGTATATTGCATTCACTACTTTTTAAAATATATTTATTATCTGTTTTTTTAGTCCTCTGTAATTCTGTTTCACTGTAGAAGCTCTGTCACGAAAACAAATTCCTCGTATGTGTGAACATACCTGGCAATAAAGCTCTTTCTGATTCTGATTCTGATTCAGAGACAGCTTCTGTACCTTTATTTCTGAGAGTGTGCAGACATTTTAGTGTTGTAAAACTAATCAAAGATTGTGCATATCTTGGTACAATACTTTTGCATAATTCTATTTTAAAATTAAGTAAATTAAATTAACTTTAAAGTGATTACAAAGGTATTGTGTGAAAATTTGAGATTTTTTTATATTGTACATGGGAGAATGTGTTTCTGTAACATTTTTGTGAAAGATTTTGTGAAATGTTTAGCAAAAAATGATATTTTGACTTATGTTAAAGTATTTTTTATTCTTAAAATTTTTTTATAAATGTATTTGATGTTTTATATTTACTGAAAATAAATTGACACATTTTGGATACAGCAAAATGCCTTTAAATAGTTCTTGAAGCAACACATTTGATACTGTTAAGGTACAAAGGGTCTTGTCACTGTAGTGGTACCTTCAAGGGTCAGATTTGTTCTTTTGATGAAGGTACAATATTGTATCTGCAGGTTTTAAAAACCAAAGGTACATTTTGGTTTCCCATGGTACAAATTATGTCCTTAAAGGTACAAACTGCAAAGGTACAAATTTGTTTCTTTGTCTAAAGGTACGATTCTGTTCCATAAAAAGGTACTGCCCCAGTGACAATGGTTTGTACCTTCTTTGGTACAACATTGTACCATTTTTTTCTGAGAGTGTGCTTGCTTTTTGTTCCTGTTGCTGCCTTTTTTTTTGTCTTCATGCCCACTTTTGTTCGTTTTTATACACTCTCAGAAATAAAGGTACAGGAGCTGTCTCTGGGGCGCAGTAACTTTTCAAAAGGTACATATTTGTACCTAAAGGGTCTATAATGGTACCTCAAAGGGTACTTTTTAGGTACATTTGGATACTAATATGCACCTTTGAGGTACCATTGTGGACTCTTTGGGTACAAATATGTACCTTTTGAAAAAGTACTCCGCTCCAGAGACAGCTCCTGTACCTTTATTTCTGAGATTGTAGTAATTCATCACCCTCACAGGGTTCCCACTTCAAGCCAACTATTATATTCCCTGACTTTCACTGAATAAAAAGTGAAAAGAAAAACAGGCCACTGTTGTACTTTGCATAATATTAAAATAGAAAAGAATTTGAGTATAATAGCCACTAAGAAAAATAATGGATAATTGTATAGTTACTCATTCATTTTCTTTTCGGCTTAGTCCTTTAATTCATCTGGGGTCACCACAGTGGAATGAACCACCAACTTACCCAGCAGATGTTTTATGCAGTGGATGCCCATTCAGCTGCAACCCATCACTGGGAAACACCCATACACTCTCATTCACACACATACACTAGGGACAATTTTGCTTACCCAATTCACCTATAGCACATGTCTTTGGACTTGTGGGGGAAACCGGAGCACCCGAAGGCCGCTGTGTACACTTTTTAAGATCTCTAATTTCTGCTCTTCTCGCATAAACCCACCAGAGGCCGCTGTCGACTGACCTATTGACTGACATGCCCTTCTCCTTCTCTAAACCCAACAGATAGTGTGTTCAAAAGCTAATTATTTACTTGTTTATTTTATTTTTTGGCTTTTGCCTTACCTGCTTTCTGAAACTCAATCACTATCGTCGCAGTCAACTCCGCGCTACGTCACAAGTCCGACAACGTACGCAGTGAGCCACTGGAGAAACTGGTAATAGTGGATAAGTCGTCCATATGGAGGTATGCAGCGCCTTATAGCGTTCGTTTTAAAGATAAAATGCAGCCATACGTGCTTCTGGCTACATAATTCGCGATCTCCAGAAACGTATATAGGGGCATGTTTTCAGAATGAGCCTATATTGGATTTGTTCTTTTGTTTATTTATATAATAATTACTAGTAATTGCCAATCTAGTAGTGTCCAAACAAAGGCTAATAGGAAAAATCTTGCCAATTTCAAGTTGTTTTGATTCAGTGGCTAATTCATATGAATTGGTATGATCGCATTTGTACATTTTAGTATGATTTGCTCATCCCCCAATGACGGTTGTGTTTGGGGGCCTTGTTGTGTTTTTATTTGAAAGAAATTGTACGAATAAGCCACTTTTCCGCCATTATATACAATAGGTGTGTTTCCTTATGAGATCAGGCTGGAATAACATTGTTTCGATTACTTTAAAAATACCTGACAACCCACATGAGACAAAAACGTAGAGAGCCACTGCTAGTTCTTTGATGTTGGATTGGTATGTCCTGGCCTAAACGTAGGAGCCAAAATAAGCAGGACAGTTGCCCTTCAGGGACCAGGAGTTTTTTAGGTTTGGACAAAGATAGCATCAAAGCATTGTTAGCTGGTAGCCAGCAGAGCTAGCTGAACCTGTTAGCGTGAATGCTTAGTTACAGGAATGCTAAGACGTTAAGAAGGCTATTGTAGCTGGTATTTTTGATTGTGATCAGACGCATAATTGCAGTGGGAAGTAGTCTTGTAGTCTGATTGCAGTAGTCTTGAAAACATTGGAACCAAAGCAATGTAGTGATATTTTGATTGATCACCAAATAATGAGTGATAATTTTGTCTCAAAAAGGATCAATATTGGTATTCATAATAATACGATTTTGATCTCCCATTACTTAAAGTGAGTGGTACATCTTATCCTAAAACAACTAATAACTGAGGAAGTTTTGTTGTTTAAATAAAAAGGAATACACTGCCATGGTCATGGGGTTGGTGGTATAATTACGCTTCTGCTTCAATGGTGCAGTGACAAGAGCTGAATCTTTCTGGGACATCTTTCTGGTTCATTGAAGGTGAATGTCCTTAAGCTTTAAGCAGAGCAAAACGGAATTGTCTGGGACACGATGATGTAGATCTCTATAGGTTTCTGACACTTTGAGCAATCCGGATGATCTGGAATGTGCAGAAACAGATCTTTTGAAGAGAGGTTACTGAAGTTTTTGAGGGAGGCACTCGCATTTGGTGGTTGCTCTAGTTCCTGTTCAAAACTTTCCAAGTTCACTTGCTGGCCACTTTGTTTTATAGTTGCAGACATTACAACATGAAACACTCAAAAACAACAACAACCAACACACAACCACTCTTCTCCTTTTCGGAAAGCATGTTTTTTTCCTTTCCCTGGATGCTGAGATTGTGAGAGACATTTTCACAGTCCAAGTCTTAAATAACTTTTTGTGCATAATTAGTTTTCAGAACCAATTTTAGATTAACCTAGACATTGTGCTGAAAACAAGCATGTATACGTTGGAGTATCTCAAACGCTTACTTATCTTTGGCGTAGCCCCTTCTGTATCAGGGGGTTGACACAGCAGAATGAACTACCAATTACTCTAGCTTACTCTGGGATATGTTTTACTAGCGGATACAATTCCAGCTGCAACTCAGCAGAGAGATTAAAACCCTCACAATTGGAAACCCTCATACACACTATGGAGTAGATTTGCTCTATTTTGTTTCCAGTTTGTGTAATGGAATATTCCCAGCAGGCACTGGACGTCAACATGTCAGATTGACGTTGTACCCCAACGTTGTGGGATGTTGCATTTTGTTTAGAAATGAAAATCGGGTTGACGTCAAAACCAAACGTCAGCCTGACGTCACTGTCCAATGTCCAACCTAAAATCAACTAGCTAGAATTTTGATCACCCAACATCACAACCTAAATCTAAACTAATATCAACGTCTTATGACGTTGTGTGCCTGCTGGGTTTAATGTTCCATGATCATGTCACTTTGTGCCTGAGGCACATGACAAAAAACAGTTTGGTGAGGCTAATCATTCACTTGATTGGGAAACTGCTGATTAGGTTAATCTTTGGGGTTGCTTTTCCCTGTATTTAAAAAATACATTTATTTGTGGTCAGCAGCGGCCTTTCACACTTCCCAGTAGGAGAACAATGGACAAATGATTCATTCTGTGATCAATGCAACTGAAGTTTTCATTCCTGTTGTCAGCAAATTCAATCCCTGGGTTAAAGTATAACTTTATCTGAAAATGGCAAACTGTATGTTCATGTTTAAAGTGAAATTTAGTGAGACTTGAAATTTGTAAACTGAGTGTTGAGTTCCTGATTTTACCATTGATCAGCATTATGATGAAGGGTGGGGTCTGATTATGTAAAGCGAGAATCTTCATAATTGTGGGGTTGTTCAGTAAAGGATGAGGTTTGTCTTGTTTATCCAGTGTTACATAAGCACAGGTTTGCCGTTTTCAGTGTTGAATCTAGCAGATTTAGATTTCAGGTTTGACTGAGGTTGTCAATACAGAAAGGAAGGGGGACAAGCATTGAGCAATCTAATAGCACACAAACATTTAAGAAATGTCTGGCAGACATTTATTGGAGTGTTTGCTCATCCATATTATTAGATTTTTCAGTACACTGTAAAACCCAACAGTCAACTTTATCAAATGAAATGAGTGTAGTGAACTCGAAATTTACTGAAAGTTAATTCTACTGAAAGAGTTTTGAACTCTGTGTTGAAGGTAATGAGTTAATTAAATACCTCATTACGTCAACTTAAATGGCGCAAGTTCACAGTACTTATTAGAATTTGTTTTTGAGCAAATGGTTTGTTGCAATTGGTTTCGTCAAATGGTTTAGGTTATCTTAACTTTTTGGGTTTTACAGTGTATGGACATTAAATAGACATTTAGAATATGTCTTTAAGATATTAAAAGTACAGCAGGCATTGTATTCCAGACCAAACACTTTTTAAATACATCTTGCAGACGTACGTGTCACATATCTGTCTCCACATCTACCACTTTTCTAACTTAGCCAGTTTACTCAGTAACTCACCTGGTACAGGGTTGTACTTGGAATGCAGAGCATTTGATATGAATTCTGTGAGGCATGGTTTGACATAACGGCATAGAAAAATCTGGTAAAACAGCATCGTTGCTTGAGTTCATGTTTTCTCAGGGCAGGGTTCAGAGTGGGTGGTAGATTGTTTACAAAGATAATGCATTAATCCTTTAGCTCCACCAATTGGTCATTTCATTTCTGAAAGCAACATGTACAATACATACTGCCAGATTGTGTTAACCTATACGAAACAGCAAAACACACCCTGAGCAACATATTTTGAATTTTGTTAAAATGAAGTGCCATATTTTTAACCAGCCTGTAAATGCACTCACTGTTTTTGACTTTGAATCGTTGTTTTCTCAGGCGCTATACGAGGCAGGAGAGCATCGGATTGGTACTGTTGTCTCAGTCTTGATTGATGTTCTTACAACCAGGAGCGATGCTCACTTGGTCAAAAGTAAGTGGAGGAAAATATCCATACACAAATTAACGTGAGCAAATGCAATTGATTTATGTTTTTAGACACTAAGAGTTTAAATGTATCTTTAGCTTTCCAGTATTACGGCCAATTAAGCAGTAAGGGTTTTGCCAAAGCTCTTGAGAGTGAGCTGCATGGAAACCTTGAAGAATGCCTGCTGACCATTGGTAAGGAAACAAGTGCTGGTTTTCTGTTAAATGAATGTACGTGGGTGTGGACATGTTTAATGCTTCAGTAATGCAAATATCTGTGAAAGAAAAAGGAGCTGTGAGCTTGCTTTTCCAGATATAGGGTGGTTCCAGTCCGCATTTTCATGCACAGTTTATCACATGTAGATGGGTACAAAGATACAATAAGTCAAGCAGTATTTCTGACTTTAATTTGTGAGCTCCACAATCCCAAAAATCCTCACAGCATTCTTGTTCTTCATGTTTAGTGAAATCCGCCTGGAACAAACCTGCCTACTTTGCTGAAAGGCTCCATCTTGCGATGAAGGTAAAATGAATAAATTCATTGAACGTATTCCATGACATACTGTGAGCTCTGCATGTTTACTGTTCTCAGCTTTTATTTAAGACATTTTCCTTTTCACTATGTCCTTCTAGGGGATGGGAACTGACAATAAAACCCTGATAAGAGTCATTGTGAGCCGTTCAGAAATTGACCTGGCGAAAATCATGCATGAGTACAGCACTATGCATGGCCAAAGCCTTCAGGCGGCCATTCAGGTGAGCAGTTCTAAAGATTTAACCAACTTTAAGTCAACAATAAAATAAAAAAAATAAGACCACTTATTTCACTTTCAACCTTATTTGAATGTCATTTTTCTTCATATAACCACTTATATAACCAATTAAGGCCTTTCCTATATTTTTTGCCCTCGTTGAATATTTCAGTCGTTTCCTTCTCATGATGTACTGCAAAGAAATGTGTTCAATTATTGAAACCCTTTTTGATTTTACAGAAAGAGACAAAAGGAGATTATCAGAAGATTCTGCTGACAATATGTGGAGCTCACTAATCACCTCTGGATTTAGAAACATGTATACATGATATTACTCTGTGACTATGTTCATTACATGTGTCCATTTAACATCCCCATGACTATGAAAAATGTCTTATTCGGAATGAAAATACAAGTCATTGTGCGCACTAACTATTGCTGTTCATTTACAGTATGATATTTCTTGCTACAACAGAGGTTCATTACAATTAAATGCATATGGCTTAAAATGATAGTTGTCATCATTTACTCATCCGTCACTTAATCTAAACCTTGTTCCTGTTGAACACAAAAGAATATATGTTAAAGGAAGCTGGAAGCCTGTAGGCGATTCATTCCGCTGATAAATAAGGGATTAAGCTGAAGGAAAATAAATGAATAAATAGAAACCTAAACCATTGACTTTCATAGTATTTTAAGGTTTGAGACCAATTGAGGGTTAGTTAATAGTGTATAAATTTTCATTTTTGGGTGAACTATCCCTTTAAATGGATTGTAACTGCTGTATACTTGCTGTATCTTTAATATGTGACAGGGAAATGACATAGCATGACAACTCAAGGCAAGAACACCCTAGACCTCATCTGTCTACTGTAATATTAAAATAATCAATGCTCATCCAAACTCTTTCAAACCCTGTGCCATTATTATTATTATTATTATTATTTTTTGCAGTATCTTACAATGTTGTAGTTAGCTTCTTTAGCCTATCATTTTTATTTTAGTTTTATAGTATATTAGGTGGTGAGCACAGCAAACACACTAAATCAAAGATTATGAGAGGTTTTGCAGACAGGTACAACCAGAACAACCTGGTCTGAGCCCTTCACGCATTTTTTTTTGCTGGGTGTGGACAAGGAATAAAAGGTGGTAAAAAATCTGCTCCCAACTCTCACAGGCTTCACGGAGGAACAGGTGAGTTTTTGTAAATGCATTCCGCTGCTTGTTATCTTCGGCTAGTCTTAATATGTGACACAAGATTCCAAAACTGGTCATATGGTAAGCATCAGTTTTGAAAATTGAATGTATGCATTATATATAAAGTCGGATAAATAAGCTTTCCATTGATGTGTGGTTTGTTAGGATAGGATAAAATTTGACAGAGATACAACTATTTTAATATCTGGAATCTGAGGGTTTAAAATTTTGAACATTTATATATGTCAAAGTTAAGCTTTTAGCAATGCATATTACTACGTTTTGATATATTTATGCTGGGACATTTACCAAATATCTTCATGGAATATGATCTTTACTTGATTTTGAAATGATTTTTAGCATTAAAGCAAGGCTATTGGCAAAAATATACCCATTTTTTTGTATTTTGTGCTCCAGTGTCACATATTGACAACATGTTTTTAATGAAACTCTGTTCCTAATGAATTTACTTGACCCAGATTAATGTATCTGGACACTTTTGGGCATTGCTGATCATACACTTTAACATATACAATTTTTATAGCTACTTCAAAGTTTGCAAGATGACTTTTTTCCAGAAATTGTTCCATCACGTCAATGACGACACGGTAAAAAAATAACACATTTTCATTATGGTCATTAAAAAGGCAAAGGTGATAATAGTTGGTCTTATGTGTTGCTTTATGTTTTATCTCAGGGTTTTAAAGCTGCTCCTGCTATTGAGACAGGATACTTTGGAACAGTCAAGGCTGATCCAAACTTTAATGCTCAGAATGATGCTGCAAAATTAAAGAAAGCCATTGAGACCAAAGGTAAAACAAAGATGCCATGGTAAATGCAAAGTTAACGTCCTCACATGTTCCTTATAATAGGGTTGGGAGACAGGAAGAAATTAGAAAAAGAAATTGCAAATAAATGGAAAATTTTTAGTGTCATTAAAGGGTCATGAAACCACCCTCTTACAGTACTAAGTCTATCTTAGACATTTTGTGCAACTTAAATGGATGTAGAAAGCTAGGTAAGGGAGTGGGTGTGACGGCAGGAGAGAAAGAAAATAGTGACTGACTCAGAGGTAACACCTGAGGAAATGCAGGTTTTTAATATTTAAAGAGTGCTTAATTAGACAATTAGACCAGGCCGGTGTCCCTGCAGAGTTTAGCTCCAACATGCCTCAACACACCTCCCTGGAAGTTTATAATTAACAAATGCCCATCATTAAAAAATTATCTTTACAATAACAGAAGGCAGGCAGTTAAGAATTGATTCATGGATGTCTCTTAAGATATTTTTAGTAAAACATTCAGAAACATTCAGTTAACCAAGAATGGTCAAAGAATTTACTTGTCAGTGTGCACTTTGCTGACAAGCATTTATAATACCCCTGATGTCCACGTACATCATGGAGATGTCTATTTGATGTTTGTGTTTACATCTGGAAGTGTATTTGCTCATTTTCAAAACGTCTTCTACACGTTAATGACAAGCCTTGCCAATGCCCTCGATAGCACATGTACATCACAGAGATGTCTATTTGATGATTCTGTTTACATCAGGAAGATGTATTTAATAGTGCATTTGCTTATTTTCAACACGTCTACTACACGTCAATGACAATCCTTGCTAATACCCCCAAGAGCAGATGTACATCACGAAGACGTCTATTTGATGTTCAATGTATTTTGGAGGACTTGCTCATTTTCAAAATGTCTACTACTTGTCAATGATACCGCCCGACAGCACACGTACATTGCAGAGACGTCTATTTGATGTTTGTGTTTACATCTGGAAGACTTATTTAAGAGAGCATTTGCTTTTTTCAAAAAGTCTACTACACGTCAATGACAAGGCTTGTCATTGATGTGTAGTAGACGTTTTAAAAATTAGCAAATGCACTAAAATACGTCTTCCAGATGTAAACACAAACATTAAATAGATGTCTCCACGATGTACATTTGCTATTGGGGGTATTGGCAAGGCTTGTCATTGACGTGTAGTAGACTTTTTGAAAAAAGCAAATGCTCTCTTAAAAAAAGTCTTCCAGATGTAAACACAAAATTGATGTTTGTGTTTACATCTGGAAGACGTATTTTAGTGCATTTGCTAATTTTCAAAACGTCTACTACACATCAATGACAAGCCTTGTCAATGCACCTGATAGC
>CAIGQZ010032318.1:5588715-5622916 GCA_903798205.1 Danio tinwini
TATTTTAGAGCATTTGCTCATTTTCAAAACGTCTACTACACGTCAATTTCCGAACGTTAAATAAACGTTTCGAATGATTTTTGTCTTTAGAATGTTTTAAATTTAGAATGTTCTTTTTTTAAGACGTTTATCAGACCTTTGAACACATGCAGATGTTTTCGACACCAAGCGATCTTTAAAGTTAAAACATAATTTTGTAGATGTTAATTTCAGTCTGTTAGTTTTAAGAATATCTATTAGCTAGTCAGTGTGTTCCAAAACAGTGACAAAATTTGCCTTAAGAAAATATAAAACTGATATAAACTTTCAAAGCTTGCAGTTTGTCATTTCGCCTAAATCGATCAACGATTGTTTTCACGTCACCTCATACTTCAGTTTCTCATCAAATCTTGACCAATCAAATGCTTTCTAGCATCTGACATGCCCTGCCCCCTTCAAGACGCTTCTCATTAGCTTTTCATTTGTTGTGTTTGAGCTCAACCGCTCTCACTGGCAAAGCTGTGATAAATACCTAACGCTATTAGCTGTTGTACACTACGGCCAATTTGCCCAATTCACCTGCACTGCATGTCTTTGGACTGTGGCAAAACTGATTTAAGGAAACCCTAAAACTTATGACAAACGTTCAATTAACTCTTTTGCCATGCCAATCTGTGAGCAAAAAAATAATATCTCTTTTAGATTACAAAATGGTTATGGTAAGAAAGAGGATTAGGTTCAGGCTTGGTTGCTTATAATTGTGCACAACTTATTGTTATCCCTACAATACTGTAATTACATACAACATGTGTAACAAGGGCAACGTAAGACAGAAAGTTACCACTGCTTCTTGCACTATTTTATTTGTGCTCATTCATTTTTGTGCTATTGTTCAGGTGAAAACTTGTTATCTGGCATTTCTCTGTTTTCTTCTTATGAAGGTGTGGATGAAGCCACTATTATAGAGGTACTGGCAAAGAGAAGCAATGCACAAAGACAGCAGATTAAAGCGGCTTATCAGCAGAGTGCAGGAAAAGTAAGCATGTTTTTGAGAGGATGAGTATAGTAGATGGTTATATAGTAAAAGTGGTCACACTTTACAACAAGATTTCATTAGTTATTCTATTTTCTGATATATAATGAACAATAAGTGTACAGCATTTATTAATCATAGTCATCATATACATTTTCTAATGCATTATTAAAATCCAAATTCATGCTTGTTAACATTAGATAAATGCACCAAGATTTAACATAAACTAACAATGAAATACTTAATTTTCTTTTAACTAACGTTAACAAAAATGTGAACATATAACTATTACATAAATAACTATTATAACCTTATTGTAAAATGTTACCTTCAAAGTACATTTCTATAGCAAATATTGTGGCTGAAGCTGTCAAACTGTCATCAACACAGAAGGACAGCCACTCCAAACACACAAGCAAATAATCAGATTTTGATTAAAGATTACCAAAGCGAACACTTTTTTTCATCGGATTAAATTGCACCGACTAAAGAATAACAATGTATAAATTTATATTATAATTTCACATGGACTTTTATTATGTTGCGTTATAAGCTTTTGTTTCTATTCATTTCCAGCCTCGAGCAGTTGAATTGAAAAGGGCTCTTAAGACAGATGCACACATAAAACAGTGTGAACACCAAAGCATGTGTTAGTTTAAACCATTTAAGACGTAATTAAACATTTAAATATATTTCAAGAACTTATTTTGAGTTATTAAGACTCACCTATGTCTAGAATATATATTTTTAATGGTGTACCGATGTGAGTAACTTTTTATATTTTGTTGGTGATTCAGCCTCTGGCAGATGCACTGAAAACGGCTCTTAAGTCACATCTTGAGGATGTGGTCCTGGCCTTGCTGATGACCCCCCCTGAATATGATGCTTTTGAGATGAAAAAAGCCATGAAGGTAAATAGACAGGTTCGGATCAGGTGAAGGAAGCGTAAATGATGACCGAATTTAACTTTTTGTGTGAACTATCACTTTAATAAATGAAAATACCTAAATGTACTTACCTGTTTACTTGATTGATACTCAGGGTTTGGGGACAAAAGAGAATGTCCTAAATGAAATTTTGGGGACAAGAACAAACAAGGAGATTACGGCAATAAAGAATAATTTCAAAGAAGGTAACAAGAACTACATAAATACTACATCCCAAAGCAAATAAACTGTATGTGTATGCTGCTATACCTTTTTCTGTTGTGCAGTATTTGGCGAGATGCTGGAGGAAGATATAAAAAGTGATACTGGAGGAAATCTTGAAACTGTCCTGCTTGCCCTTTGCAAGGTACAAAATTGCATATTCGCTGTCAATTTTTTTTTTGTATGAGTATTGCATAGATGATTATTATGTGTATTGCATTGATAACTTCATATTTATATCTCATAAGGCTACCAGAAGTGAAGATCGTAATATTGATGATGAACAGGCTAAAAGTGATGCAAAGGTAAAGACATTTTACTTATTTATTTCTACATTTTTATGTATATATATATATATATACATTCACCGGCCATTTTATTAGGTACACCTTACTAGTACCGGGTTGGACCCCCTTTTGCCTTCAGCACTGCCTTAATCCTTCATGGCATAGATTCAACAATGTACTGGAATTATTCCTTAGAGATTTTGACCCATATTGACATGATAGCAACACAAAGTTGCTGCAAATTTGTCGGCTGCACATCCATGATGTGAATCTCCCGTTCCCAAAGGTGCTCTATTGGATTGAGCTTAGGTGAATGTGGAGGCCATTTGAGTACAGTGAACTCAATTGCCATGTTCAACAAACCAGTCTGAGATGATTTGCTCTTTATGACATGGTGCGTTATCTTGCTGGAAATAGCCATCCAATGATGGGTACACTGTGGTCATAAAAGAATAGACATGGTCAGCAACAATACTAAGGTAGGCTGTGGTGTTGAACTGATGCTCAATTGGTACAAATAGGCCCAAAGTGTGCCAAGAAAATATCCTGCACACCATTACACCACCACCACCAGCCTGAACCGTTAATACAAGGCAGGATGGATCCATGCTTTCATGTTGTTGACGCCAAATTCTGACCCTACCATCCAAATGTTGCAGGAGAAATCGAGACTCATCAGACCAGGCAATGTTTTTCCAATCTCCTATTGTCTAATTTTGGTGAGCCTATGCGAATTGTAGCCTCAGTTTCCTGTTCTTAGCTGACAGAAGTGGCATCCAGTGTGGTCTTCTGCTGCTGTAGCCCATGTACCTCAAGGTTGGACGTGTTGTGTATTCAGAGATGCTTTTCTGCATACCTCAGTTATTTGGTTATTTGAGTTACTGTTGCCTTTCTATCAGCTCGAACCAGTCTGCCCATTCTCCTCTGACCTCTGGCATCAACAAAGCATTTGCGCCCAAAGAACTGCCACTCACTGAATATTTTCTCTTTTTCGGACCATTCTCTGTAAACCCTAGACATGGTTGTGCGTGAAAATCCCAGTAGATCAGCAGTTTCTGAAATACTCAGACCAGCCCGTCTGGCACCAACAACTATGTTTCAAACCCCAACCACATTCAAAGTCACTTAAATCCCATTTCCTCCCCATTCTGATGCTCGGTTTGAACGGCAACAGATCGCCTTGACTATGTCTACATGCCTAAATGCATTGCGTGCATTTGCGTTTATGAGCAGTTGGACAGGTATACCTAATAAAGTGTCCGGTAAGTATATATATATATATATATATATATATATATATATATTATTGCAAACAGCTATCAAGTATTGTACATTAAAATGCATGATGTATCTCTGATTTTGTGTTGTTTCAGGCTCTGTTTGAAGCAGGAAAGAATCGGATCGGTACAGTTTGCTCAGTTCTGATTGACATCCTCACAAACAGGAGCGAAGCTCAGCTGTGCAAGAGTAGGATATCTGACTTTCAGTGTGATATAGTGGTGAAGTTCTGCTAATATTTACTGAGGAACTAACAGTGTTATTTAAAATCCACAGTTTTCCAATATTATGGCCAATTAAGCAAAGATGGCTTGGCTGAAGATTTGGAGGGCGAGCTGAGTGGACACTTTGAAGACTGCATGATGACGCTGGGTAAATATACTGCACATATTTGTTTTATTTACTTCTGTGTACTGTATTAGTGTGGGTGTGGAAAAACAGAAAAATGCTTCACTGTCCATCTGAATGAAGGAGGCTTCCTAAAACCTGTTAGCAAAACAGGCTTGTTTCTCCAGCTTTGCATGTTCAAGTTGTTTTCATTCATGTGCAGAATGTATCTGAAAGTAAATAAATGTAAAACCTGTATAAATTGCATTCTTAATAATTTAATATCTCTTTTATGTTTTAGTGAAGGCTGCTTGGAATAAACCTGCCTACTTTGCAGAAAAGCTCCAACTGGCTATGAAGGTAAAATTGCAGAGGAATAATTTTATTCATTCATTAATTTGTTCATTCATTCACTCTAAAAAAATAGTTGCTGCATTATTATTATTTTTTTGTTCAATCAAATTAACTTTTGTAGTCATTTCAACTAACATCAAACAAACTGACATAAACATATTCAACTAAAAAAATGCAGTTGAAACTTGATCAACTTACTAAAATAGGTAACATTGTCATGACTTTTTGTCATATTTTTACAGTGTCCATTCATTCATTCATTTAGATCCATTTTGTGAACGAATCTAGTCAAAGTTCAAACTTTGTTAATTTTATTTTATTTTATTATTTAGTTTTATTTTGTGATTAGTAATAATAATAATAATCAGGGTTTTCTGTGTGGAGTTTGCATGTTCTCCCCATGTTGGCGTGGATTTCCTCCTGGTGCTTCTGTTTCCCCCAAAGTCCAAAGACATGCGCTATAGGTGAATTGGATGAACTAAATTGGCCATAATGTATGAGTGTGTGTGTGGGAATGTGAGAGTGTATGGGTGTTTCCCACTACTGGGTTATGGATTATGCAATTTACTTATCCCCGCATGTTTCAAACCTGTTTGAGTTTCCTCTTCTGTTGAAAACAAAAGAAATATTGAAGAATGCTGTAAAAAAAAGCCTTTGACTTCCATAGAACTTTTTGTTCCTTCAATGAATGTCAATGGCTGTTTTTTTTTACTACAGAATATCTTGTTTTGTTTTCAATAGTGGAAAGGAATTCATGAAATTTCATAAAAACCACCATGCGAGTAAATAGTGAACCATGCCTTTAATAGTTAGTAAGGTAGTGGTCATTATGATCATGCATAACGTGCAAAGATACATCAATTCGTTAATAATAGGCTATGTTAATATACTGTAGTAAAAAGTGTTGCCAAAGTAAGGCTCAATCCCATTTCTACCCCTTAGCCCTTCCCCTTACCCCTACCCCTTGTTTTGCGCATTCATGTGAAGGGGTAGGGGTGTCCCAATTCTCTTCAGCTTGAAGGCGTAGAGCACTCAAAACCAAGGAGTAAGAAAATTTCCCAGAATATCCCATCTACAACGACAGCATGGCTGCACACAAAAAGCCAGGAGATGCACAAAATAGTATTTTTTGTCATTATTACGAATTTTTACAACAAATAAGCATGTGTTTTAATATATTCAAATAGAATTTGTGTTTTACGCTCATGCTTAAAAAAATAAATAAATAAAAAATCGATATATTTCACAATGGCATGGTTCACTATAAGGCATGGTTCACTATAATCAATAATAATAACTCCTGTATAGCAGTCCCACAACATTCTGTCACTCGATGACACTCAAATACCCTGTTAGAAAGGTCTTTTTTTACAGTGTCTGCTATAATGTTAATGCTGTTTTCTTGTGTTACATAGATGAATATGGCCACGGTGTAAATGCGCAGTACAGTTCCGAGTTTATTGCCACATTCAGTGTTGCCAACTTAGCAATTTTGTAGCTAGATTTAGCAACTTTTCATACTACCCTAACAACTTTTTTTTTTCAAAAAGCACCTAGCAACAAATTTGGCAATTTTTAACATTCATTTTTCTACTTTTAGCAGTTTTAAAAAATTGACTCAAAAGAGCTGTAGCTGCGGGCTTCACTCAGTAGTTTAAATCGCTAGCTCAGATTGTTTGTCATCACTGTTAATTTACTGATATTTGTTAACACGTATAATTGTTGGTAATTTAGGTAGCAGTAAATTCCAATAGTGCTATAATTGTTGTCCCTTTCACAAATGTGTTAACTTCACAAGTTAAAAAAAGTAAGTACACAAGTACTTTTATAAATAGTCAACTGTATTTTTCATACAAATCTACATGGACATATTTCAAATAATGTTTTTGCTGAGATGGCCAGTCACTTTAAGAAACCGTTAATGATTTTGTATACTACATGAAGATAGTTTTGAGTTGCGATTATGCAATGACATCATCACGCAAAGTAATATGTTAATAAGAAACTATTTATTGGGACAAGGGCGGGGCCAAGTAGGAGCACTCATTCTGGTCCCCCAGGCTCTGCGATTGGTTGGGGAAATTCCAAATTGCACCAAAAAACAAACAATTACAATTGGCTTAAGACTGGCAATGAAATACGGGACATTGCAACCTGCAGAACCTGGGAACTTTACAAAAAAAAAAAAACTATTTATTGTGCACCTGGATGTAATGTCTTAATATAAGGTAAAACACGGCACTTCAGAGAGTAGAGACATGACGGGCTTACGCTTGTCAGATACTACGTGATTAGTGGTGTGGCTGCACAAATCAGCAGTTCGGATCACACTACAGTTTTTTAGTCACGGATCGGACTATTTTTCAGATCAACAAAAAAGTGAGGAGACAAATGTCATTTGCTTTCCATTTATATAAAAATATTACTGCAAAAAAAATATTGCTTTTTACAAACAGAACTTAGAACCTGTAATTTTAATAAAAAATAAAAATCAAGAATGAACCAGCTAGAAAAAGAAAAGTATTCAATATGAAATATGATCTTTGCTACTGTTGCTGATAATGCTAAATATAGAAATCTAACATCTTGCACAACAGATCATATTTATCTTCAATTAATGATTCAACAATTCACACATAAAACTTCATGTTTTATTATACTGTAGGTGTATTATTTTTGAAAACCTATTCAGTGACATAATTTTAATGGTTGTTTGTCGCCATCTGTTGGTTACACATTGTAATTGCTTTTATCAGTGTCAAAAATTCACCAGTGTCATGTTTCATTAAACGGTGATTTTAATCTTTACCATAAACATCAGTGTTTATATCTGAAATATAAAATGTTCTCCCAGCACTTCTGTGTTATTTAATTGTTTGTAAGTCACTGAAAAAGTGTAAAAACTGAATCTCTCTCTCGATGCATATTTGAATGCAGCGCTTTGAAGGATTAATAAACATATGCAAATCCTTATCATTTATCATTCATGTTGTGCGGGTTTGATCTTTTAATGTTTAATCGTGCAGCTTTACACTGAATGCATTAATGCAGGCTAAACAAGCAGTGACAGAAAACACCTTAAATTAATAGCCTAAGAATACATTTAGGTAGGTCCAGTGCTTAATTTGTGAATTTGCGAGGTCCTAGAACAGATCAGGGTGAGAGGTGTCGCGCATGAAAGTGGAAAGCGGGGTGGGGGGCAGGTGGATGGTGCGGTGGATGGCAGAGAGGTGTCACGGACGAAAGTGAAGAGGGTTGGGGAGTCGCGGAAGAAAGTGAAAGTGAACAGCGGACAGGTGAGGAGGTGGATTGGTAAAATGAGGTGCCGAATCAGATTTCAGAGGTGCCGGATCCGCATCCGGCGTGTTCCGGCACAAATTAAGCCCTGGGTAGGTCCCACCACAGCTTTTCCTGTCATCATTATATCTTACCGGGAAGCCAAAATGCTTTCATGCACGCAATCTCTTTCATGGAGGCGATCTCTCTGCAGGGGTTACAAATGTTGGATTAACCGACAAGTTCAAAATAAATTACTAATCCGCGGGTTACGTGCGTCGTACGTCATCAACAGTGATTCGTTTTACCCCTATACGTGATGACGTCAGCGATATGCAAATTTGTACGTGACGTCATCTGGCAACATTTAGCTACTTTTTGGGAAGGCTTTAGCTACTTTTCATTAGAAAAAGTTGGCAACACTAGCCACATTATATCGTTATGATAACATGATAACGTTGCCTTCAGTGATTTCCTGAAGATAAATACCAAAGAAACTGGAATAACTACAGCAGTCGCGATCGTTGATCTCATATGAAGCAGGAGATTGCGATGATAATGATGTGTGCAGGCGCTGTAGTGCTGTCCCATTTCTTAGGGGTAAATTTTGAAGCCTTTCCCCTTCACACTCTGTTTCAAGGGGAAGGGGAATGGGTACAAAAATAGAATTGGGATTGGGCCTAACTTTCTTGCAAACTCTCCTAAGCTGTTTGTTACATCATTTTACAGATGATTGCTACTTTATGAATAATTCACATCTGCAATATGACCTTTCTTTATAGGGTTTGGGAACCGATGATGGCACACTGATCAGAATCATTGTGAGCCGTTCGGAAATCGACCTGCTGAAAATCATGCAGGAGTACAAAAAGTTGTACGGCAAAACCCTTCAGCAGGCCATTCAGGTGAGTCTCTGAAATTCATCACGGGTTAAAACACTTTTAAATTACATTTTACATGATGTATTTGCAGCTGCATGTCTAAATAAAAAAGTGTCTTCTGTGTTTGTCTTCTGCAGAATGAAACAAGTGGAGATTATGAGAAGATCCTGCTGGCCCTCTGTGGCACTCAGTGAACTAAAATCTTCATTCAGCCGAATAAACTCTTCATTTGAAACATGTCTGATACTTCATTATATGGGTGTATTTATGACCACTGTAGACACTTAATCTCTTCTGGTTGTGGCCCTTGAGGAATTTTACATAAAAAAAATTATGTGCAACTCACTGTGTAATTTGTTTTCTTTGACCAGTATATTCAGCAGAACACTCAAAGGTGGTTTAAAGAAAAACTCCCCTGGAGTTAACAGTCCAGTTCTACTATTTTTTATATCCACTCAGCTAATCTCAGAGTCTAGCAAAAACACTTTTAGCTTAGCTTAGCATAAATCATTAAATGAGATTAGACCATTAGCATTTTACTCAAAAAGTTTTGATAATTTTCCAGTTTATTAACTTGTTTCCACTGACTGGTACAATACGGTACGGTACGGGTCACCTTTATCAGGCTTGCGTTTCCACTACAAAGGGTACCCTTTGGGTGGGCGTGGTGTAAAAACAGAGTTTTAGTCAACGTCATTCTCGCTCAAATAAATATCTACAGTAAAGCTGTACAGGTCGTTCACAAATCATATGAGAAGCACTTCTTACAAAACAGATGCTTTAAACATATAAATACTTGTGTATAAATGTTTGTTACTAACCCTTCTATAAACATGATTTGATTATAAATGCAGATCAATGACAGTGCAAAATAGCCTACTGTAATGTCTGTAATTATATAAAATAAATAAATGAACATATATGAACACATACAGCCCCTTACAGTCTCCGATATATTACCAATTACAGAAAAAACTACACACAGCATAGATTTAGTCCTTATTTGAGTTCAAAAACAACACACAACATATCCCACAGTCAGAGCAAACCTCTCATCTGTGTCTGTAATCTTCACCAGCACATGTAGCCTCTGTTAGAGAGTAATTCCGTCATTCAGAGTTCATAATAGTCCAAAAGGCGATGATAAACATGGCAGTTTGTTCATGATTCAGGTTGCTGAAACAATTTGCTCCTGTGTTTTGTTGGGCTTCTCCTTTTTTTCGCTCTTCACTCTCGCGTTTGTCCTTTTCTTTTCTGAACGGATCAGATGTCGAAGACACTTAAATAATCACACACACGTTATTATCATCAGCTCAAGAAGTTCGTTATATCAAATATAGACGCGATCGCAAGCTTCCTGGAGAAAGAGAAAACCGATCGCACTTTTAGACGGCCTCGTAAAGCAACAACAGGACACAGCAGATTTTGATCTACTTGGCTTTGTGGCTGTACATCAAGACAACGACAAGGTTTGTTTGAGCCCGGGTCATCCATGGCTTGTTATTATATGCATATAGTTGTCTCGGCTGTGTGTTTAAAAACATGGCGGTCCCTTTGTTTTCATTCTGGCTAGCTCCACGAGATTGTGACGTATCTCTATAACTAATCAGCGTTCAGCTGCATGTAGCTCCACCTTTTGGTACCCTTTCTCGTGTTTGGTGCCCTTTCGAAAGGGTGCTGAAAAAGTGGTACAGTACGGTTCGGTTCAGTACGCCTTTGGACAGTGGTAACGGCTATAAAAGCGTAACAAACCATACAGTACCGTACTGTACCAGTCAGTGGAAACGAGGCATATAGCTTGAGGCTTCTGTAGTTACATCATGTACTAACACTGACAGAAAATGAAAATGCTATATTCTAGATCAGTGGTTCTCAAAGTGGGGGTCGGGACCACTCTAGGGGTCGCGGGACAATGAAGGGGGGGTCGACTGGTGATTTCCAAAAATCTATTTATTTTTATTAAACCATAAGAATTACCATATTTTATCCATAACCTATTGAAGAGAAAAATTGTTGTTTATAGTTACTATATACAATATAGTTACTATAGTAGCTTATAGTTACTAGTTTTATTGAATTGCGACCCCTGGGGTAATTACACTATATTAAAGACACAACAATAGCGTCAGATGCAGCAGATTTTATAACACCAGGTTAAACTTTCTGGTACATTTACAGCACTGACATACATAAAAAAAAATTTAAACGAAGAATAGACTTGGGTCTATTGGTGTGTGTGCGCCATTGCATGCAAGGTTTTTGTATTTATAACAACCTCAGAGGGCTGAAAAGTTTGGGAACCCCTGTTCTAGATCACTGTGTAGAGGAACTATACTCTCATTTTGGTGTAATAATAAAGAAACTTTATTACTTTACTAATGATATTATGCAGTGCCTGAAAATCTTGCAAACATGGAGACATTTGTGAAAGATAATTCAGAACTATTTTCAGGCACTGTGTAAGCATTGCACCTGCTGCAGTCATGGTTTTACTATTATGGATTATTTTGAAGAAAGCTGAAAACCTGTAACTATTGGCTTCCATAGTAGGAAAAACATGCATTATGGAAGTCAATGGTTGCAGGTTTTCAGCATTCTTCAAAACATGTTCTTTTGTGTTTGATAGAAGAAACTCATAATAAATATTGTAAACAAATAAAGAGTGAGTTAACAGGGCGGCACGGTGGCTCTGTGTTGCCTCACAGCAAGAAGGTTGCTGGTTTGATTCACAGCTGAGCCAGTTCACAATTCGCTATAGGTGAATTGAAGAAACTAAATTGGCCGTAGTGTATGTTTGTAAATGAGTGTGTATGGATGTTTCCTAGCACTGAGTTGCAGCTGGAAGGGCATCCGCTGTGTAAAACATATGCTGGATAAGTTGGCGGTTCATTCCACTGTGGCGACCTCTGATGAGTAAAGGCACTAAGCCGAAGGAAAATGAATAAATAATGCACGAATTTTCATTTTTGGTGAACTATCCCTTTAAGTCTACGTAAATCATTTACATAAATAAGGTGTGGTTATTAAGTATGGAATATAGTCTTTATAATAACTTTTGTATGAAAGTTTTTGTCTGGAAATATACTTTTTTGACATAATATATTTTCTTTTTAGCTTAGTCCCTTTATTAATCTGGGGTCGCCACAGCAGAATGAACCGCCAACTTATCCAGCATGTGTTTTTACGCAGCGGATGCCCTTCCAGCTGCAACCCATCACTGAGAAATTTTGACATCATATAAATTAATATGTAAGGTTTAAACCACACACACAAAAAAAAATTAATAAATAAATGTATTTCTTTCAGTGACACTTGCTATTCAGAAAAGTAGGATGTATAAATGTTTAAAGTCATTATGAAACTAGTAGAAGTTTTTTTTCTCATGTTGTACATCCTGAAATGAGAAAAAAAATGTAGGGTGGTGCATGATCTTGTTATTTGGGAACCAATAGTGTATATGCCGAGCTAGTGTTTTAGTCCCATACTGATAAACTTCTGGTGAACGGTTAATGTGACTTTTTTCTATTTTATATGGTTCCTTTCACAGCATTGATGTTGTAATGTAATTAAAATACAATCAGTTAAATAGACTTTGACATTCATTTAGTTGCTCAAGCGTAACACGAGACAAAAAGCCGTTTACTCGCACGCACCCGTCAGAATCGGCAGGCTAGCGCAGAAGCTCCATTGAATATACTGGGGTAAAATAAATGTTCATATTTTAAAGACATGGAGGGGAAAAATGTAATTTAATGCAGTGCTTCTTATATATTCTGAGACCCACTTTATATCGGAAATCACTCAGCCAGTGGAGAAAGCAGATTTTTTTAAAGAAAACAGACCTTAAATGCACCACTTTTGCAATGACATACAGTTCACCGGAAGCGATTTACCCTTGTAACTGACAAATTAAAAGTCCTCTAGCATACTTCGGCATATACCCTATAGACTGATTTCACGCGGCCACCATTAAAAAAGCTAAATCGAGGCTGCGGTGGGAAGAAACCCGGAAGTATAGCCTGAGTCACACAGGAATGTTGTGTACCTGGCTGTATATCTTATCAGCGAAGAGAAAGCAACACAAATATATAATTTCACTGTCTTCCGAGTGACCCGAAGGTCCGTTCTGAATGGAAAGTGAAAATAAAAAGGGTATCGGACCTCATTTTCAGCTAAGTTAAAGGAAATGCCACTAGTTAGCTAACGTTTTCTTTCCCAAACAAACGTTTTAGCTGCCATTTATCAAACTCAAGTTAATGAACTGATTCTTTCACTATATTAGACCTGTCAATATACTGAATTTCATTACTGAAATTTATAAAAAACATAAATTTCCCACTAACAAAAGCACTGTTGAACGCAACAGTGCTGATTTGCCATGGTGTTCACACGCTCAACAGAAAGGACTGTGATTGGCCATGGAGGTCATCAGTTCACAGCACTTCACCGCTGTTTACCCAGTGAAAACACAGACAAGCGATCTGCTGATGACTGGGCTGATCTTTGCGGTTTTAAAACACTCCACTGTTCGTGCATCTGTGTTTGCACTCAGTGAAGTGCGGTGAACTGATTACCTTCACGGCCAATCACAGTCATTTCTGTTGAGCACTGGTTAATACTATGGCAAATCAGCTGCTTAAGAACGCGCTCAGCGGCGCTTAAATGTTAGCAAGAGATGGACTTTTTTTTATTCAGTACCGGGACAGCACTATTACAGACAACACGAAGGTGTGCTACAGAGGACTGTGTTGTTTTATCGCACCGGGTTACACAGGCTGAAGCCAGCAGGGAAGCCCACCACTGTGTTTACCTGCTGCCATGAACTGAAGTCCAGGAGGAGAGATTGTGATGTTGTTTGATGCCTAATATGCTTTTCATTCTTTAAAGGGCACCTGTTTTACCCCTTTTTTGAGATGTTATATTAATATTATGGTTCTTCTGAGTGTGCCAGTTTAGGTTCAGTTCAAAGCACAATTCAGATTTTTTTATTATGATGTGTTAAAAAGTGCCATTTTAGGGGCGTGTACACAGGTCGCTTTTTTAGGAGCGTGTTGCTTCACATGAAAATTAGTTTCAACTTCCCGCCCAACTTAACAAGGGGGCGGAGCCAAGAGCTCCCCTGGCTACAGACATGCAGACTGAGAGCAGCAACATTAGAGAGGATGAGCATGAGAGGATCAGCATTCAGCCGTACATGTACGACTCGGACACAGACCAATCAGAGAGTACAAAATCATTTGTGTCTTTGTATAGTTTTACAGCCAACTGTGTGCTAGTTAAAAGCTCCGAGCTTGTAGCCTACACCGAGACTAATAACCAAGCACACTGAATTAACTTTGACTGAAGGGCATCAAATCACACCGAATGCGACGTGGCGCGCACATGACAGTCGAAAGTATCGCACACTTGCAGCGCCGGTGTGTCACCTGATTGAAACATATGTTTAGAATTCCAAAATGCATGCCACTGCGTGGCGCGACGCTGCTTGTCGCTGCTTGTCGCAGAGCGGCGCTTCTGGTGTACGACCAGCTTGAGGCTATAACTAAAGGGTGTCATACACCGGATGCGCTGCTCAGAGCCACGACGCAGACATCAGACGCGCACATTTGCATGTTATTTAAAATGAAACTGTTCAGATAACGCTCTGTGGCATGGCAGAAATATGAACAGTGTCCTGAGCAGGGCCAGCGCGTCCATAGAGGCGACCTAGGCGGCAGAATAGTGAGCGAACCCCCCAGTCCTCACTTTCATCCGCGACACCCACCCCCTCCCTTCTGGTACTCAGTTTCATCTGCGACACCGTTCTTTATTTCCAATGGAGGGACGAGCATGTGAGGCAACGCGCTCGCACTTTCCAGCTGCACCTAGTTAAGATGACAGGGAGCTTCTGTGACTGTGAGAAATGCAAACAGCTGAAGTTTAAGGAAGACACAATGAAAAGTAAACATGTATGCAAACTCACCAAAACTCACAAACACTGGCGGTGAGGAGAGCGATAACGTGGTGAATGTTGAGCCCAATGAGCCTTACATCTAAAAATAGAGCAAGGGTGTTTCTTTGGTGACGTCGCTTTGACTCACACGCTGAAAATGGCGGACATGAAACAACATACTGAGGATATGGTAATGCACATCTGTCAATCAATACTGGTGGGCAGGGGGGACTGCACTCCTACGTCAAGTTGCGGTCGATCTCAAAACCGCTTCATTTGGTCCACCGTTTTTATGTTGTTAAATTGAAAAAAAAGGACTGAGTTTGTTTAAATCACCCCAATATGACGGTCTATACACTATACCTACACACATGTCTGTCCAAACAGCTTGAAAAGTAGATTTTTCACCATAGGTGCCCTTTAAATTAAACTGAACTGAATGATAGCGTGAACTGAAAGATTTTAGAGGGGTTTTGGCCATTTCCAGGCTCGTTACCAGCCATTTCCAGCCTGGTCTTAGTTGGTCAGGCTGGGAGTTGACCAGCTAAAACCAGCTTGACCAGCCAAAACCAGCTCTGTCCAGCTTAAACCAGGCTGGTTTAAGCTGGTCATTTTCCAGCCTGACCAGCTAAGACCAGACTGGAAAAGGCTGGAAACCAGCCTGGAAATGGCCAAAACCCCTCTAAAACCAGGCTGGTCGACCAGCTAAAACCAGCCAACCATCTTAGGCTGGTTTAAGCTGGATTTTTCAGCAGGGTCATGCCACTTCTGAGTGGAGATGAATAAATGTGTAATCTGTAAATCTTGCATTTTGCCCAGCAACACACACAGTAAACAATATGGGGCTCTTTTTTTCAAAATAAAAGACCCACATACATAGTAAGTGAAATATATGCTTAAAATAACTAAGGGAGGAAATTTATCATTGTTGTCTCACTAGAAAACATTTGGCTTATCAAACACAGCCTGAGGCATGCATATTAATGATCTCAAAGCTTTTTTTTATGATCCCAGAGTTGAGTTGGTGCGCTCTTGATAGCGGCTGCTCATCAGGTCCGGATGAATAACCTAAAGTAGGCTTACAATACATGCAAATGAGGAGGGCATGGCCCATGAGTCACGTCATTGTTTTTTTTTGTCTTCTGATTGGCCCATTGTCCACTGGGGTTTTACACTCATGGATCATACCTGTCAACATTGGGATGTGAAAATAAGAGATATGCCCACCATAATAAGGGACCCCCCCCCCCGTTAAAATGACTAAATATGTTGATTTTGAGCTGTTTTTTTGTAAATAAACAGTTAAATGGTCAGTAATGTGTTTTATTATTATTATTTACAAAAGAATAAATTAAATAGTATACATTAGCAGCAAATAAATTAGCAAACAGTTCAGCTTATTAAAATTAATCGCTATCATAATGAAATAAAATCAAGCTATCGAATCTCATTAGCCGTTTCTTCACTGTATAACTGACACATTCTGATTAAAGAGCAGCAAATTAATCTCTTATTTATTTAGATTTTTTTTCATTTGATTACATTAAATAACAGGTGTCACTTAAAAAATGCACACATCTAACGTTATAAAGAAAGCATTCGATTGCTTTCCTAACTTTTTATGCTCATTTAGGACGAAATTAGTTGTGTTTGAAAAAAAAAAAAAACACCAAAGATCGACATCTTTAGATATTATTATGATTAATTATGTGTATATGTCTGTTTAAACACGCACCACAAACCCAGACTTTCGCTCCGTTTTAAACCACGTGTACAGAATCTGTTTGGGAAACAGCCTCTATTTATCACTATGGAGCTCGTCAGCTGACAGTCACGCACCGCTATATGACTGTTTTGAGGATTGCATATGAAGGGGAGACGGCACCTGTAATAAAAGAAAAGGGAAACCTGCCGTTTTTATTTTTATTTTAAAGTGTTTTCATGCCTAAACAAAGCGAAGGCACAGAACAGACTCACATTGGGAGGCTCTACTCTTTAATGTTTATTGCCTCCCTTCAGAGAAAGACTGAAAATACAGGAGAAATATGGGAAAATACCTTTACGGGATGATAGCGGTATATAACTGTAAAATACGGGAGAATCCCGGGAAAAACAGGAGGGTTGACAGGTATGTCATGGATTTTAGATGAGAATGAGGAAACAGTAGTGTCTGAGGCTCACAGTATGCCCATTTCCATATACTACTGATCTTTTATGATCGCTACTATGCCGTGGTATACCCAGAATTTCTATTATAGGGCACTTTTAAGTGATATAACTATTAAAAAAATATATGAATACTTGGTCGTGTGTCCATCTTTGTGTGAACAACAGGAAGTGATGTCCAGACAGAGTGTTCTACAGCAGTGGAGACACACACAGCTTGGGCATTGTGAGTCACTCAGTGTGTCATTGATTTGCTGGAAACTGAGCTTACATGTATCAGCATGCATGTGGAATTTAAGGTTAGAGGAATCACTGAGCCCATACTGGAGTCAAAGTAAGCTTTTAAGTCTGTGTGTAGGTCAGTCAATCAATCAATCCATCATTGGATTTGGGTGTCACCCAGTGGCTACTTTTGGTATAGCATCTAAACAAAAGACAGTTCACTCCAAAAATAAAAATGTCCTCACTATTTTCACAATGAAGTCACTTCATGTCCGCCTTTTCACAACGCAGTGTATTTTCATTTCCGGTTTATCTTTGACTGAATGGGACTTCTATGTACAACTGACAATATTACCATTGCATGTTGTGATTTAAGACTATTAAAATATTGGTTATGAGTCCAAATTCTACATTCTGAGTTTAAAAATGATTGTCGAAGTTTTTAAGAATAGTAATAAGCTGTTGTTTATCAGAGACATTCTACCAGAAACGTACATTTTCACGTATAAAAATGTGACAGGGCCTTACCTTTAAGCTTGTCTTCCTAAAAAATCATTCAAAAACAAACATATAATCATGATATTTATTGAGAGAACGCATCTTTGATTCCTGTCAGCTTCTCCATCAAATGTTGTCACGTTCTTTGAGTCATAGCCTTAAACGTGTATTGCACGCATGTTATGTTAAATTTATTGCAAATTGCTGACAGAAATTGCTGACAGAAACATGGGGACGTAAATGTATTTGTATTATATAATTGTAGTATTTATTTGTAGGATGTATTTATAATTTCATGTTTTTAATCAATTAATGTGAATGATAACAACTTAAACTTGCTTTTTCTGAAGTTTTTTTTTCTAAATAACAGTTTTTAGCATAACAAAACTATTAAAGCTGTAGGTTCAATTGGGTTGAGGATGAGGACAATGACGGGGTTTGTACATTTGTAATGTGTTTTTAATTAAGAAAAACAAATCTGAGAATCAAATGAATGACGTTTTCCTTTACAGAACAACTCACAGAAATAAAGCATCAGTCCATTTCAGAAATGCTTGGGATGAAATACTTTTTATTCACTGTATTTATGTTTTTATTTCAGAGTCAGATAATGTACGTTTTTGGTAGAATGTCCCATGTGTTTGCAAACTTTTTACTTATTAATTCAGTTTATTTCTCCATAAATGACCTTCTTCAGAGATAACGTTAGTTCTGTGTTGAATCTGACACATACAATATAGGCATTTGTAGCTTTTGAAAAGAGCAAAGTCTGACTTAAATTTAAAGGGGCAGCACAATTTAGATCATAGCACAAAAGGGGCAGTTTCAACCCAGGTAGCAAAATATTCTGGCTCAGATTTGTCATTAAGCTGGCACAGGAGGCGTTCATCTGGCACTGGCATACAGCATGTGGTTCAAACATGGCCCGGGTTTGGCAGAGGTGGCACCGTCTTTAAGGTGGCACACAAGATTTGGGTCAGATGTAAAATATAGTATTTGGCCCAGATGTTAAAAACGGATATGTGGGCCACGTAAGTTTGGCTTGTCTTAATCCACATTTAAAATACGTAAAGTTTCACAAACTAATTTCAAGAGGAGCACGTGATATGATTGACTACAGCTGATCCTTATCGCTAATCATTAGCTTATCAGATCATTCTAAAACTACTATACATATCCTGCCTAAACTTTATTCCATATCTTTGTTTTTGGAACCCCCCCCCCCCATCCCCCCATCCTTCCCTTCTCCCTCCTCCTCTTACCATGATCGGGCAACACGGTGGCTCAGTGGTTCGTGCTGCTGCCCTGCAACAGAAGGGCCATAGGGTCAAGTTGTAATCGAGCCAGTTGGCACTCCCTGTGCGGAGTTTGCATGTTCTACCCGTGTTCGCGTGGGTTTTCCCCGGGTCCCCTGGTTTCGTCCCACAGTCTAAAAACACGCACATAAATAAATCGTAATAACACATTCACATTGAATCAATCAGCACCACCATATTAGCCAAAGTACAAAGGGGGCACTCAAGAAAACACCTCATCTTGTATCCCTCCTAATGCTCATTGACCAGACGGGAATCTTGAGCTCATCTATCTTTGAGTTTAGGGTTCTCTCCCGGGACAGCATGCCTGCTATCATAGTTGAGCATTATCTAAGTGTAAGCTCTTGAAATAAAAATTATTTTTGAGTAAAGAAGAAAATTCTACCAATCAGGTCGCTTTGAGAAGAAGCACGCCCATAGTGGGCCTAAAGCGCAATGTTTCATGGGTTTATCAATTTCATTGCAATTGTGACACACCAACCTGGCCCAGTTCAGACCCAGTTATGAGTTATTAACTTGGCTGAGACTTAACCGAGATATGGTCCATGTTTGGCCCTTGTCTGGAAGCCAGACTTGGTCCCGTCAATTCACTGCAGCATTGTGGGCCAAGCAAAACCTGATTGTGTGGGCCAGATCTGGGCCAGGGAAATTTTGCTATGTGGGAAAGAGTTTGGTATTTTTAGTTGAAACTTCACATACACACTCTATTGACATCTTGTAAAAAGGAGCATAATAAGTGTTTAAAGGGAGTTTAAGGTATTGCAGTTCTTTAATTTTATTCATTTCTTTTGTATTACGTAGGGTTAGAGTGCAGCAGAGTAAGTCTTACAGACAAGTACAACCAGAGCAACCTGTTTTAACCCCTCCACGCAACATTTTTCTGGGTGTGTGTACTAGGAATAAAAAGAAGGCATATCTGTTCCCAATTTTCACAAACTTCACGGACGAGCAGGTGAGTTTGCGCAAATGCATTTCAATGCTTGTTCTCTTCTGCTTCTCCTAATATTGACATGTTTTAATGATGCTATTTTCATAATGAAGCGCCGATAGAATTTACATGAATGTATATGGACATTTTTTTGGCATTATTGGTCATAACTTTTACTATATGCAATTTTAATAGCTTGTCCAAAGTTCGCAAGATGTCTTTTTTCCAGAAATTGTTCCAGCATGTTACTGATGACAAGGTAAAAACAACATATATCTTTATTATGGCCATTCAAAAGGATAAACGGGTAATTCTCCTTCAGGTGTTAATATTTGTTCTTACAGTATGTGTTGCTTTATGTTTATCTTAGGGTTTTAAAGGTGCTTCTGTTGAGACAGCATATTTTGGAACAGTAAAGGCTGATCCAAACTTTAATGCCCAGAATGATGCTGCAAAATTAAAGACAGCCATTGAGACCAAAGGTAAAACAGAGATTAAAGTTAAACATTTTCACGTTCCTTATACTGGGGGTTAGGAATCAGGAAAAGTTAGAAAGAAATTGCAAATAACTAAGAGACAAAATTTTTTGGTTATTAATCGCTTGTATGAAACACTTTACCTGTCACAGCTTAAAGACATTAACCCATGATTTAGAGCCTCCATCAAGGCATATGACTTTCTTCTTTCATTCAAATCTAATTTGTGCCCGCCAGTCTTACGCCACCCAACCCGTTCCAAGCTGGTATCGTACCGGCGACCTTCCGCATGGGAGTCTGTTGCTCTACCAAAGAGGCTAAAGACCATGGTCTCTAGCATCTGTCGCTAGAGCACCTTTAGAGGTCAGAGGAGTGAGGTTTACCTGCACAACAATTACTAGCTGGCCTCCGTTACACTGGCATCTTGGTCAGTGAATGGCGGAGGGGTGTCGCAGACGAAAAAGAGAGGGCGGGGTGACGAAAGTGAAGAGGGTTGGGGAGTCGCGGAATAAAGTGAAAGTGAACAGCGGATGGGGTAGGAGGGCGGTTGAAGAGAGGAATCGGTAAAATGAGGTGCCGGATCCAGATCTGGCGTGTTCCGGCACAAATTAAGCCCTGCCCACACGGCTCAGGGATGTGCTCTTGTAGCAAAATAATGCCTTTTTTTGTAAGAAAAATATCCATATTTTAAACTTTATAAACAGCTTCATGTAATTCTGTGAGAGATTGCTTCCGTTCCTTGTGTTTTTTTGTTCATCTTCTTATTTAGAGGTGCATTTAGCACCACCAGCTGGACAGGAGTGTGAAGGTTTTATGTGTTGTGTCAAAATATAGAAATAGAAAAGTACAAATCAAGGATTTGTGAAAGATGTTGGAGGAACTCGATATAGGACTAAAGGAGCCAAAAGCTTTCACCCTAGATTATACGCTCATCTTAACGGCACACACAACCAGAGTTGCTATCTGCCTCTTTTTGAAGCCAGTATGAAAGTGACTGAAACTGCAATTCATCAACTAACCACTTGAGGCTGGCTCTAAAATGGAGTTGATCCCCTACACTCACCATTTTTTATTTATATTGAGCCCTAAAATTCTGCATATTTAAGGGCATAGTTAATTAAGGGTAAGTATTGTGACCTCAGCTCAGTTAATTCCAGCTGCTGAATTTGGCATACATGGGGTTGGACAAAACTGAAAACACCTAGTTTTAAACCACAATAATCCATTAGTATGGTTTAGGGGCTCCTTTTTACGGCAAATACAACATTGGTTTGTCTGGGGAATGACAGATACAAATCCTGCACAGTGGTCAGGTGGATTTTGAGCCATTATTCTTGCAGAATATTGGCCTGGTCACTACGTGATGCTGGTGGAGAATAACTTTTACCAAAACACCCCAAAGTTGCTCAATAATATTTCGATCTGGTGACTGTGCAGGCCATAGATGTTCAACTTCACGTTCATGTTCATCAAATCACTCCGTCCCCAGTCTTGCTGTGTGTATTGGTGCATTATCATCCTGATACATGACACTGCTTCAGGATACAATGTTTGAACCAAGTAGTGCACATGGTCCCCCAAAATGGTTCGGTAGTCCTTGTCAGTAATGCTCCCATCTAGCACAAGGATTGGGTTTAGGGAATGCCATGATATTGCAGCCCAAACCATCACTGATCCCCCCCCCCCCCCCCCACCCCATTCTTCACTCTGGGCATACAACAATCTGGGTGGTATACTTCTTTAGGGCTTCTCCACACCGTAACTCTCTTGGATGTTGGAAAGACAGTGAAGGTGGACTCATCAGATTTTTACTGCTGGCACCATTGAAACCAAGATTTGACAATGGCATAATTGACTATAGGTTTGGCTATGGCAGCTTGGCCATATACAGTATATTGACCCTGTGGAGCTCCCAACGAAGAGCAGTTTTGGTGGAAACAGGAAAATACAAGTGCACATTTATTTCTGCAATGATTTAGGCAGCTGTGGTTTTATGTTCTTGTATACAATCCAGGTTAGCACCCGGACATCCCTTTCAGACAACATCCACTTGCGTCCACAGTTACTCCTGTTGGATGTGGTTCATTCTTCTTGAGTATGCTGATGGTGGTAGGCCTGGGTACTTTGGATCTTGATACATCACAAAGACTTGCTGTCTTGGTCACAGAAGCGCCAAAGAGTTCACTCTTTGAAACAAAAACAGGCATAAAACAAAAAGTGCCTCTGGAAGTGTGCTTGCTTACTTTGTTTTAGCATTTTATTACAGCCTTTAATATTGGTAGAATATATATTTGGTAAAGTATTTTAATGTAACCATGTAAATAAAATTGATGCAATACGTCAATCCCTGTGGAATTAAAAAACAGTTAACAGTAGCCCGATTCCCAAAGACTTGGCAACCCTGTGCACAACACATGCTCCTGTCCAGTTGGTGGCGCTATATGCAACAAAAAATGCACATTAAAAGAAGAAGAAGGCAGTCTTTTGCGGAAGTTACACGAAAACAACTGTGTTTAAACTGTTTATACAAATAAATATGGATATTTTAAATATGGATATTTTCCTTACAAAAACAAATACATTTGCTTAAGAACATGTTTATTCTCCCACCAAAGCTGTGTGAGGCAGTTTTTATAACAGATGGATGAGCTTTATTCAACATAGGCTCATTCTGAAAACGTAGCCCTATATACATTTCTGGAGTTCACGAAATATGTAGCCAGAGGTACATATGGCTGCATTTTATCTTTAAACTGAACACTACAGGGCGGTATGACGCCGTTCCTTGTCGCGCTTACCAGCTGACAGCTTGCCTCTGTGTGGACGGCTTTCCCACTGTTACCAGTTTGCCCAGTAGCTCACCATGTACAGTACGTCGGCAGACTTGAGATGCAAAGAGGAGTTAGTCACGATGACAGAGTTTGAGTCCGGTGAAGAACGATTCCAGATAAGACAAAAACAAGCCAAAAAATAAAATAAAGAAGTAAATAACAGGGTGAGAATGTGGTAAAATCTGAAAACATTGTAAAAATCAGGCAAGGGCTTTTCTTTTCCTGAATTGCTTTCTAAATCTGTCGGTTGGGTTTAGGGAAGTGGGTAGGCGGGTCAATTGGTGCTTTTGAAAACACTATTGGTTGGTTTAGGGAAGGAGAAGAGTGGGTCAGTGGATCGGTCAGTCGGTCAGTCAGTCATTCAGTCAGTCGGTCAGTCAGTCGACAACGGCCTCTGGTGCATTTACGCTAGAACAGCAGGCATGAATGGCATTCGGGATAGAAATTTGAGATCTGAAAAAGTGTACACAGGTCCTCTGGTGGATTTGCGAAAACAAATACTGCAAAATTTTTTATAAATAAATAAACGTAGCTCCTGGGATGTATTTGGCACACTTCAGAAATGTATATAGCGTTACGTTTTCAGAATGAGCCTGGGTTGACTTTATTGGGCTTAAAGAAAAACACCTACCCATCGCCATTGTAGAGCTTGAGTTGTTTTTGTTTTCTTCCTTGACTCAGATTGGATTCTACTGAAAGAAGAAAGTCTTGTACACCAATGGTGAGTAAATAATTGGCTAATTTAAATTTTTAGGTGAACTAACACATACATTGCAACACATACTATATGCCTATGATTCCAAGGGACCAAAGGCAAAAGGCTTGCACAAAGCACTGCTGATCCTTATGTTACAGTGTAACTGTATATTTAATACCAAGTAATACTAATTAATTACATGAACCTGTTACCAGCTGTATGGTTAGGCTTAGAAAGAGGGTTAACTATAATTGTGCATAATCTGTTGTTTTCACTTTAATACTGTATGTACATTCATCATAAAACAAGGACAACTTAATATTAAATGTTATCACTGCTTCTAGCTCTATTGCCCTAGTTTCATTCTGCCAAATTTCTGCGTATTGTGAATGAGATCATAAACGTTTCCTGTTTCTGTTTTGCTCTCTTTAAGGTGTGGATGAAGCTACTATTATAGAGGTGCTAGCAAAGAGGAGCAATGCACAAAGACAGCAGATCAAAGCGGCTTATCAGCAGAGTGCAGGAAAAGTAAGCATTTTTTGATATGTGTATATAGTACTACAGTAAATATATATATTTGAAAAATTCCAAAGCCTCCAATATGTAAATACGCAACATTTGCTTGAATGCAGTTGTTAATTCACCTATTGCTTATTGAGGCTTTTCATTCCACCTTAAGTTACAACACAGACTCATTGTGGATACATACTGTTTACATTTGTGGAGAGTGCAAATTATGTAGTGTCTGGCTGCATTTCGTTTCTGAAATGAACGTTACGGGGCGGTATGACACCACAGACAGCTTCTGTTCCTTTTCGCTCTACCAGTTGAGAGCTTAATGTTACCTTCATATGAACAGCTTTTCCGGTTTTACCTGTTTGCCCAGTATTATTGCCCCCAGGGACGGGGATAGGTGAGTCAGTTGGTCAGCCAGTCAACAGCAAGATGTCCTGGTCGGCTGAAATGTAAATTGTGCCCTCTGGTGGATTTATGCAAGAACCGGACGTGCGAGAGAAATTTGAGCCTCTGGTGCATTTGCAAAAACAAAAAATGCGAGTAGATGTACCTCCGGTTACGTATTTCACTGTCCCCAGAAATGTAAACCTGGGTATGTATCTGCAATGGGCCTGGGTTGTTAAATAATGGTAAATAATGATGGCGTTTTTCTTATGAATGGACACTAAAAAACAACATAGGCCATATATAGCGGTACGTAATTTCATTTTAAAATGAACGCTACAGGCCAGTATGACGCTGTTCCTTTTCTCACTTACAGCTGAACGCTTGCCTCCGTATGGACGGCTTTTTCCACTGTTACCAATTTGTCCAGTTAGCTCGCCATGTACAGTGGTGGATTTACGCGAGTAAAGCAGGTGCGAATGGTACACACAAGAGAAATTTGAGATCTCAAAAAGCATATACAGTGGCCTCTTTTGGATTTGCCAATCCCCACTTCCACCCCTACTCCTCCCCTTCTCTGATAGGGCGGCACGGCGGCCTAGTGGTAAGCACTGTTGCCTCACAGCAAGAACGCAGGAGGTTAGGCCCCTCTCCGAGCCTGTTGGCGTTTCTGTGCGGAGTTTGTATGTTCTCCCTATGTTCGCGTGGGTTTTCCCTGGGTTTTCCGGTTTCCTCCCACCATCCAAAGACATAAACCTTAAGTAAATTGACTACTTCAAAATAGCATCCTAAGGCAACTCTTAGTCATATATATCTCAGCAGTTCACAACCGGTAGAGTTTTCGAAACCTACCTGAGCTCAAACTCTCCTCTCGCCCTTCAAACAGGAGGGATCCCCAGGCTCAAGGATATTCTGAGCTCAGTGCTCTCTCCCGAGACAGCATGCCAAACATGCATTATTTTCAATCATCAGCTAAGTGTGAACTCTTGAAAAAAAAACTGCAAAAAAATTAGCTCCTAGGATGTATTTGGCGCACTCCAGAAATGTATATAGAGGTACGTTTTCAGAACGAGCCTGGGTTGCAAAGCAAGTTTCACTCAAAAATGAAAATTCTCCCATCATTTACACACCCTTAACTTGTTTGAGAGTTTTGTGAACACAAAAGAAGATATTCTGACACAAGTTTGATACCTGTAACCACCGACTCTTGTTTTGATCCTACCATGGATGTCTATGGTTACAGGTTTCCAACATTCTTTAAAATATCTTATTTTGTATTCAACAGTAAAAAAAACTCCTTTGGAACAAGTTAAAGTTGAGTAAATGATGACAAAATTACATTTTTGGGTGAACTATCCTTTTAAAGCATTATTTCAATATTGAATTGTTTTTTTTTTTAAACATAGTCATAGTTAAATATTAAAACATATATTTTAAGATTTTTTTTGAGATATTAGACTTAGACTAGACTTTATTCTAAATGCTGTACTACTGGAAGTAACGTTTTTATTTTTGTTGGTGATTCAGCCTCTGGCAGATGAACTGAAAACAGCTCTTAAGTCACATCTTGAGGATGTGGTGCTCGCCTTGTTGATGACCCCCCCTGAATATGATGCTTTTGAGATGAGAAGCGCCATGAAGGTACAGCTTACTGATCTTATTGCAAAATATACAGCATTTGAAAATATATTCTCTAAAGACTTAAAGAGACAGTTTACTCAAAATTGAAAATCTACTCACCATTTAGCTTTTACTTTAATATTTTTCTCTGTTGAAAAAAATTGGAAAAGCCATTGACATCCTTAATAGGAAAAAAAGGCACAATGCAAATCAATAAATACCAATTTCAAACATTCTTCGAAATATCTTCTTGTGTGTTCAACAGAAGAAGAAAAAAAAAAACTCAAATAAGTTCAGATCAGGTGAAGGGAGTAAATGATGAGCAAATTTTCATTTTGGGTTAACTAATCCTTTTATAAATAAATGTGCTTACCTGTGCTTAATTGATCTCAGGGTCTTGGTACAAAAGAGAATGTCCTGAATGAAATTCTGGGGACAAGAACAAACAAGGAGATTACGGCAATAAAGAATAGTTTCAAAGAAGGTAACTAGAAGGACATAAATACTACATCCCAAAGCAGATGTACTGTATGTGTATGCTGCTGTGATTTTTCGGTAACACTTTAGTTTAAGTAACCATTCACATCATTTAATAGTGTCGTAATACATGCCTATTATTAAGATATTACCTATTTATAAGCACTTGTTCAGTATGATCTTATTTTACATCCCTAATCCTACCCAATACCTAAACCCAACTACTACCTGACTAACTATTAATAAGCAGCAAATTAGTAGTTTATTGAGCTAAAAGTCTTAGTTAATGATTTGTTAGTAATGCAAGAAAATATAATCTGACCCCTTTTCTGTTATGCAGTCTATAGAGAGACCCTGGAGGAAGATATTAAACATGATGTTAGTGGGAATTTTGAAACTGCCCTGCTTTCCCTTTGCAAGGTAGAAAAAGTGCAATATTCACTGTCAATTTAATTTGTATGTGCATTGCATAAACAATTACATATTAATGTCTCATAAGGCTACCAGAAGTGAAGATCGTAAAATTGATGATGGACTGGCTAAGAGTGATGCAAAGGTAAAGACATTTTACTTACTTATTTATGTTTTATTTATCTATTTTTGAATATTCAAAGTTGAATATATATTAGTATACACTACCTGACAAAAAGCAAATAATATCTTGACTTCTAGTTGATCATTTGATATCAGAAGTGGCTTATATGAAAGGCAAAGACCTCTAGATTACACTTATTTTACCAAAATAAAGTATGATCATGCCTTGATTTTTAATTATTTAAGTAGGACAGTAAGGTCTGAATTTGCTTAGACAAAAGTCTTGTCACTTAACAGAAATAATGTACAGTATAGAATAGAAAGTCATGGTGCATTGGAAATAGAATGAATATTGTGTATGACTCTTATGAGCTTGGAGGACTGCATCCATGCATCTCTGCAATGACTCAAATCACTTATTAATAAAGTCATCTGGAATGGCAACGAAATCGTTCTTGAAGGACTCCCAGAGTTCACCAAGATTCTTTGGATTCATCTTCAATGCCTCCTCCTTCATCTTACCCCAGACATGCTCAATAATGTTCATGTCTGGTGACTGGGCTGGCCAACCGTGGAGCACCTTGACCTTCTTTGCTTTCAGGAACTTTGATGTGGAGGATGAAGTATGAGAAGGAGCGCTATCCTGCTGAAGAATTTGTCCTCTCCTGTGGTTTGTAATGTAATGGGCAGCACAAATGTCTTGATACCTTAGGCTGTTGATGTTGCCATCCACTCTGCAGATCTCTCGCACACCACCATGCTGAATGGAACCCCAAACCATGATTTCCTTCACCAAACTTGACTGATTTGTGTGAGAATCTTGGGTCCATGCAGATTCCAATAGGTCTTCTGCAGTATTTGTCATGATTGGGATGCAGCTCAACAGATGATTCATCTGAAAAATCTAACTGATGGAAGTTGAGTTATTTGTTGCTGCTACAACTGTAATCGAATGTCTAAAAGTGATTTTTGTGTATTTTCATCTTTACTTATGAACTTATGATGTGCAATCCAGTCAACATGCATTCAGGCTGTGTTTAATAATACTGTATCCCTGTTTTGTTTTTAACAGTGTTCATTCATTCATCTATTCGTTTAGATCCGTTCTGTTTCTAAACAAATCTAAACGAAGTTCAAAAAAGCTGTGTTCTTATGATATTTCCATTGCTGGCATGCCCTTTATATATACTGCGAGCCTTTAAATTCATGTTTTTCAGACAAAATGTCCCTAAATGCACATAAAAATATTATTTGAAAAAGCACATATAGCTTAATATACTTTATGTAAGTATTCAAAACACATGTGATGCGTTGGAGATGCGAAATGGGACTACTATTCTAGAATTACCCGTATAGCAGTTGTGTTGGTGTGTAACAATTATGATGGTTTTTGAAATGGAAAATAATTTTAAAACAGAATGAAATTAGCATAGTTTGTTGCAATTTGCTAAATATCTGACCTCTCAATAACTTGCCAGTCACAATCATGTATTGCAGACTGCTATCAAGTGCACAATATATCTCTGATCTTATGTTGTTTCAGGCTCTGTTTGAGGCAGGAAAGAATCGTATCGGTACAGTTTGTTCAGTTCTGATTGACATCCTCACAAACAGGAGCGAAGCTCAGCTGTGCAAAAGTAAGATATCTGACTTTCAGTGTGATATAGTGGTGAAGTTCTGCTAATATTTACTGAGGAACTAACAGTGTTATTTAAAATCCAAAGTTTTCCAATATTATGGCCAATTTAGCAAAGACGGTTTGGCCAAAGATCTGCAGAGCGAGCTGAGTGGACACTTTGAAGACTGCATGATGACGCTGGGTAAATATACTGCACACATTTATTTTATTTTATTCTGTGTACTGTATTAGTGTGGGTGTGAAAAACAGAAACTAGACAAATGCTTTACTGTCCATCTGAATGAAGGAGTCTCCCTAAAACCTGTTAGCAAGACAGGCCTGTCCTTCCAGCTTTGCATGTTCAGTGTGTTTTCATTCACATGCCCAAAATGGATCGCATCAGATCCAAGAGTAAATAAATGTAAAACCTGTATAAATTGCATTCTTAATAATTTAATATCTCTTTTATGTTTTAGTGAAGGCTGCTTGGAATAAACCTGCCTACTTTGCAGAAAAGCTCCAACTGGCTATGAAGGTAAAGTTGCAGAGGAAGAGGTTAATTCGTTCATTCATTCTTTCAAATCTTTTATTATGTTAAGCACTGTTGAAGGTGAAATATCCAAATGTCTTCCAGTTTTTCTTTGAGGAACATTGTTTTTAAATATTTCAATAATTTCCTCATGAATTTGCTGGCAAACTGGCAATCCTCGGCCCATCAATGCTCCTAAAGGACTAGACCACAGGTGCCAAACTCAGTTCCTGGAGGGCCGCAGCTCTGCACAGTTTAGTTCCAACCCAAATAAACACACCTTATCAAACTAATTGAGTCCTTCAAGCTTGTTTAAAACTTACAGGCAAAGCTGCAGTCACACTGCACTTTTCTCCCCATAGACTTCCATTTAGACGCATACGAATGCGTCAGACCGGAAACGCAGGGTCATACGTCAAGTTTCACAGTTCGCTGCGATGCAAAGTTCCTGCTTGGTGAACTCTCACCTGCAAAATCGCATCACATGATTGCTTGAGACCAATCGAAGATCAAAACATGACCTCTCTGGACAGAAATTTAAAATATGAAGCAATCGCTCGCTTTTTTAATGTCTAATCATCTTGTTTAATCCCATCCCATTTTTGCAGCAGCGTACGACAGAATTTTGCAAGCTCAATCTCTAGTGTGACCGCAGCTTAAGTGTGTTGAAGCAAGGTTGGAACTAAACTGTGCAGGGCTGTGGCCCTCCAGGAACATTAGCTGCATCCCAAATGGCACACTATACACTATGCACTTATGGACTATGTACTTATGCACTTGCACACTCAATAGCATAGTATACAGTTGCAATCAGAATTATTCAACCCCCTGACTTATTAGCCCCCCTGTTTATTTTTTCCCCAATTTCTGTTTAACGGAGAGATTTTTTCAACACATTTCTAAACATAATAGTTTTAATAACTCATCTCTAATAACTGATTTATTTTATCTTTGACATGATGACAGTAAATAATATTTGACTAGATATTTTTCAAGACACTTCCATACAGCTTAAAGTGACATTTAAAGGCTTAACTAGGTTAATTAGGTTGACTAGGCAGGATAGGGTAATTAGGCAAGTTATTGTATAATGATGGTTTGTTCTGTAGACTATGGAAAAAATAAATAGCTTAAAGGGGTTAATAATTTTGACCTTAAAATGGGTTTTAAAAATTAAAAACTGCTTTTATTCTAGCCAAAATAAAACAAATAAGACTTTCTCCAGAAGAAAAAAATATTATCAGACATACTGTGAAAATGTCCTTGTTCTGTTAAACATCATTTGGGAAATATTTAAAAAAAAAAAAAGAAATTCAAAGGGGGTTCAATAATTCTGATTGCAACTGTATGCATGTAGTGTCGTACCAAATGGAACACTAATGTTTTTTTACTAAGTGGAAGTTCAAACTGTTTACCTGATGCCGTTTGACGGTTGCCAAATTAGTGAAATAAGTGACCAAAGTAGCAGATAATACCTGCCATGCATATAACCGCATTTACCAAACTATTTAAACTACAAAATAGAGTAGAATAGTGCATAAGTATGCGATTTGGGACGCACCTTGAGTTTGACACCCCTGGACTTGACCTTTCTTGGATGCTGCGTTTGTACCAAATCATAATTACAATCACCTGTTGGCATCACTTGTTTCAAATCACATCATTATTTAACCAATTTACCTGATTACTAGCCCTACACTGCTCCTGTCTCAACTTTTTTTGAACTGTGTTGCAAGAACCGAAATTGTAAAATGTGTTTATTTGGAAAATTTTTTTATAAATCCCGAGAAACACATTACATAATATTTGTTGTGTGGTCTGCAATGAAATGCAAGTCAAAGTAAATTTAGAAATCACTACTTTCGTTTTTATTTGCGTTTTCCATACTGTCCCAACCTTTTTTGTAAATAACCGGGGTGTCCAAATGGATTAGAGTCACCCAAATTTAGAAACCACCCGCTTTTACATTTTCTATTTTCTTAAAAACATGCTAGTCACACTTTATTTTAAGGTTCAGTTCTTGCTATTACCTACAGAATTTATTTTGCCTTAATACACTTTTTATTGACTTCTTATTAAAGGGAAAGTGAAAATTCCCTCAACATTTACTAATCGTCCGCTTGTTCCAAATCTGTTTGAGTTTCTTTCTTGTGTTGAAAATAAAGACATACTGAAGAATGTTGGAACCAAGCAGCCATTGACTTTTATATTTTGTTCCTACTGTTTATGTCAATGGCTAAAATTTTACAAAATATCTTGTTTTGTTTTCAACAGAAGAGAGAAACTCATTAGAGTTTAGCGTGAGTAGATGTAAAGAACTTCACATTTTAGATGAACTATTCTTTTAATGGTTAGTAAGGTAGTTGTTAGGGTTAAATATTGGGTAGGACAGACGTAGATCATGAATAATAGGTGCAAACATACAACAAATTTGTTAATAACTGGCATGTTAACAGTGAAAATTGGTCAATAAGCTGAAGTGTTACAAAAGTAACTTTCTTGCAAACTCTAAGCTGTTTGTTGCATCATTTTACTCACATGATTGCTACTCTGTAAAAAAAATAGCCGTAAATAAGCAGTATTACATATTTTGGGATTTTTCCTCGTTTATTTATGCTTTTGAATTGCATTATGGGATCTTGATTTTTCTTCCAACAACTTTTAAACTTGAAAAGTTTGAAAAAGTGACTTTTATTAACATTTTTAATCATTTAAAGTGATATATTGTCTGGGTTGGGGTTGTATATTATGCTACAAAAACTGCCAGTTCATTTTCTGTTATTTTCCAGACTTATTTATTTCTCTCTATATTATTTCTAATAGATTATATTATTTAAAACTACTTAAATGTCAATAAAAGTCACTAAAAGCTGGCAGCTAGCTCTCTGCAACTCTCACGTTCGCCCACTGAAGCTAACCAGGGCTGCGCCTGGTCATTACCTGTATGGGAGACCACATGGGAAAGCTAGGTTGCTGCTGGAAGTGGTGTTAGTGAGGCTAACAGGGAGCGCTCAACCTGCGCTCTGTGTGGGTCCTAACGCCCCAGTATAGTGAAGGGGACTCTACTGCTCAGTGAGCGCCATCTTTCGGATGAGACGCTAAACTGAGGTCCTGACTCTCTGTGGTTGTGTGGTTCGAAAAAGAGTAGCATCCTGACCAAATTTGCCCACTGGTCTCTGTCCACCTTGGTCTCCTAACCATCCCCATATCATAAATGGCTTCATCACTCTGTTTCCTCTCCACCAATCAGCTGGTGTTTAGTGGGTTGTTGCTAAACCGGATATGGATGGCCTGGAAGTTACTAAGAATTATTTATATTATTCATGAAATTTCCCATTTTATGTATTTTATTAACATCTACCCCCACCCCAACCCTAAACCCAACCGTCACAGTAATGTAAAAACAGTAGTTGTACCGAGTATTATTTATCTTATCTATTAAATTACCCAATAAATTGTATTTTTTAACGCCTACCCCCACCCCAACCCTAAACCTAACCGTCACAGTTCTGTTAAAATATTAATTATTGTTATAAAAAATGTCATTAAAATGTGCTGCTATATCAATGTGCATACTGCACTTCCGGTCAGCCACGTATCCTATCTAGACTTTACCTGTGTGGTGTGCTGTCTGGTGCATTATGGCTGCTGTCGCGTCATCCAGGTGGATGCTGCACACTGGTGGTGGATAAGGAGATTTCCTCCAATGTGTAAAGCGCTTTGAGTGTCTAGAAAAGCGCTATATAAATGTAAGATATTATTATTATTATTATTATTATTATTATTATTATTACTTTGTTAAACTGTAGTTGAATTTTTTACATCAAAAGTGGACAGAGCAAAGATCAACATCTCATAATGCAATTCACAACCATGAATAAACGAAAAACACTTGTGAATCACAAAATAAGGGAACAGCAAATTACCAGATCATTACAGTGTGCTTTATGAATAATTCACATCTGTAATATGACCTTGCTCTATAGGGTTTCAGAACCAACAATGACACACTGATCAGAATCATTGTGAGCCGTTCCGAAATCGATCTGCTGAAAATCATGCAGGAGTACAAGAGGATGTACGGCAAAACCCTTCAGGAGGCCATTCAGGTGAGTCGCTGAAACTCATAATGGGTTAAAAAAAACTTTTAAATTATGCTTCACATACTCTGATGTATTTGCAGCTGCATTTCTGAATAAAACTGTGGCTCCTGTTTGTCTTCTGCAGAATGAAACAAAAGGAGATTATGAGAAGATCCTGCTGGTGCTCTGTGGCACTCAATGAACGCCTATCTTTAATATTCAGCCGAATATACATCATTTTAAACATGTTTGATATTTTTATGACCATTGTAGACACTTAATCTCTTCTAGGTGTGGCTCTTGAGGAATTTTACATTAAATAATCTATAGTGCAACTTGTGTAATAGATTTCTTTGACCAGTATATTACACTCAAAGATGTGGTTTAAAAAAATCTCAACTTTACAAAAAATCACTAGAGTTTAACAGCTGAATTGTACCATTTTTCAATCCATTCAGCTGATCTCTGGGCCTAGCGGCATAACTTTTAGCTTAGCTTAGCATAAATCATTGAATCGGATTAGACCATTAGCATCTTGCTTAATAAGTTTTGATAATTTTCCAATTTAAAGCTTGACAGCTAGGGTGCTGGAAAAAACCCCGTAAAATAACAGCCGTTAAATTACAGAAATTTACTGTAAAATAACAGATTCAATTACAGAAATTTACCTGAAATTTTAATTTAAGGTAATTTCTGTTATTTAATGTCTGTTATTTTCCAGTAAATTTCTGTAAATTAATGTCCGTTATTTTACCGTAAATTTCTGTAATTTAATGTCCCTTATTTTACAGTAAATTTCTGTATTTATTGTC
>CAIGQZ010032318.1:5622926-5645952 GCA_903798205.1 Danio tinwini
ACAGTAAATTTCTGTAATTTAATGTCTGTTATTTACAGTAAATTTCTGTAATTTAATGTCTGTTATTTTCCAGCAAATTTCTATAATTTAACGGCTGTTATTTTACAGTAAATTTCTGTAATTTAATGTCCGTTATTTTACAGTTTTTTTTCCGGCACCCCAACTGCCGGAAATAAACTGTAAAATTACAGATTTTTTACAGTGTAAGCTGTTGTTTTAAGCTGTTGCTATTTTCCAGGTCAATGTGTATAGGAACTACACTCTCATTCTAGAGTAATAATCAAGGAACTTCGTTGCCGTAACATGGCTGCAGCGGGTCCAATGATAACAAGGTCACAAACATGGAGACATTTGTGAGAGACATTTCAGAATCCTTTTTAGGCAGTGTGTAAAATGACTGCGCTTGCTGCAGCCACGGCAGCAAATTTCCTTGATTATTACAAATTATTTTGTATATTAAAAACCTGTAGCAGTGGACTTACATAGTAGGAAAAACAAATGCTATGGAAGTCAATTTTCTCTGTGTGATAGATATAGTAGATCAATCAATCCTTCATTGGATTTTGGTGTCACCCAGTGGCTTAAAATTAAAATGTACTCACCATTTGCTCGCTCTCAGGTGATTCCAAACCTTCATGAGTTCCCTTCTTCTGTTAAACACCAAAGAAGATATTTTAAAGAATGATGGCAACCGGTAGCCATTGTTTCCATATAGTAGTAAAAGCAAATAATATGACTGCCAACGTCTACCTTTACAAAATTTTCCAAACTATATTCTCATGTTTGTTCAACAGAAGAAAGAAACTCAGACAGGTTTGAAGTTTGTGATGAGTGAGTAGTAAATTATGACAGAATTTTCATTTTATTAGGGACTGTTTCTTTAAGAGTCCAAGGGTTTAAATTTTTAAGGGGTGCTTCAGAGTGTTTTTAAGGCTTGATTGTGTCTATAGGGTGCAAGGTTGCAAGTTTTTTACATATCTTACCTTATTTTTTTACTGCAGCTAGATGTTGTTTATGTTCACATGGCTACATTACACAAAAACTAAATTTTAAAATGTGATATTGCAGATGTTTAACATGAACTTTATGGGCATAAATGATTTCATTGCAATATTTAGAGATTATTTTACATAGGAAAAGCAAATTTGGAGTATAAAAAATGTAACAAAATATAAAATAGCAATAAAAATAGCAATTAAATCGGCTTAAAAAGCAAAAAGGTCGCTGGTTCGAGTCTCGACTGGGTCAGTTGGTGTTTCTGTGTGGAGTTTGCATGTTCTCCACGTGTTTGCGTGGGTTAAATATCAACTTCGAAACGGCTCTGGGAATAAGTAAGTAAAAATAAGCTTAAAAGTTATAAGCTTAGTCACTGATTATCAGGAGTCACCACAGCGGAATGAACCAGCAACTATTCCGACATATGTTTTACGCAGCGGATGCGTTTACAGCCGCAACCAGACACTGGGAAATAATATGATTGTAATAAAGCAATTTTAAAAAGGCAATTAAAAGAAAGATGCAAAAATAAATGATACTTTAAAAAAGTTATAAAAATATATACCATAGACAAAACAATTAAATATAAATAAAAAACATTTAAAAATATATATAAAATATATGGAGTACATTTTATTTACTGTAAGATTTCTGACTTTAAAAAAAACTTTCACTTCAGTTATAAGCTGCAGAATATCTTCTTTTAAAAAAAAGCCTAAACAATATGAAGTTTCCAGTATCACACCACTTTGCATTCACATATTTTAATCCAGAGGAGTTTTTGTGTCTATCTAGAACAGCCCGTATTATCCAGCTTGTACTGAGACCAAAATAAATGGTGCATGAGAATCGGATTGATTTGTAAATGCAGGCATCAGCTCAAAGTGCTTCATCTGCAGGCCACACAAGAATCAGTGCATCGTTTACAGAATGACGTTTTCCCTGCATCTGGCTCTTGTTTTGTCGACCATGTCTTTAATACCAGACATAACCTTTTCATATGAGCTTCAAGACACAATTCACACTTTGAAGGAGGAGAATGCGTTCCTGCATCACCGGCTGAAAAACCTCACACAGGCGCTCAAAGAAATGAAAAAACTGCTTCTGGATCACTCGCATGGTGAGAATTCACTTTAACGAAGACCTTTGTTTATTTTATATATTTTCTATCATTTTCTATCGTTTTTGTCATTTAATAAAGCAGATCATGTGTCCACAGACTCAACTGTGAATCATAACAGTGAGAAGTTGCATGCGTGGAATGAATGGATTAAAAACGGTAATACATGACTTCTTTTTTAGCTTTCTTATGTTGTACTGTGATGCGATTCATTGTATTTACTATTGATGGTTTCATAAATGTCTTTTAATATCCTTGAATGTTTAAAATCCTCAAAAGGTTGTTTATGGTTAATTATTATTGTTTATTATTATTATTATTATTATTATTATTATTATTATTATTGTGGGTTTCCTCCGGGGGCTCCGGTTTCCTCAAAATGTCCAAAAACATGTGGTATAGGTGAATTGGCTAAGTTAAATTGTCCGTAGTGTATGTGTGTGAATGAGTATGTATGGATGTTTCCCAGCGATGGGTTGCAGCTGGAAGGGCATCCGATGCGAAAAAACACATGCTGGATAAGTTGCCGATTCATTCCGCTGTGGTGACCCCAGGTTAATAAAGGGACTAAGCCAAAAAGAAAATGAATAAATAATAATAATAATAATAATAATAATTATTATTATTTTTTTTTTTATTATTTTTTGTCATTGATATAGCATTAACTTGAGTTTATAAGATACTTTATTATTCATTCATACATTTTCTTTTCGGCTTAGTCCCTTTATTAATCTGGGGTCGCCACAGCGGAATGAACCGCCAACTTTACTAGCAGATGCCCTTTCAGCCGCAACCCATCTCTGGGAAGATACTTTATTATATCAAATTATATTATATTATATTATATTATATTATATTATATTATATTATATTATATTATATTATATTATATTATATTATATTATATTATATTATATTATATTTGTTTGATGGCGACACAGTAGCTCAGTGGTTAGCACTGTCACCTCACAGCAAAAAGATCGCTGGTTTGAGTCCCGACTGTCAGTTGGCATTTCTGTGTGGAGTTTGTTTGTTCTCCCTGTGTTGGCGTAGGTTTCCTCCGGGTGCTCCGGTTTCCCCCACAGTCCAAAGACATGCGCTATAGGTGAATTGAATACACTAAATTGTGTGTGAATGAGTGTGTATGGATGTTACGCAGCACTGGGTTGCAGCTGGAAGGGCAGCCGCTGCGTGAAACATATGCTGAAAAAGGGTGACCCCAGATAAATAAAAGGACTAAGCTGAAGGAAAATGAATGAATGAATATTTGTTTGACCCACATTCAATTAGCATATTACGTTCTTTATTACGACCCTTTGGTTTTCATGCAATCTGGGAAAATAATATAAATAAATAAAAATAATAATAATAATAATCAACATGCTTATGTTTAGTGTTTTGTTTGTTGTTTGGTTCTCATTGACTAGACTGGTTTTTTCAGCACTGAAAAAAGCAGAAGTACAAATAAGCAAAATGAATAAGCAAATGAATGAAGTAAATGAAGTAGCAAATGAATACAAATAATGTTCTACTGTTTGCATTTGTATATAAAAGATGTTTCAGAAACAAACAAATAACCTTAAAGGTCCAGTGAAATTAAAATAACATTATTTAGATGTTAGTATCAGTATGTTAGTTTTGAAGTATATCTATAAGCTAGTAAAATAATGACAAAATTTATGTTTAGAAGAACTTTTTTGTCAGACAATAATAGCTCATTCTGAAAATGTAGCCCTATATACATTTCTGGAGAGCGCAAATTATGTAGCCAGAAGTACGTATGACTGCATTTCGTCTTTAAAATGAATGTTACGGGGCGCTATGATATACTTTTCGCGCCATACCTGCAAACACTCCCGTTTTTCCCGGGAGTCTCCCGTATTTCAGACCCGTCTCCTGTATGGTTCTGTCTCTTGGAAAACTCCCGGAATTTCACCCCCACCCCCCGGCTCCTCAGCATTTTGGTACAGTCCGGCTGAAACCTGGTGCTTGTAAGCGTGCTCTTCTGGTCGCGCGCAACCGTCCCATCTCCCCAAATCTCTCACCCTTCCTCGCAACCCCTCCCCTTACCCCCCACGCTCTTCAGTTTGCGCACACACCCCCACCCCCAACCCCCCACCCCCGGTATCCCGGAATGTACAAATCAAATGTTGGCAGGTATGTTTCGCGCTTACCAGCTGACTTTTCCGCTGTTACCTGTTAGCTCGCCATGTATATCCGTGAATTTCTGACAAAGAGAGGAGCTGCCCATTATGACGTGGTTTGAGTCTGGTGAAGAACGGTTCCAGAAAGCAGGTAAGACAAAAACAAAAGCCAACAAGTAAAATAAAAAATTAAATAACATGGTAAGAATGTGGTAAAATCTGAAAATGTGGTAAAAATCATGAGAGGACTATTCTTTTTCTGGAATGCTTTTTGGGAGTTGGGCGGGTCGATTGGTGCTTTTGAAAACACGATTGGTTGAGTTAGGGAAGGACGAGGGTAGGTCAGTAAATCGGTCAGTCAGTCAGTGAGTCAGTCAGTCAGTCGACAACGGCCTCTAGTGGATTTACGCAAGAACAGCTGCCGAAAATGGCACTCGCAAGAGAAATTTGAGATCTGAAAAAGTGTACACAGCGGCCTCTGGTGGATTAGAGAAAATAAAAACAACAAAAAAACTTACCTCCTGGGACATATTTGGTGCTCTGCAGAAATGTATATAGGGGTACGTTTTCAGAATGAGCCTGGGTTGTTATTAGACCTGCAACACCAAAGTTATACCCAGTTTTTCACAACTCATAAGGATTAAAACAAATGTATGTTATAATCTGATGTTTTTCAGGTATCAGCGCAGAGACTCATCTCATGTTAGAGCAAGCTTTCTGCCTGCCAGATCTTCACGCCAGCGCTGTTTTATACTTCCCAGAGGAAATTCTCCTTGCTCTGTCAGCTTTCTTTTGGATTGGGATCTTTCTCATGTAGATATGGTCATAAAAAAAGCTAATTCAACAATCAACAGAAAAGCTCAGGCCAATTTAAATTAGAAATAGCAGTTATTATTTATACATTAGTTAACAGAAACAAGCAACAATCAGCACTTCTAAAACATTTAGTAATCTTAGTCAAATTTACTATTATGTTTTTAAAATCAAATGCTGTATTGTTAACATCATTAATGAATGTACTGTGAACTTATGCAAGACTGAAAAAAATATGTATTATAGTTTATTATTATTAATTTATACACATTAGCTATAATGTAATAATGCTAACACTTACAAATTATGTTGTAAAGGTTTCCATTTTTATTTGATCAATTCAATTAAATAGTCATTAGCTGACTTAGTATTATTTTTTTATGTCAACATTTATACACTGCGTACATCAATAGCTTACTATTAATACTGCAGTGAAGCCTGGTTTTAAAATTATGTGCACTACCTGACAAAAGTCTTGCTGTCGATCTCAATTGTAAGAGCAACAAATAATAACTTCTAGTTGATCATTTGGAAAAGTGACAGAAGGTAGATTTTCCTGATAATCATCTGTTGAACTGCATCCCAATCATCACAAATACTGCAGAAGACCTATTGGAACCCGCATGGACACAAGATTCAAGTTTGGTGAAGGAAAAATCATGGTTTGGGGTTACATTCAGTATGGGGGCGTGCGAGAGATCTGCAGAGTGAATGGCAACATCAACAGCCTGAGGTATCAAGACATTTGTGCTGCCCATTACATTACAAACCACAGGAGAGGGCGAATTCTCCAGCAGGATAGCGCTCCTTCCCATACTTCATCCTCCACATCAAATTTCCTGAAAGCAAAGAAGGTCAGGCTGCTCCAGGATTGGCCAGCCCAGTCACCAGACATGAACATTATTAAGCATGTCTGGGATAAGATGAAGCAGGAGGCATTGAAGATGAATCCAAAGAATCTTGATGAACTCTGGGAGTCCTGCAAGAAAGCTTTCGTTGCCATTCCAGATGACTTAATTAATAAGTGGTTTGAGTCATTGCAGAGATGTATAGATGCAGTCCTCCAAGCTCCTGAGAGTCATACACAATATTAATAATTTTTCCGCTGCAGCATGACTTTATATTCTATACTGTACATCATTTCTGTTAAGTGACAAGACCTTTGTCTAAGCAAAGTCAGACCTTACTGTCCTAATTAAACAGTTTAAAATCAAGGCATGATCATATTTTATGTTGGGTAAATAAGTGTAATCTAGAGGTATTTGCCTTTCATTTAAGCCACTTCTGATACCAAATGATCAACTAGAAGTCAAGTTATTATTTGTTGTTCCTAAAACTTGCCAAGACTTTTGTCAGGTAGTGTATGACAAGTGCAAATAAATGCACACACACTCATAAAAATGACATTTGCTGTTTTTTCAAACTACTTGTTTAAAATGAACTGAAACAACACAATTCTTGAGTTTTTTTGGCACAACTTAATCGTTTTATGTTCAATCCACTTAAATTTGTTAAAGCTAATAAGTTAACTTAATTCTTTTATGTTGTCTTAACACAAATTGATTGTGTGCATTTATTACAGTGTATACTGTATAATCGATGTGTCACCAATAGTGTTACAAATAATGGCTAACCTCCTTCAAATGTATGTAACACTTTTATCTCTGACGACGAATGTGATGCTTTTGTTTTTCTTTGTTAGATCTGGGTCTTTCTGTCTAAAATGAATGTAAATAAAGAATAAAAACTCCAGTTTTAGATTCTGATTCCTGCTTATTTTGTCTGAGCTCATGAAAATGCAGCTTCTCACAGATAATTACTGTAGCAACATGAAATGATTCGTTGTCTATTCGCAGACTTTGTACATGTTTGATGTTGCACACTGCAAATATCACACCGGCCAGCAGAATCAGCCTTTGTTCAGTTAATTAAAATCACCCCCTTACATAGACTAGAAATCTGCCTATTTGTACTTTAATTTACATCTGATTGTGCTGAATTGATATAAACAAAGTCGATTTACATTTGCAAAAGACTTGCTATGTTTTGCCTAAAACCCTAGTTGACAGTAACTTTTTGTATAGACATAGAACTGCGTCATATAATTTCTTCCAAATTTAAAATAAAAATATGGTAATTTAATTAAATTTAGTTTTAACATTTAATTTTATCGTTTAAATGGAGAAATAAGGTAATCAGTAGTTTGCAGAAGAAAACAATTACATTTTTTAACAAAATTTAGTTTGTCAGAACAAAACTCTTATATTTGTTTTGCATCTTAAAATATTGTTAAAACACCAACATAATGTATTTTTATTGTTTGAAGTGTGAGCCAGCTCCAGACATCCATGCTAAACTGAAAAGTATGTTTTCGAATCAGCTTACTTTAAAGTAAACAAATATGTGCAATATCACACTCGTAGCAGTGCGATATAGCTGTATATTAGCACTGGCGGGAGACGTGCGTTGGCACGTGCCTTAGTGTCCCACCAGTGCTTATATACAGCCATATCGCACTGCTACGAGTGTGATAATACGTTTATACAACAGTTTGACGGCATAATCGTGTATATAAAAAAGAAAATCAAACACAGAGAGTCTAAAAACCCTTTTGTATTAGGAACTACTTTCTTCTGCCATTCATTCACATCTGCAGCTGACGTCAGAACAGCAGAAGCCATTACTTACCAGCATCACTTAAGAGCTAGTATTTTAATTATTCTCTAGCGTAATGTCTAAAATTATGACAAAACAGTTGATTTTGCTGACATTTTAAGATTATAACGTTGAACGTGACATGAAATGCCATCAGTCTACAGAGATATCTCTTTACATTATTACAGTCTACAGTATTTCTCTGTTGCAATCAGGATATCACAATAATTAACCCTGAAAAAAGCAGCGCAAACACTTCCAGACTGCTGTTCTGTTTGCGATAAGGAAAAATGTTAAACACATGCGGGCATTTCTTCTTTCTTTCTGCCAACACAACACACACTCCAGATCTGCGAGTCCCATCTCACACTCAATACACTACAATTACTTTGGTATAAATACATCACTATAAACATACAAAAGAGAGAGATTGACTTAGAATAACACTTACCAGTTCAATAATGATTTGATCAGCTGTAGTTAGAAATGATGCTGTTTTAATCTTCTAAGGGCTTATTATGCGGTCCTGTTGCCATCTTGTGGATTGACAACGTCAGTACTCAGTATGGCAGGCTAATGACCGCCGACGCGTTGTCTCTCAGAAATTATAAACATTTTAAAATAGGCACTATCCTTATAAATAAACTGCATAGTTGCAATCTAAACAACTACAGTCTCGACTAAAAAAATGTAGCTTCAAAAGTACATTATGTTGTCCAACAGCAGTAATATTTGTCAAACTGTAGAGTGTCCTCTGCTTGTTGCTGTATATGGGTGGAGTAATGCACAGGGGTGAAGGGTGAAGAGGCTGGTCGAGTGCTGTTACAGGTTACTATCAGATTCAAGAACCAGACAGAAGTGTTGTATAAATATATACAACACATTAGTCACAACATATTAAAAACCACTTGAATTTTCACCAGTTATGACATGTTAGAAATTCTATAGTTGTCACTTTGAATCAGTAATAGGCAGTCAGGGAGCGTGTGTGTGTGCATATAACACGGACATGTCTACAAGTCATAGTAACATGTGTTAGCTACCTCTTGGTAAGAATTTGTAAACATATTTGCAAGTTGGTTAACCCCTATTGTATCCCTTGTGAAGCACACGTCAGTGTCCTCTGGGTTAAGCCACGGCCACACCATATCAATTGCCTTCGAAATTCCAAGAGACTGGGGTGAGATGGTTGAGGTGGGGTGGGGGGTTATTTAATAAGATCCTGATAAGATTGAATAAGATCTAAATACGACCTTGGGTTGTAACGTATGTTGCCAGATTGAGGTAAAAGATGCTTTGGGATTTGAATATTCCATCAATTGAATGAGGTGATGAGCTTCACACAAGATATGGAAACTTAAGAAACATGGACAAAAGTGATTTTTAATAATTAGATTGATCCATACAAATTGCGGGAGTTTTCCTGAAGAAATAACAAAACAGGAGGGTGGCAGGAGATGTCTGTGAAATACGGTACTCACAGAAAAAAAAAGGGGTGGGATAAAACAAGATTATGTGACACTGATAAAATGAACAATATAAAGCTTGGAAACGTGTCTTGAGTGACGCAATGCATTCTGGGTGTTTAGGACAAAGGAGCCTGATTCCCATTGATCTCTATAGATTTTTTGTATTATATATAGACTCATCAGCAATAAACACACTACAGGTAATAAATAAATTAATAAACATAATGGAGACGTTTTCTTGCTGAAGCTCATTGGTGCTCTGTCAGTTACGCGTTCATTTATTTGAATCGTATCCGCCACCTCTGCATCTGTGCTCGGCTTCTCCAGTTACACTTCACCGTTGGAGACAGAATGTTACAGAATGCATATTATTAGCCTCTCTGAGTGTTTGTGAGATGGTTTTCAAAATATATTACAATAAAACAGTAATCTGTTGTAATTTTCTCTGGCTTACTGTACATTGAGCGCTCCTGCGTTTGTCTACAAACATGGCCGACCACAACTTGTTGTGACGAAGATCTACTGTTCCATATTTTGCATTTCTCTACTGAGGGCTCACGTTTCGATCTTCCATTCTATTCACATGATGTGAAGTCGCAGGTTTGACCAAACTTGAACTTTAGAACGCAGCGACAGTCGAAACTTGTCACTTGAGTTTCCAGTCTGCTGTTTTTGCATGCGTGTGAATGGAAGTCAATGAGGCAAAAACTGCAGTGTGTTACCGTGTCTTTAAACAGAGGAATGAAGACTGTCACTGCAGGTACTATGGTTACTACTAATGTTCGAGTGCGTTTATTTTGAACCTTGATCAAAACTTAAAAAAAATAAATGTAAAAAGACTTTCAGGTTTAACAAAAAACATGAAACAACAAAACAAAGTACAAATCAAAAGCACAAACTGAGATTAAATGTATATACAGTATGTATTTATGTGAGGCGTTAGTGTGTGTTATGGTCATTGAATGCACATCTCTAAATTGTGTATGAGTTTTAAATTTGGAAAGGAGGAGTTAAAGAGAGGTGGAAATTAAATTATTAGACATTACAATAAAGAAAGAGAGAGAGAGAAAAAATCTGTAATAATTATTTATTAAGCATTAATAATTAAGCTTTAAGCCTTGTGTTAGTAATGCAGTCAAAATCTGGCTGGAACTAGTTCGTATTTATCTGCATATTAAATGCACACCTTAAAAATAGTCATCCACCAATCATAATCAAGCTCGCAATAGCCAAGTAGTGTATTTAAAAAATCTATAATATTTTTAAATGTTATCAAACTCACACACAGGTGTGAAATGATTTATGTCAGCGTACAACAAACATCATTAGACATCTTTTATGAACAACCACTAAGGAGGACAATTGTTCTCGGTTTTCTCCAATGCATGTTTTAGTTTGTTACTTGTGGCCTCATTGATTTCGAGAGGCGTAGTATTGTTGGTGTATGCGTGTGCTTGTTTAGGGGTGGTGCTTCTACTCATCTGTGTGTCTGATGCTCCATCATTATATTCAGCCTGTTGCATTAATAAAGCTGAAGACACACATCGGCAAGCGCTTCTGACAGAGATGCTGCACCGAGGCTTAACATGTCTGCTCTGCTTGGGTAAGTGCAGCATTTTTTGCAATGGTTAAAAACTGAAATCATTGTATAGGCCTGGATAATCGCATAGTTAGAGTGTATAACTGTGTGTTATGTTATGTTCTTACTTTGTATTGTGCTTATTGATTCACGTGGAAATATTGATAATACAGTGTTTTATAATACAACACAATTAAGTTAACTTTTTTATTATCTTTTTTTCATATTTACTGTTAAGAAAGAGTGTGAAGAGGATGTAAAAAGACTTTAGATATAAACCCAATCAAAAGGTTAAAATATTGAATAATAGAGTAATAGAAGTAGCTTGCTATTCTGCTTCAAATGATCATGTTTTATTAAGTGATCATCTATTTATACATTTTCCTTTGGCTTAGTCTCTGATTTATCAGAGGTCTTCATGGCGGAATGTACTGCCAACTATTCCAGCATATGTTTTACGCAGCTAATGCCCTTTCAGCTGCAACCCAGTACTGGAAAATATTTTATCCAGTGTGTTACTTGCAATTTCTTTGCAATTGTTTGTGAAATATGTTTTTCACCTCAAGAAATAGGGTTTCATAATTAGTGTATAAAGAGATGATAAAATCATTAGTTCCCTTTTTAAAAATGCAAACAGTTTCATACAGTTTAAATACATTTAAATATATAAATAATTACACTCTTAGAAATAAAAGTAAAAGCTGTCGCTGGGATGGTACTTTTTCTTAAAAGGTACATTTTTTAACATATTTCTAAATTTAAGGTACATATTATCCTAAAAAGAAATGTACTTTTAGGTATTGATATGTGCCTTTACGGTACCAATATAGACTTTTTGGTTGCAAAAATGTACCTTATGAAAAGGTGACAGTGGCAGCTTCTTTACTTTTATTTCTGAGTGTATTTCAAAATGATAGTTTATATGTGTTATTCCACCAGAATAAAAGAAAGCAAAAACAAAAAGCATTCATTTAGTAATTTTACTGTTAGATATTCAAATTACTATTATGAAATACTTTGCAGTTGAATTGTTTTATGCTTTTTTTTGTGATTTTTTTTTCACATTTACTATTTGTTGGAATTATAATAATGATAATAACTGCAATTACTGCCGTCCTCCCATTTTGTTCTGATTTTTATTTTATTAACTTAATCTTAGCCAATCTTCAACATTTTGGTGCATAGATTAAAAGCTTGGTCTCATTTTAAAGAAGGCAGATGTTAGATTGTAGCTAAAGTGAAATATGTTTTTAAAAAATTTATAAAACAAAACTCATGTGCCTTTGGGTCCTATAACTAATACAAAGTCTGCCATGTAAATAGCAAATGCGCCATGGCCAACACAACTGACTCTTAAAGGGGATGGGAGATGAGACTCTGATTGGTTTAATGCACGTTATGCTCAAAACACACCCATAAAGCATTAAGAGAATAAGCACCACCTTGTTAGACCATGCACCAGGGCACAGACCAAATATTTCCGTCCTTAAAATAGCAAAAGTGTATTCGGACATACCTTCAATGCTTTTGTGCCATGTACTTTGCACTCACATCATTGAAATAGAGCCCTTTATGTTTATGAAAATAATAAAACAAGAAATGTATTTTTATATTACATAATTTTTTTTTTTGCAAAAGCAGTTTAAGCCTAAAATGTACAGAAAATCAAAGCTAAATATCCCGATAAATATTGATAGTCCAAATTTGAGGTTGATATTTCAAAAAGTGAGCTTTCAGTATGATTTTGTTTGGCTGCAGTACTAGACATCACCACCGGATTACATCCAGTTTCCATTGATGACTATAGAAGGGCGCCCCCTATGTTTTGAGGAATACAAATTTTTCTATACTTTTGACAATATTTATGAAGTAGTCATAAAATTCAAAATTATTACAGGAAGTTTGGTGGTATTTGATTTGAATTTAGCCTCTAAAAACATCTAAAACGTCCAAACTATTTTTACATGTGAATTGCTGTAGCAAAGTAATGTGTTATGGCATTATGCATTATGATAAGTATCCTTGCTCAGTAATATCTTTCAAGCGTCAGTCAACAGATATGAAAACTAGAAATTTAAAGCTTTCAAATGATATATAGATTGTCATGATTGGATTAAGATAAGACTACAATATTATGGTATACAGTAAATACATAACCGCAAACACTTCCACAGGTTGTAGGCTGACAGTAAATGTGTTTTAATATAACACTTTTCTTGTGGTAAAATATGTATTCAGTAGACCTTTACAATGATAATATATAGTTTGTCACAATAAGATTAGGACTGCTGATATAGTTAAAAAAATTGTTCGAATGTATTAAATATTAGTAGTTGTAAAGGTAAATTAGGGCCTGTCAGTGTTAGGTTTAGCCCCTGGATGTAAATAAATGTTCTCCCAAAGTTTTTTTTATTTACCACCAGACTCTTATGGCTAACGCTAGACAAAATAGCATTTTCCTGCTTGTCTGGAGTGCTTAGACTGTATTTGTAAGGGGGTCAAATATTCAATATTTTAATGAATTGCTAAACTGCTTCTTCATTTAATGGGGTGTTGTTCGGCCAAAGAAAACACACCCCCGTCTCCTGGCATCAGATCCCATTAGCTCACCCACCTGCTGCCTGCGGCCCGGGCCAGATGAGTCAGCACGAGGCTCAAGGGGTTTCGCTTTGCCTCTCATATCCCTACTCCACAAGGGTGTCAAAAGTACTCAAAAATGACACTCAAGTACAGATACTGAGAGCAAAATTGGCTCAATTAAGTTAAAGTTGAGTAAAAGTGAAAAATTGTACTTAAGTTTTAAAGGGATAGTTCTAAACCTAAGCTTCTTTTTGTTGGGTTAAACAGGAAAGAAGATATTTTGAAGAATGTTGGAAAGTAGGTTTTTGTAAAAGTAATATGATCTGTTTCCACAAACACACAAACGCTTTTATCTGTTAGCCTATCGATATAAGAGACAAAAAATGATTTTCTCCAATAATTATTACAGGAAGTTTGGTGGTATTTGACTTGAATTTAGCCTCTAAAAACAGCTAAACAGTTTTACATGTGAATTGCTGTAGCAAAGTAATGCATTATGATGAGTATGCTTGTTGCAAATTAGTAAATACTCAAATTTAACTCGATTAAGTTCAAGAATGGCCAAATATATGCCTGATTAAAAGAAAAAAGTTGTATTTAAGTTTTAAAGGAATAGTTCTAAACCTGAGCTTCTTTTTTGGGATGAACACGAAAGAAGATATTTTAAAGAATGTTGGAAAGTAGGTTTTTGTAAAAGTAATATGATCTGTTTTCACAAACACAAACGCTTTTATCTGTCAACCAATCGACATAAGAGACAAATATAGATTTCCTCCAATATTTATTACAGGAAATTGGGTGGTATCGGATTTTAATTTAGCCTCTAAAAACAGCTAAACAGTGACAGTAAAACAGCTAAACAGTTACTTGTGAATTGCTGTAGCAAAGTAAGGCATTACGATAAGTATCCTTGTTGCAAATGAGTAAATTTGCAATTTTGAATTCTCAAAAAAATTGAGTAAATTCTCAAATTTAGTTCAAGAATAGGTAAAAGTTTAAAAATGTACTTAATTTTTAAAGGGATAGTTCTAAACTATGGAGGACCAGGAGTGCCGGTTAGAAATAATATAAAGAATCAAATTATCAATTTAATAATTGAAGCATAAAAATGGATATAAATAAATCACAATTTAAATAAACAAATAATGGACAAATAAATAGAGATATTTAAATGTGTTTATTTAAGTTTTGTTTTTAAATGTCATTATATTAAACAATAAAACAATGCACTTAACTTTTAAATGTAAAATAAATAGACAGTTTTATAAATATTTACTTAATTCATGTTTTAAAACACTGATTTATCAAACAATAATAATTTATATTCATTCATTCATTCATTCATTCATTTTCTTTTCAGCTTAGTCCCTTTATTACTCAAGGGTCGCCACAGTGGAATGAACCACCAACTTATCCAGCATATGTTTTATGCAACGCAATCTCACGGCAATTCGTAATGTTTTGATTTAGTGGCTAATTCGTATGAATTCGTACTATCTAATTCGTACAAATTAGTATGATTTGCTCATCACCCAATGACAGTTGGGGTTAGGGGTGGGGTTAGGTGCCACGCCTCCTTTTTAAAATCGTAAATTTTCATACGACTGAACTCGTACAAATTCGTACGAATTAGCCATCAAACTGACAAATCGTAAAATACTTACGTTTCCTCGTGAGATCAGGCTGGTTTTATGCAGCGGATGGACCTTCCTGCTGCAACCCATCACTGGAAAAACGTATATTTATAGATCATTTAAAATGCATTGAAATGTTCAATTTAAATAGCTTTTTATAAGGCATTTGACAAATACATTTCTCTATTTGCCACTTGCTTTTTTTCCTTTGCTATGCTTTTCTCGAGTTGAAAATAAATCGAGTTTAAACGTGCCATTGGACAGTCCACACGTGGGCGCAGCTGATCAACTTTCGCCTCAAGTCAGGCTAAACCTTTGTGCACTGTAGTTTTCTCCCTGTTGGACAGATTTTAGAGAATCAGAAGGGAAACCTGAGCACTCGGAAGAAATCCCAATCAATGCAGGGAGAACATGCAAACTCCACACAGAAATGCCCATTGACCCAGCCAGGACTCAAACCGGCGACCATCTTGCTGTGAGATGACAGTGCTAACCACTAAGCCACCGTGCCGCCCTGCATGCAACATAAGACTCACACATGTTCACTTTGCACGTTCATATAATTCAAATGCTACTACAACAAGCTTCCAAAGTCATCACCCTGAGTCCTGCAGAATATTTACATACTCTACTACAGCATCGTAGCATCAGTCATTTTTGAAATACTCCGGCCATATTAGGCAAGCCTTGAGTATAAGTTCCCTACATGGCCACAGTGGCAATGAAAGCTTATGTGATCAGGTACAAACCTTTCCTTACAAGCTTTCTAACTGATCCTCTAAGTACAAAGCATCCTTGCTCTTTTCATGTGATGGTCAGTAAATGGAGGGTTTGCTGCCGTGTGGTGTGAAGTGGCCGGTCTATTGAAGAGTGTAAAGAGGTCTGCAGTATACAAAGGCTGGCTGTGATGATAATAGTGGTAATGAAACACAACCAAAATAGGAATATGCAGCCAAGAAAGGAGAGGAGGTGCTTGGAGATTTGCACAAGCATGTGTTTTGATATTTAAGCTACATTATGACTGGAATGATACTGTTTATGTAAGTAATTTTTATTAGGGATGTTAAGTAACTTGGAACTGTTTGTTTTTGCAGTGCCTGAATGCATTTGGTCAGATGAGGAATGATGCTATGGACTATTATCTTCCCTTGAAAGGCATCGATGAAGAGGGCTAGCATGTTTCGTCCTGTATGGAGCTCACTTCAGATGCCTTGCTTACTCTGGCTCTTCTTTCTGGCCTTTTCCATCAGGATTAATCCTGCTGCGTTTGAACTGGGTGAGTGCAACCTGTATTGTATTTTGGGTGCAAGTGTGATTTTTATTCCGCTGAACGGGCCCATAAAAATGAATGCGCGCCATGCAAATGTTTTATACGCTTGCATAATTTGACAAAAGGCTTGACAAAACGTTGTGCTGCTGCACGTGTAGCCTAGCAACGGCGGACTTCAAACTGCTCTAGATCCTCAAAGTGATGCTCGTCTGAATTGAGGTTTAATGTGGCGAACGATACACACTGAATTTCTGGAATGGCTGCAAACAGTATGTGAATGATAATGCAAAGTAAAACTTGGTGTTTATATTACTTGGCCTTCACTAATATGCACTTACGGGCGACTCGGTGTCGCAGTGGGTAGCACGATCGCCTCACAGCAAGAAGGTCACTGGTTTGAGTCTCGGCTGGGTCAGTTGGCATTTCTGTGTGGAGTTTGCATGTTCTCCTTGTGTTGGCGTGGGTTTCCTCCATGTGCTCCGGTTTCCCCCACAAGTCCAAAAACATGTGGAATAGGTGAATTGGGTATGCTAAAATTGACCGTAGTGTATGTAAGTGAATGAGAGAGTGTATAGGTGTTTCCCAGTGTTGGTTGCAGCTGGAAGGGCATCCACTGCGTAACACATATGCTGGATAAGTTGGTGGTTCATTCCACTGTGGCGACCCCAGATTAATAAAATGACTAAGCTGAAAAGAAAATGAATGAATAATATGCACTTACACTGAAATTGATCAGTTATTACGATGTATTTATTGTGTAAATACATGTTTTACATTGTACTAATAATAAAAATATAATTAATACATTTTATTTAAAGGCGCCTTTCTGGCAACTCAAGGACACTGAACAGTAAAACAAGAGCAATAAAACAACAAGAAAATAACATAAAAAGTAAACACAACAATAGTGCAGGTACAATTAAGTATTAAAAGCCATCTTACATAGGTGGGTTTTGAGTTTGGATTTGAAAAATGTGAGGGAGTCAATGTTTCTGATGGCAGGTGGTAGTGAGTTCCAAAGCTAGGGAGCAGAGCGGCTGAAGGCTCTATTGCCCATGGATGATAAACCAACAGAGGGAACAGACAAATGGAGGGAGGAAGAAGATCTCAGGGTGCAAGAGGGAGCAGTAATGTGGATGAGGGCAGACAAATATGGTGGGGCGAGATTGTGGATGGCTTTGAATGTTAAAATCAAAATTTTTAAATCAATTCGAAATTGAACAGGTAACCAGTGAAGCTGCTGCAGGACAGAGTTGATGTGATGAGAAGAAGGGGTTCTGGTGATGAAACGGGCAGCTGAATTCTGGACCAACTGAAGCTTACAGAGGGATTTATGAGTAATCTATACAAGATGTGACAAGGCTATGGACAAGAACAGCAGTGGCATGCAGGGTGAGAGAAGGGCGGAGACGGTTAATATTGCGTAGGTGGAAGTAAGCAGAGCGGGTGATGTTATTGATGTGAGAATCAAAGGATAGGGTGCTATAGAGGATGACACCCAGACTCTTGACCTGTTTAGAGGGATAAATGGAACAGTCTTCAATAGAAAGAGAAAAGCTGTCAGTTTTGGAGAGTGTTGATTTGGTACCAACAAGCAAAACCTCAGTTTTTGCACTATTTAACTTGAGAAAGTTAAGAGAGAGCCAAGATTTGATTTCTGCTAAGCAGACTGTAAGGGATGAAGGTGGAAAACAAGAAAAGGGTTTGCCAGAGAGGTAGAGCTGGGTGTCATCCGCATAGGAGTGGAACTGTATGTTATATTTATGGAGAATATTACCAAGTGGAAGGAGATAGATGATAAAGAGCAAGGGCCCCAGGACTGACCCCTGGGGTACACCCGAAGACACTGTGGAATGTTGAGAACTGAATGATTTGAGTTGAATGAACTGAGTGCGGCCAGAGAGATAAGATTTGAACCAGTCAAGTAGGACAATGGTGATGCCAAGGGAAAATAGTCTATTGATGAGGGTGGTGTGACAAATGGTGTCAAAGGCCGCACTCAGGTCAAAGAGGATAAAAACAGATATTAGTCCAGAATCAGCTGCCATAAGAAGGTCATTAGTAATTTTAATAAGGGCAGTTTCCGTGCTGTGGAGTGGGCGAAAACCAGACTGGAACTGTTCATACAGGTTGTTCTGAGATAAGTGGGTTTGGAGTTGTGTTGCTACAATTTTTTCAAGGATTTAAAAAAAAATATATGGTAAGTTAGAAATAGGTCGTAAGTTATTAAAATTCGATAGGTCTGAACCAGATTTTTGAGTATAGGAGTAATTGCTGCGGTTTTGAAGGAAGCAGGAACAGTTCCAGTGGAAAGAGAAGAGTGAATAATGGCTGAAATGAGAGGGATGAGAGAAGGGAGACAGGCTTTAACCAGAACAATGGGGAGAGGATCTAGGTGAGAGGAAGATGACTTAGATTTAGAAATAAGATTTGATATTTTTTGTTGTAGTTGTAGGGAGTTGAAAAGAGTAGAATAAATTTTCAGGTTGTGGAAGTTCGGATGTAATGCTCGGAAAGGATTGTGAACCAAGATGCTGGTGAATATTAAAGATTTTTTCACTAAAAAAGGTCATGATAGAATTACAGAAAGCTGTTGAGTAAAGAAGAGATGGTAGTAAGTCTGGGGGGTTAGTGATAGACTTGTATAGTGAAACTAGAGATGCGTTGTTACCTTCATTGGAACATATGAGATTGGAGAAATAGTTGGATTTGGTTAGAATAATGTGGTTCTTATATTGTAGGATGTGATTTTTATACATGTCTTTATGAACATTAAGGCCAGTTGTTCTATATAATCTTTCAATTTGTCTGCCTTTGGCTTTCATGAGCCGAAGTTCTGGTGTAAACCATGAGGCAGACTGAGAAAAAGAGACATATCTAGTTTTAAAGGGAGCAAAAGAATTAAGAATGTCATGAAGTCCAGGGTTATAATGAGAGACTAAATCATCTGATGTGGAAAAGTTAGAAATGTCAGAAAGAGAGTCAATACTTGTAGAGAAGGATTCTAAGTCAATATGTTTTATGTTATGGAAGGAGATAGTACGGGGAGGTTTGGTGGAGGAAAGAGGGAGTGCAAAACTAAATGAGAGGAGAAAATGATCCGTTATTGGGAGTTCATCAACTGAAAAGTCAATGGGTGAGACACCAGAGCAACAGATGAGGTCGAGGGTGTGTCCTTTAGAGTGTGTGGGGACATTGACATGTTGTTGAAGTCCAAAGCTCTCAAGACAGGATATAAATTCTCTAGTGAGAGAGTTATTAATATTATCCACATGAATATTAAAATCTCCTAAACTATAATATTCGGTGAGAGGGTTGTAATATGTGTTAAAAAAGCAGCAAATTCACTAAAAAAGTTATTATTTAGTTTGGGAGGGCGATAAATTATGGCAACATATGAAGGTATGGATCCAGAGAGTTTACACAGCATAGGTTCAAATGAAGGGAATGAAGGAACGGGAACCGACAAGATTTTCAAACTCTCACGGTAAATCATCGCGAGACCTCCTCCCCGACCTCCTCCTGCTTGATTAAGCATCTGCTTTTAATTACATCTGTAATAAAATTATGTAATTACGTTTAGAATTACACTGTTGACCACCCCTTACACCTTAAAGTGGTGCTCCACTACTATATCATATTTTAAACTTTAGTTAATGTGTAATGTAGCTGTGTGAACATAAACAATATCTCTGAATGTAATGCGCTCAAAGTTCAATGCAAAGAGAGAGACATTGGCTTATACAGAGTTAGCTTAGCAAAGCCTACAGAGAACGTATTTGGGGACTACAAAAAATACATCCAGGCTGGTGACATCACAAGGGCTTTCGGTTACGTGCATTCACCACACGCACATGCCCTGCGCAGCAATGGGGTGTGGCCAGAGGTGCTGTAATGTTATAGCAGAGAAAGCTAAAATGCCGTCTAAACGCTGCTATTTCCACGGAGCTTGTTCTGTATTTGGGCTTTTTTAAAAGGACACGACACAAAGAGAGAAGTGCTTACAGTTTAATTTAATTATGCTTCAGAGAATTATAAAAATATATATATAGCTAGCATTTGACAAAGGAGAACTTCCAGAATCTCTCCCAGTTCAGTGCTGGATTCGGCTAAAAACTCCTCAGACCGACGAAGCTGTGGATTGTGAGCCACAACCTGTATTTTTATTTGTTAAAATGTATCAATTCTATGCACATTCTATTTCTAGCGTTAACCATATATTGTAACGGGAAATGCTGTTTAGCACACCTATCAATTTAGCTACAAATTCATCAGTCAAACTGCTGTAAACACCCACAATCTTCACCAGCGCTGCAGTGTCTCTCTATGCGGCCGCTTTTAGTGTCTCTCTATGTTCTACATCTCAAATAACAAACTTGGAAAAGACATGAGAACTTTTCTTATTACTTACACATGCTTATTCTGAATATATGTGAAAGACATTTGACAGATTTTATTTTAGAGAGCAGACCTGAGGTTCAGCTGTGTGCTCTTCATTTTCTGTCTGATTCAGCTACTGTTTACACAGCACTAAAGCACATGCTTGTAGGGTCGTGACATGGAGCCCATCCACGAATCACAGCACATTTTTAGCTGACCAATAAGAGCCTCTTGAGGGCGGGCCTTTTAGAGGAACTATGTCGTTCTCATGTTAGCTGAGTAGCTGTGAATAATCAAAGTAAGATATATATATTTTTTAAAATACTGTGATTTTCTACGAATGAAGCATGACCACACATTGCTTTGCATCTTATAAACACAACCAAGCCTTAAAAATACACTGTGGACTACCCCTACCTTACCACTAAACCTGTTCCCTAAACCTGCTAGTATCCCACCTCACTAGTGTTCACATTAGGAACACTGTACATACATTGCATTGACTTTTTTGATGCAAATACATACTAGTTACGACCTCCTAATATAAAGTGGGACCTAAATTGTTTGAGGCTGGTAACATGATACTTTTACTTTATTTTAAAATGGTCAAAAAGCTCTCTAAATGGTTAATTCCACATTAAAAATGTGGAATTGAAAAATCTGAATCAAAACCTTTAGAATTTCCATGACAAAATATAAACATATTTAAATTTACACTGTCTTTGAATAGTCTCAGTTGTCTTACTTTTATACAGCTCATTTGTCAATGCTGAAGTAAGTTTGTTTCTGTGAATGTGCAAGACTTGTAATTTATTACCTGCTGTATTGAAATACTGTACACTAGTGTGAGGAATAATAAAAACAACAACAAAACAGTGTGTATAATAAAACTGTAAGAAATACCAGTTTGTTGTATTGAGTACCATACAGTAATAAGCTGTTTTGTAATGCTAAAAATAACTCAAAGAGAATGAGACTGTAAACCCGAAACATAACAAAAAGCCTGCTCACATCTACTTTTGCATGAAAAAAGGGAATAAAACCTGCGGAAAGCTTGTAATATATATATATTTCAAAGTAAGTGGAGTTTGTTAAGGGATAGTATGTCATTTTTACCACTAGAGGGCGTGTATTTACAACAAACAATGACATATTTTGATGACTGAGTGTGGAGTTGTGGTCTTCATTACATAACTTGGGACTCCTGCAGAGATCATGTTGATAGATGAGCTATTAAGCAGAGTAGGCTAAAAGCTGTCAAAGCGATAAAATTACAAATTGTCGAAGGAATTGTTAATGAGACATCAACATGAGGCAGCACAAAAGCAGTGGAGTTTTTATTATTCCACAGTCCACCACTTACAGTTCTTCAGCTCGTGATCATGCGGAGAAGAAGCACTGTTTTATCCTACTAGATACATTTTAGGCTTCTGTTATAATGCTGCTAACATTTTAAAGTGTCTTCGATGTTTCCCTGTTTTATGTAAAAGCAAACTGAGAACCAAGCGTGTGTGACATCATTAGCATAATCGTGTCACTATTTAAAATAGCTTATTTCCAACCCAGTCTCATTATGAAAACGTAGTCCCATGAACATTTCTGGAGGCCGCGAAATACATCTGAGGTAGCCTACGTATTTTTGCAGTTTTTGTTTTCGCCAATCCGCGAGAGGCCGCTGTGTGCGCTTTTTTTACATCTCAAATTTCTTTCGCGAGTGTTGTTCGTGCCCACTGTTCTCGCGTAAACCCACCAGAGGCCGCTGTCGACTTATTGTTTGTCTGACTGTCTGACTGAATGGCCGGCCGGCCAATCGACTGAAACCCTCCTCCTCCTTCCCCAAACCCAACCAATTTTATCGATTGACCCGCCCACCCACTTACTTCCCTGAACCCAACCAACGGTTTACAAAAGCCGTCCAGAAAAAGCCCTCGTCTGATCTTTACCACATTTTCGGATTTTACCACATTCTCACCCTGTTCATTTTATTTTTTTGGATTCTGTTTTTGTCTTACCTGATTTCTGAAACTGCTCTTCCTCGGACTCTAACCCCGTCATCGTCGTGGTCAACTCCTCTCTGCGTCTCAAGTCCGCCGATGTAACATGACGAGCTAACAGGACAAACTGGTTGCGGCGTGAAAACCCTCCACAGGGAGGTGAGCGGTCAGCTGGTAAGCGCGAAAAGTAATGGCGTCATACCGCCCCGTTGCGTTAGTTTAAAAAAAACTAAATAAAGCCATACGTACCTCCGGCTACATAATTCGTGATCTCCAGAAACGCCCACGGGACTACGTTTTCAGAATGAGCCTGTGTTGCTTATTTCTCTGGCTTTTTAACATTACTTGAAACATAATGTACGTTCATAAGTTAGCAATATATATATATATAT
>CAIGQZ010032318.1:5646052-5677274 GCA_903798205.1 Danio tinwini
TGTGCCTTTAAGATAATAACATACATTTGCTGATTAGGATATTTACAACATATTACATTTGCTTTATGTTTAAAAAAATCATCAAATTACATGCTTTTCTTCATCATTTTTTTTCTATGCACTCTTTTCTCTTTTGCCTAGTGTTTTCAATCTTACCTGGAGATGCCATTGGGATTTTAAACAGCTCTCTGGTGCTGCACTGTACGGCGTTTGACTCTGTCCTGAAGTCTCCTGTACCTGTGAAATGGGAGAAAACCACTGGGGGTCTGGACAGGAGCACCCAGCAAATGGCCAATGGATCACTTTTTTTTCTTTGTTTAAAAGAGGAAGACTTTGGAAACTATTCGTGCAGTGCAAAGAGAGGCAACAAACAGATTCAGACCACTGTCATGATCAACAAAGCATGTATGTATATTCAATGCATTAGTGGATAATAATAGAATATGTAATATAGAATTGTAACAATTATTGATATAATGTTTTGATATGGTGATATATTAGATATATTGATATAGTGCACCCAAACATGAAAATTCTGTTATTTATTATTTGCTCTCATGCCGTTCCAATCTCCTGAGATCTTTGTTTATCTTCAGAACATAAATGAAGACATTTTAGATGATATCCAGGAGCTCTCTCATCCTCAATAGACAGCAATGGTTCCACATCATCTAGTAATATATAATAATATAAAACATTATATATATATATATATATATCCCCCATCCTCCCACCCCGTTATATGCACAACAGGAACCACAGGATAACTGTAGTTTAGGCCAAGCAATTAAATAAATTACATTAAATTTGACATTCGTAGTATCAGATGTGGGTTCAGAGTCCAAGATTTCATTGATGTCACATACAGTTGAAGTCAGAATTTTTAGCCCCCCTTTGAATTGTTTTTTCTTTTTTAAATATTTCCCAAATGATGTTTAACAGAGCAAGGAAATTTTCACAGTATGTCTGATAATATTATTTCTTTCTGAAAACGTCTTATTTGTTTTATTTTGGCTAGAACAAAAGCAGTTTTTAGTTTTTTAGGAACCATTTTAAGGTCAAAATTATTAGCCCCTTTAAGATTTTTTTTTGTGATTGTCTACAGAACAAACCATCATTATACAATAATTTGCCTAATTACCCTAACCTGCCTAGTTAACCTAATTTATCTAGTTAAGCCTTTAAATGTCACTTTAAGCGTCTTTAGGTGTCTTGAAAAATATCTAGTAAAATATTATTTACTGTCATCATGGCAAAGATAAAATAAATCAGATATTAGAAATGAGTTATTAAAACTATTATGATAAGAAATGTGTTGAAAAAAATCTTCTCTCCGTTAAACAGAAATTGGGGAAAAAAATAAACAGGGGGCCTAATAATTCAAGGGGGCTAATAATTTTGACTTCAACTGTATATTGATTTTCCACATTGTCGAAGTGTCCAGTTTAGCATGATTGATCCATTCCAATGACAGTTCTAGGTACAGTATTTACAATAGTGAATATAAGAGAGTGCTCATGAGGGGGTTTCCACCTCTGTACCAACAGTTTCCTTGTAAAAGTTGAAGAGGTTTTATAGACCTTTGCATTTAAGGATCTTTGCATTCCAGGATCTTTGGGGAAAACATTTTTTGTAACTTTAAATAAAATTTCTAGCACAGAATGACCTCCAGACATTCCCACATCATATGTAAAAAGGTATCTGTACACCTTAAGCATAAACTTTGTGAAAATATGCCATGTGGGTTCATCTGTAATCATATAAAGCTTCAAGAACAGATTTGGTTGCCCAAACCCCCCTGCACCCCCCGTAAAAATGTCAGGTCAGGGTGTACGTTTACTATGGGCAATGTAACACTTGCGTATTGCACTGCTGACTCTAAATGCAAATACTGCCTGTGGTAAATGCTGACATGTCTTTTACTGTCTAAAAATGATCCATGTTTAAATATGCCTGACAAGACTTTTTGGTATAGTTTCCCAGCTCTGGGTTGTGGCTACCCACATATGCCAGAGTAATTGGCGGTTCCCTCACTGTGGCGACCCCTGGTAAATCAGAGACTAAGCTGAAGAATAGTGAGTGAGGTAGTGAGTTTTTGGTTTACAAACTATTTAAACATTTTGTTATTAAAAAAGGACACATTCTAATGTCAAGTGATTTCTAGTGAGATGCTAATGGTCTAGTCCGGTTCAATGATCTATGCTAAGCTAAGCTAAAAGTGCACCCGCCAGTCCCGGAGATGGGATGAATAGATTCAAAAATGGTAAAACTCAACGTTTTAACTCTAGATGAGTTGTAAAATTAATCTCATCTCATTTTCGTCCGCTTTTCCGGGGCCGGGTCGCAGGGGCAGCAATCATAGGAGAGAACCCCAGACTTCCCTCTCCCCAGACACTTTCTCCAGCTCCTGTGGGGGATTCCGAGGCGTTCCCACACCAGCCGAGAGACATAATCCCTCCAGCGTGTCCTGGGTCTTCCCCGAGGCCTCCTTGCGGTGAGACATGCCTGGAACACCTCCCTAGGTAGGTGTCCAGAAGGCATCCGAAACAGATGCCCGAGCCACCTCAGCTGACTTCTCTCGATGTGGAGGAGCAGTGACTCTACTCCGAGCTCCTCCCGAGTGTCAGAGCTCCTTACTCTATCTGTAAGGGTGCGCCCAGCCACCCTGCAAAGTAAACTCATTTTGGCTGCTTGTATCCGAGATCTTGTCCTTTCGGTCATGACCATAGGTGAGAGTAGGAACAAAGATTGACCAGTAAATCGAGAGCTTTGCCTTTTGGCTCAGCTCCTTCTTTACCACAACAGACAGATACATCAACCGCATTACTGCTGCCGCTGAACCAATCCGCCTGTCAATCTTACGTCTCGTCCTTCCCTCATTCGTGAACAAAACTAAGCTAAAGTTAACCTATTTTTAAAAAAGTGTAGTCTTCCTTTAATAATAATATTGTCTTATTCAGAATAAGGCACATAAATGCATTACTGATGTCCATGTATTTATTAGCAAAAACTTGATTCTTTAAAAAGGAGAATTATGGAAACTTTTTGGTTATTTTCAACTACAGAAAAGACAAGCTTTAAATAAGAAAATTATCCGAACTTTTTTTTATGCTAATGGTCTAATCTGATTCAATGATCTATGCTAAGCTAAGCTAAAAGTTCACCCGCCAGTCCCGGAGATGGTGTGAATGGATTCAAAATGGTAAAACTGAACGTTGTAACTCTAAATGAGTTGTAAAATTAACCTATTTCCAAAAAAGTTGAGTGTTCCTTTATTAATTTTGACTATAATATAATAAAACATTTTACAGAACTTGGAGGTCTGCTGAGTGGATTAAAAATGGTAAAACTCATCTGTTTAAATTATTAAAAATTATTACAGGGGAAAAGAGTTTTATTACTGATTTACTTTATTGGATGTTTGAAAACCACTTTTCATTTTGACCCATTTATATTAATACTTAAAAAAAAGGTACTCCCCACTGATAGCATATGTACCTTTTTTTTTTTTACTGAATAACATCTTTTCAAAGACTGGTATTTGTGTTTGTTTTGCAGGCCTGCAAGATGTGTTCTTTCACCCCCAGTCCATGCAAACTGAAGAGGGATGTGATGTTTTCCTTCAGTGCGTCTCTGGTGATAGTTTTCCTCCAGCTCAGATAACATGGCTAAAGAACGGCAGAGTCCTCAACAAAGGAAACCAGATTCAGGTACAGAAATACACTGTTAGTAAATCAAATAATAGCTCTAATAATATGACAATGAATATCAATCTAAAGCTGGATTTATCATTAGTAATTTTTAAAGTACTAATAAGAAATCAAGATTTACACTCGAATGGACTTTGTTTTTGTTTGCCTGACAAACTGATTGTTTGGATGTTTAATAAAATGCCTTGCCTAATATTTCCACTAGGGACAGTATGGAGGAGGGAGTCAAAGGAAGACTTCAGGCACTTTGCACATGGCTAATGTCACCAATGCAGAACAAGGAATCTACATCTGTTTGACCCACAATCCTTTGCTCAATATAACTAAGGAAAGTCATGCAGCAGCTCTCACAGTACATGGTAAGGGAAACAAAACTCTGACCTTCCTATTGCTCACTGACTGATAATATTTCAGTGATGGTGTCTTTATTTCTGTTGCACAGGATCTAATGTTGATGTGAAGATTATTGAAGGCCCGCAAAATGTAACTGCGCCTGTTGAAATGGAGGCTGCTCTGCACTGCATCGTTGAAGGATTTCCTATTCCCATCGTGCAATGGTTTAAGGATGGAAACCCATTAGATGATTCTTCTAGACGGGATCTGCAGAAGGACGGACAACTGCTGATTTTTCAGTGAGAGATTTCTGTGGCAGATTATGGATATATTATATTAATTTAATATACTGTATATATTATATTATATTATATTATATTATATTATATTATATTATATTGCAATCTCACACTACATGTATATTAGTGTGAGATTACAACAGCCAAATGACTAGTATATTATGCATATAAATAAGATTTTATTTCTCTCGATTGGGTAACAACTTTTGTCCAATGCCTAATTAGCCAAACCTAATTATGCTATTAACATAATAAACCTAGTTAATTCTTCAAATTGCACTTTAAGCTGAATACTAGTACAGTTTCTTGCTAAATATCTAGTAAAATAATATTTACTGTTAACATAGCAAAAAAAAAAAAATTTTTTTTTAGAAATTAGTTACTAAACTATTGGTAACACTTTATTTTAAGTTAGTTTGTCTTGTTACCTTCCTGTTATTAAGATATTGACTGTTTATTAGTACTTAAAGACGACTAAAAGGTGTGAAAATATTCTTCTTAGGAGAGTTTTGCCGGAAGACGAGGGGCTGTACTACTGTGAAGCTTACAATCAGAAGGAGAAGGTGACATCCCAACCCGCCTACCTCCTTCCTGCAGGTACTTCCTTCTCAGACAGATCTGCTCTCACCATGGTATGGCAGAAAAGTTCTTTGATTATTATGCCAGAATGAGAGGATAGTTTCTAGTCATGTCGGCCTAGAAAATTGCAAGTTTTAATTTTCCATCAGCCTTAGTACACGATGTACAGTAACTACAGAAGTGTCAAGCTTTAAATAGGAAAATCATCAAAACTTTTTTTTTTTTTTTGAGCGAGATGCTAGTGATCTAATCCTATTTAATAATCTATGCTAAGCTAAGCTAAAAGTGCACCCGCCAGTCCCGGAGATGGGATGAATGGATTAAAAAATGGTACACAACTGTTTAACTCTAGATGAGTTGTAAAATGAACCTATTTCCAAAAAAGTGGAGTGCTCCTTTAACAATATTGTATATAATATAATAATACATTTTACAGACCCTGGAGGTCTGCTGAGTGGATAAAAAATGGTAAAACTCAACTGTTTAAATAGGAAAATTATGGAATTTTTTTTTGAGTGAGATGCTAATAATCTAATCCGATTCAATAATCTATGCTAAGCTAAGCTAAAAGTGCACCTGACTGACCCGGAGATGGGATGGATGAATTAAAAAATGATAAAACTTAACGGTTTAACTCTAGGTGACTTACAAAATTAACCTATTTCCAAAAAAGTGGAGTGTTAAAAATTATTTTGTTTTATTAATAATATTGTCATATTCAGAATAACGTACATAATTACATTACTGATGTCCATGTATTAATTAGCATTGTCTTAAAGGAACACTCCACCTTTTGGGTGGGAAATGTTTTACATTGTACAGACCCTGGAGAACTGATGAATGTATTTAAAAAATTGTAAAACTCAACTGGTTTAAATAGGAAAATTATTGAAACTTTTTGGTCATTTTTAACAACAGAAGACTCAAGCTTTAAATAAGAAAATTATCAAAACTTTTTTGAGCAAAATGCTAATAGTCTAATCTGATTTAATGATCTATGCTAAACTAAGTTAATATTGCATTTTTAAGTGAGATGCTGATATTCTAATCTGGTTCAATGATTAATGCTAAACTAAGCTAATATTGCACCCGCCAGTCCTGAAAATGGGATGAATGGATTTAAACATGGTAAAACTCAACTGTTTAACTTTAGGTGACTTGTAAAATTCGCCTATTTACAAAACAAAGTGGAGTGTTCTTTTAATAATAATATTGTTTTATTCAGAATAAGGTACATGAATACATTACTGATATCCATGTATATATTAGCAGAAAGGAACACTCCACAATTTTTGGAGAAAAGGTTTTACATTGTACAGACCCTGGAGATCAGACGAATGGATTAAAAAAGGGTAAAACTCAACTGTTTAAATAGGAAACTTTTTGGTCATTTTTAACAACAGAAGACTCAAGCTTTAAATAAGAAAATTATCAAAACTTTTTTGAGCAAGATGCTAATAGTCTAATCTGATTTAATGATCTATGCTAAACTAAGTTAATATTGCTCCCGCCAGACCCGGAGATGGGATGAACGTATTCAAAAATAGCAAAACTCCACTCTTTAACTCTACACAAGCTGTAAAATTAGTCTATTTCCAAAAAAGTGGAGTGTTCCATTCATATTATTGTATATAATATAATAATATATTTCCCAGACCCTGGAAATTTGCTGACTGGATTAAAAAATGGTAAAACTTAACTGTTTAAATAGGAAGCTTATCAAAACTTTTTGGTAATTTCTGAGTGAGATGCTAATGGTCTAATCCGATTCAATGATCTATGCTAAGCTAAGCTAAAAGTGCACCCAGCAGTCCTGAAGATGGGATGAATGGATTAAAAAATTGGAAAACTCAACTGTTTAACTATAGGTGAGTTGTAAAATTAGCCTATTTCCAAAAAGAAGTGGAGTGTTCCTTTAATAATAATATTGTCTTATTCAGAATAAGGTACATAAATACATTACTGATGTCCATGTATTCATTAGCAGTGTCTTACAGGAACACTCCACATTTTCGGGGGTAAATATTTTACATTGTACAGACCCTGGAGGTTTGCTGAGTGGTTTAAAAAATGGTAAAACTGTTCAAGTAGGAAATTATTGAAACTTTTTGGTCATTTTTGTGCGAGATGCTAATGGTCTAATCCAATTCAATTATCTATGCTAAGCTGAGCTAAAATTGCTCCTACCAGACCCTGAGAACAGCTGAATGGATTAAAACAGTTTAACTGAGTTGTAAAATTAGCCTATTTTCAAAAAAGTGGAGTGTTCCTTTAACTCACCTGTAGTTGTATCTTGAGCCAGGGGTACTTCACTAACCCAAAAACCCTGACTCAAGCAAAATATTGACTAGTCTATTGTTATTATATTGTTTCATTTATATGGTCAATCTGGCTTTATTATTTCAGAGCATCCATCCGTGTCTATCTGGCCAGTCCAAGTGACGTCTCCTGTAGGAGCTGAAGTGCTCATTCACTGCCAGGTGTCAGGACTCCCTGCTCCTGTCCTCAGATGGACAAAGCAGGGCCAGTCTGTCCAAACTGGAGGAAAGATTTCCATGGGGTTTGCATGAACAGTTTAACTATAATTGTGGTTTGTAAGAAATTTGTCTCAGGCTCAGACATCACACAAAGCAGCGCCAACAGACCCGTGGCTAAACATCTTATGCATCAGGCACACTTTTCTGGAAAAACTACAGCAGATCCTCAGTCTTTCTCTGATTGTTTTAAATGTACATAATTTCTAAAGGGTTTTTGTACAGGTTATTGTTTACCGGCTGGTGCTCATGAATTCATTTTGTTCCCAGGTTAAAAAACACAACCCTGCTTATATCATCAGTAAGAGTGTATGATGAAGGACGGTACACATGCTCAGCCTCCAACACACTGGGTCACGATGAGAAAACCATGACTCTTCGAGTTGCTGGTAAATCTCCCTTTACAGCAATAGTACTCTAATTAAAAGGACCCATGTTTTTAGTCAAGGAACATGCTTTAAGATGGAAGAATATAAACATTATTATGGCAATCAGTTTTTTTTTGCTTTCAATCGAGGTTCCGGGGTCTATTTTACTTAATGTATGTAAAATAAGACAAAAAATCAACTGATTTTTTTTCAACAAATGTGACTTTTAGTTTTAAGCCACGTTTCTCTGGGCGTTGATAATGTAGATATACTGTATTATAATTTTAAACATTTGACTCTAGACCTTAAAAGGTCATGGACATTTATTAAAATTCTTAACCATCAAAGGCAATTTATATAGAATGTGTAAAATCATTATATACAGCGGGGAAAATAAGTAACACAACCCAATTTTCCTCAGGAAACATATTTCTAAAGGTGTAGTTGACTTGAAATTTTCCCCGGATGTTGATAAAAACTAAATAAATCCATATATGCAAAGAAAACAAATTGTATTATTTTAAAAATGAAGTTATGTGTGATAAAATAAAATGACACAGGGAAAAAGTATTGAACATATAAAGAAAGGGAGGTGCAGAAAGGCAGTGAAAGCCCAGACAGCAGCGGAAATCTCTCAGTAGTTCTTCAGCAACCCTCTGCCCTTCGTCAGTGTAAATCAATATTAGCTGCTTCAGTCCAACATCTACTGTACATTAGCAGGACGATGAAGATGAAACCAGGGTGGACATTTCAGCAAGACAATGATCCAAAACACAGCCAAGGAAACTCTCAAATGCTTTCAGAGAAAGAAAATTAAGCTGTAGAATGGCCCAGCCAATCACCTGACTTCAATCCAATAAAGAATACTATATAAAGATCAGATTTGATAGATGAGACCAACAGAACTATCAAGATTTTTACACTCTTTTGAAGTCTGTGAAAAACTCACACCTGAGCAATGCATGTGACTTCTCCAAATGAAATATTTAATCTTTCAGTAGTTCAGTGCTTTCTCCTTGTGTCATTCCATTGTTATTACACATAACTAATTAGAATAAGAATATTACACATAACAAATTTTAGGATAAATCCTTTGAGGTGCAACATCTCATATATAAGAGGGTTGTTTATGTAAAATAAAAATAAGAATGTTACAAAAATAGTAATAAAAATAACACCATTCACAGCATACAACACAAGTAGTGTTGTGTGATTTATGTTTTGAATAATTTATTAATATATAGAAATATGAAATGTTGGTAAAAATGCAGTGATGCTTTAACAAACAGCACGTGACTAAACTGCCACTAGGTGGCGGCAACTGTATTTCATTATTTGTTCGAACTGTTGATTCATTCAAAAAGTAAGCAAATGATTCTCTTGGTCACTGAATCACTCATTCGAAAACACCAAATCATCCAGTAACAAGATGTGCAAATAGTTTGATGTGATTTTAGTTTGGAAAATGTTTTTCGCTAAACAAAACAGAGGGAAAAAGTAAACAATGACAATATTGTGTCTTAAATGTAAGTCACCTAATATTTATTACTTACTAGTGTGCTCACCAATAGGAAAAGCCTTCTCAGATTAAAAATACTTTAGTAATTTACAGTAAAATCTATAGTGTTTTTGAACCTTACTATAGTAAAGTGTAATATACTGTACATATTATAGCATTATAACATCAAATGAATGCTACAAAATACTGTAGTATTAACTAGGTGAACTGATAAGCAAGTAGCATACTTTAGATATTACTACAGTAAACGGTTGTAATTTGTTTATATTACTATAGTTGTTGTATTACCATAGCTCAACAGATTCATTCAAGTTTTTTACTATACAGTATGGTTCAAAAACATAGTATGTACTATAAACTGGTCATTGTTTCCTTTACTGCATCTCTCATTGTCTCATACTTTAGACTTTACTACAGTAAACTATGGTGATTGTAGTACAATTGTAGAAAACAAATGTATTGTGTAATTTGCTTATATTATTATAGTTGTGGTATTACCATAGCAGCTATTGAATTACCTCAACAGATTCAAGTTTTTGACTATGATGGTTTAAATACCTTTACTATAATAGTTTTGTGCTATATTAGCTTTTTTGCAAGTGTGTTTTATCGGGTTTTAGTTGTCAAAACAATGACAATGGATCTAATTCTACATTTCTTGTTTCCAGTGAAACCAGTCATCGTTTCATTTACTGCGCCGGTCGCTGTCTCTGAAGGATCTCCTGTTAGTCTGCCTTGTCGAGCTGTGGGAGAATCACCTGTCAAATACACCTGGATTAAACTGTCTGATCCCAAATCCCCAGGCTCACTGCCACAGCACATACACATTGATGGTTTGTAACGCACTCAGGGTTCCCACAGGGTCAGGGGATTTCTGGAATATTATGGAATTTCCATACATTAAAAGTCAGGGAATTTTCTATAATTGTTGCCCAATTTACAGAATGTCAGGGATTTTTGTTTGTTATTTTTACTTTCCATTTATCAAAAACACAGAAAAAATATATTTTAGTCACGTTGTTTTACATGTTTTACCTATTGTTAGGCTATTTTTCACTGCCATTTTTTTATTTTATTACTTTTTAACCATAAATCAAATAACCAGTCTCTATCTGTTTAAATACTGTATGTGGCTATTTTTTTGTTTGCTCAGTGCTCAACCAGACCCTCCTGAGTTTTTCTGGGAAAAGTTCTTATTATTACATAATCTACAAAAGCTATACATAAAGGCAGCAACACCAAAGAACCAAAAATACAAATTTATCAACTTAAAAAACCAATCACAAAGCTAATAAATATATATTTTTACAGCTTTGGTGTTGCCGCCTTTATGTATAATTTTGATTTAGATTCATGTGAACTTATTTTGTGCATTTGATATAATAATCCTTATTATTACACCATAAAATGACTTATTTTGGGGCCACATTTATTAACACCTTTTTGTTTGATTTTGCTGTGGAAATATACACAGATTTAGACTTTGCTTTTTACTGTTTTTGTAACGAGAACACAAACAGAGAGAAACAATAAGAGACAGTGTTTATATTTAATCTCTATGTAAAATCTACTACTGTACATCTTATCTGATATATGAAAGACTGAATGATCAAAAATCGCTCCAACAATAGCATTCGAAAAAATTCTGTTAATTTCAAATTTCATTAATTGACACAATTATTATTGTGAATATTAATGAGTATTCAAATTAAATAAGCTTGTAAAAAGGGCAGGTTCTGTTGTGGGGTGTATACTCCATTATAGAAGAGATAGCACATGATCGAATGATGGACAAATTTGTCTGTATGATGAACCACGATTGTCATCCCCTTTTGATACAGTCCAAGCGTGTGCAGGCTCTTTTAGCTCAAGATTAATTCAGCCCCGGTGTCACAGGGAACGATACAGGAAGTCATTTTTACCAACAGCGATCAGATTGTGTAACCAAAGTCATATTAGATGCATTATGCTGAATTGTAACAGCATTAATACTGTAGATATGGACTACCCTGCTGAAAAAAACAGCATATGCTGGTAAGGTATGTTTTGATGCTGGTATGCTGGTCTTGGTGGTTTCAGTGCTGGTATTGCTGGTTTCAATGCTGGTTTTGCTGGTCCCGATGCTGGTTTTGCTGGTCTCGATGCTGGTTTCAGTGCTGGTCTCATTGCTGGTCAGTGCTCGTCCTGACCAGCATTGAGACCAGCAAGACCAGCATTAAAACCCATTAGACCAGCATCGAGACCAGCAAAACCAGCATTGAAACCAGCAAGACCAGCATCAAAACATATCTTACCAGCATATGCTGTTTTTTTCAGCAGGGTAGTGTCTACTTGTTGGTTGAAACTAAGGTGTGCAGTATGAATGTCATTTTATTGATATTATTGTCCTTTTACAGTATATATGTAATTTATTTTATAGTATGGAGAGCTCTGCTGTGACATGAATTTCCCTTTGGGATTAATTAAGTCTAAACAAACAAACAATATTATAAGTTCAAGGCGCTCGAAAAGTAAGTAAAAAAAGTTGAGTACTTTTTTACTTTTTGAGTGCCTTGGACTTAAGATTTTTTTCTTTTTCTATATGAATCCCTTATCCAAAGAGCACTGATGATACCCTTGAACAGGGCTTTACATTAAACACCCGCCAAATGCGGGTAGATTTCGGTTGTGGCGGGTTAGACAGCCACTTTGGCTGGCTGAAACTCAATTTTAAATTGCCAGTGCTGGCTCGTCTTCACTACAGATTAGACTGTCAGTTTATGACCGTTAGTCTATATGCGTACAAATGTGATCTTAGAATCGAGAAGCAGCACGACAAAAACAGCTTTTCACATGAGAAAGCAGGTGAATACCAAAGGAGAGGATCATGTGCACAGTGAGAAAGGCTTTGCTCACTCACTGACGAGGGCTTTAGTATCGCACGCACAGATGATTTGATGCGCGCGAGTGTTTAAAAGCTCTTGTGCCGTTTCCTCACTCAAACAGAAACGAAACTATTGCGATGCTCGTGTGCACCCACAGTCCTTCAAGGGCTCGAGATTCTTTGTAAGCAGCAGCAGTTGTTGCTTTCGCTTTAACCATTCTTTGAACAGATTATTAAATGGCCCAACATTAACCGTGTGCGTGGCATCATCCTTTCATTATCGCGCACAGAATGTTTTTTTTACCTGCTTTCTTTTGCTTGCTGTTATTTTTGTTAATATAGTTGAATAATCATCCTTTACAATAATATTGCTTTAATATGTTGTTGTATGCATAGTTAACTGGTGATCTGGGATCTTGAGCTAGAACAGACCACTGTGCATAGTTTTAGATGCGTGAGAATATATATATTTAAATGCCAACTGTTTCGTTAAAAAAAAGTGTATGTATACAGCTGTATTTGTTTTAAGGAAATAATCATTTTGGTGTGGCCAGAGAAATAAAGGTAAATCTTTATTGTGTTGAACCTTGAAAAGTCCTGTGAAAGAAAACTCATTGCAATGCAACACTTTTTTTTATAAAAGCACAACCCATTTGCTCATGCTCATTGAGTAAACTCATAAACAAAAAACAGTTAATGAAAGAGGAGGCAAGTGGGAAAAACACAAAATCTAAATGAAGTAATTTTAGCATGCCAAAGTCAAATTTATGCATATAAAATATATTTTCACAACAACAAAATTGTGGCTAGTGAAAATGGCGAGTGGCTAGTAACGGTGGAAAACTACTAGCCACAGTGGCTGGTGATTAAAAACGTTAATGTCAAACCCTGCGCTTGAAGCACTTTTTGTTTGATTTTGAATTTATATGATGAATATTTATTTTCAGCTTTTTTTTTCAGTGAAAGTCAGCGAAGCAAATGTTTCCTTGTTCTTAGAATGCAATGTGATTTTACAGATAACGGGACGTTAGTCATCTCGACCATCCAGCGGTCAGATTCAGGAGATTATCAGTGCACTGCAAAAAACAGAGTCGGTCAGGATGCCAGACATGTCACAATAACAGTAGCTGGTGAGCAGAACACATGAGAACCAAGCTTTTTTTTAGTTCTCATAAATGTAGTTTCATGTTTGGGCATCTCAGTTTAATCTAATCAGCTCAACGCTTCATCTTAAAGCAGACCCTGATGTTCCACCTGATAAGGAAGCTCTGAGTAAAACAGCTAAACCCACTGTGAGTATTGCAGTTGCGCTTTTAGCACCCGTGGCTTTGAGCATCTGTATATATGATTGTTTTGTGAGTACTGAGGCATTACCATCAACATTGTCTACTATAGGGGTGTAACGGATCATTCACTGCAAATTTTAGTCGACTGATACATTATCATAAGTGATTTTTAATATGTGAAATTTCTGCCATGAAACTGCGTGCGCAGGCTGATAGGTCACCTAATTTGCTCCTGCGTCATTAACTGCATGGCACAGGAGATTGGTTGCTGTCACCTCGGCAGCCAATGAGCTTGCTGCTCATCAGTTTAAATGCTCCACATCATTTTACGCTGTCAAGCTGCGGTATGTTTTCGGAGACGCTCCACCACCCCATGTCTGTGTATATACTGGCAGTAGCAGGTCTCAGTATTTGCTCTGCCATAGTAATCAATGCAGCAGCAGCAGCAGCAGCGTAGCAGATCTATACTGCCAAGACCAAATACATCAACATTACCATATACATATTCATTACCATACTAAATCCTGAGAGTGTTCATGACAGAAATATTACACACTGGAGAAATTCTTATTTCTCTTAGTTTGGCGATAATAATAATAATAATAATAATAATAATAATAGGGCATCACAGTGGCGCAGTGGGTTGCACGATAGCCTGAGCAGGAAGGTCACTGGTCAGTTGGCCAGTTAGCATTTCTGTGTGGAGTTTGCATGTTCTCCCCGTGTTGGTGTGGGTTTCCTTGAGGCGCTATATTTGGTGGTTCATTCCGCTGTGGTGACCCCAGATTAATAAAGGGATTAAGCTGAAAAGAAAATGAATGAATGAAAAAAAAATATATAAAAAAGGCGTCACGGTGGCTCAGTCAGTAGCACGATCACAGCAAGAAGGTCGCTGATTTGAGCCTCGGCTGGGTCATTGGCGTTTCTGTGTGGAGTTTGCATGTTGTCCCCGTGTTCGCGTGGGTTTCCCCCAGTTGCTCCGTTTTCCCCCACAGTCCAAAGACATGTTGTACAGGTGAATTGGGTGAGCTAAATTGTCCATAGTGCATGTGTGGGTGAGTGTGTATGAATGTTTCCCAGTGATGGGTTGCGGTTAGAAGGGCGTGCTGGAAGGGCTGCTGGATGAGTTAGCGGGTTATTCAGCTGTGGCGACCCCTAATTAAAAGGATCAACAGTACTTTTTTTTTTGATTGTTATTAATTATATACATATTAAGTGGTTTACAGAAGCCTCTTTCATTCATAATTTAATCTTTTTTTAACTACATTTTGTAAATAAGTTAGTTGGGTTAGGCATTGGACAACAGCGAAGCTAAAAAAAAGATAATAATATTGGAATAATAATATTGATAATAATATTGACCTTAACAGTTTTTACATTCATTTATTATTATTCATTCATTCGTTCATTCATTTTTTTTTCGGCTTAGTCTCTTTATTAATGTCACTTGTTGGGATTTTGTTCAATTTAATAGTTAATTATTAATTCACACTAAATTTGGTCAAAATGCTGGTCTTGGTGAGCATCTTTGTAAAAAAGAAGAAGTGTGTTAAACTTTTAATGTTCTCAGGTATGTGCATTTAGTCACACAGAAATGCCTGAGGTGAGGTGCTACCCACTGCGCCACCGTGACGCCAACTGAGTATATTGTGATGTTAATTTAAATTAAATACATTTTTATTTAGGTGGCACGGTGGCAGTGGTTAGCACTGTCGCCTCACAGCAAAAAGGTAGTTGGTTTGAGTCCTGGCTGGGCCAGTTGGCATTTTTGTGTGGAGTTTGCATGTTCTTCCCTTGTTGGTGTGGGATTTCTTCAGGCGGTATAGGCGAATTGGGTAAACTACATTGGCTGTAGTGTATAAGTGCATGGGTGTTTCCCAGTACTGAGTTGTGGCTGGAAGGGCATCTGCTGCATAAAACATATGCTGAAATAGTTTGTGGTTTATTCCGCTGTGGTGACCTCTGATAAATAGGTGACTAAGCTTAAGATAAATTAATAAAATGAATGAATTTTTATTCATAGTGTCAACATTATCTCTCAGCAACTATAGAGCTGGGCTATATTTTTAGATGACTGAACTTACTAATTCATATGAATTAGCCACTAAACTGACAAAATGTAAAATAGTTGGTGCAAAATAATTAATGTAATACATAAAATGTAAAATAATAAGCTGGTGTCAACTATGCAATTGTTCTGAACTGAATTGAATGAACTGTGAATAATGACATTACAAATAGCAGAAATTTGCAGATATTGATAATCGATTTTACTTTTTCTTTCATTATATTATTTCTGCTTGATTTGTTATTGAACATTGCATTATATTTGTGTACCTAAATGTTATACTTAAAGCACTGTTTGTTTCAATTGTAGTTGTTTAATTGTTGCTATTTGTTTTTGTCCATTCAATGTTAACATTTTGCAGTAAATAATAGTCCATTGGTTAATGTTAATGAATTCACTAACATGAACAAACAATTAGTAATGCATTTATTATTGTATTTATTAATTTTTGTTAACAGTAGTTAATGCTATTTTAGTTAAATAATGTTAATTCATGTTAGTTCATGGTAACTAATGTTAACAAGCACAAGTTTGGATTTTAATAATGCATTAGTTAATGTTGAACTATGATTAATAAATGGTTTACAAGATTATTCATACTTAGTTAATGTTAGTAATTACATTAACTAACATAAACTATTCATTCATTCATTTTCTTTTTGGCTTAGTCCCTTTATTAATCTGGGGTCGCCACAGCGGAATGAACCGCCAACTGATCCAGCATATGTTTTATGCAGCGAATGCCCTTCCAGCCACAACCCATCACTGGGAAACTATCATGAACTAATGGACCATTATTCTAAAGTGTTCAATGACTCAAAATGCATTACATGAACTGAACTGTGAATCATTTGATTCATCACACCTCTAATGTACAACATTCTGACCATTTTCAGTGTTTTAATCAGTTTAATGGTTGAATAATACCTTGGATATCTTGATGCATCTGGAAACAATCTGTGCTTGTGTTTCTTGAACCTTGCAGGTTCCAGAGAGTGAGCAGAAGTTATTTACTCTGTATGGTTCAAAGCTGCTGAATAATACAGAGATTAACAAACCTCTCCATCAAACCACTGAAGATTATGCAAGGATATCTCGTAAGTCCACACTTTTTTGTAATCCTCAATAGGATATTAAAAGGATAGTTCATCCAAAAATAAAAGTTACGTCATCATTTTGCTCTCCCTGATGTAGTTTTAAACCTTTATGAGTTTCTTTCTTCTTTTTAACACAAAAGAAAATGTTTTGAAGAGTGCCGAATCCACTTTTGCTATTTTAAGGATGGGAAAAACTGTTGGCGCACCAGGCTCATGGTCTAAAAGGGTTGTCCTTATTCTCTTAATGAGTTATGGGTTTGTTTTGGCCATAACATGCATTAAACCAATCAGAGTTTCATCTTTCATTTTCTTTAAGAATGAGTAGCCAGATTTTCTATTTATATGGCGGACTTTGTAAGTGGACAGTCTGAATGGATTACTTGTGAAGAAATGGAAATGCATTTAGCCAATTCCATTACTGCAAATAGGTAGATGGGCTAATCTTGATACATCCAATGACTATCCATGTTGGCGTTTTTACATTTATACAGGCAATAATAATGTTTTACATTTTAATTATTACATTTTTGCACATCCCTCTGTGTAATAAGCAACATGTAAGTGTGTTTTGTCTATAGGCACATATAACTAACGCACTCTTTAAATAACAAAATAAATTGTGCCTATTTTCCCAGTACTGGGTTGTGGCTGAAAGGGCACTCATTGCATAAAACATATGCTGGAATAGTTAGCGGTTCGTTCCGCTGTGGCGGCCCCTGAAATTGAGACTAAGCTGAAGGAAAGTTAATGAATGAACTGTGCCTGTAACAAGTTGTGGTGGCAACAGAGGTGAGGATCCACTTGCAGTTTATTAAAAGAGAATAATCTAGCTAATCAAGCAGGTAATAGTCAAATCAGGTGCAAACTGGAGCATACAGGTATTCCAAAGTGCGTGGCCAAAAAAACAGGCAAATGGTCGGGACAGGCGGCAAAACAACACAATGAGAAACAAGACTCAGCAAAGTGTGTGTGAAAGTGAGGTGTATTTATAGTCCTGGTAATCAGTCCTCATGAGCTTCAGCTGTGTGTTTGCAATCAGTGGTGATCTGAAACTGGTGTGTGTGTGTGAGGTGCATGATGGGATATGTGGTTCAGTTCAGTGGCAGATGTCTACTAGCTTAAATGATAGTGAGTGTTCTCCAGTAATCTGTAAGGGCACCATTGAGTTTAGACCAGCTTTAAGTTGTTATTTAAACAATGTGGCGCTGGATGTGAAAATTACCTGTAAATCGGCTAGGCCTAGTAAAAAAAACACGTATCAAAGCGTATGATAGGGCCCATCTATAGTATGAGGAAAAAATAAAACCCAGGCTCATTCTGAAAACGTAGCGTTATGTACATTTCTGGAAAGTGCCAAATACATCCCGGGAGGTACGTTTTTTTTTGCAGTTTTTGTTTTCACAAATCCATCAGAGGCCGTTGTTTACGCTTTTGGAGATCTCAAATTTCTTTTGCAAGTGCCAGTCGTGCCTGCTGTTCTCACGTAAATCCACCAGAGGTCGCTGTTGACTGACTGACTGACTGGGTGAGAAACTGGACAAACTACTGTAGTTACAGCGGAAAAGCCATCCATATGGACGTAAGCGGTCAGCTGGTTAGCGCGAAAAGGAATGGCGTCATACCGCCTTATAGCGTTTGTTTTAAAGATGAAATGCAGTCAAACGTACTTCTAGCTACATAATACGCAATCTCCAAAAATGTATATAGGGCTACTTTTCTAGAATGAGCTTGTGTTGCTACAATACTATAGATGTCAATGGATCGCAGCAACCAAAATTTTTCTTTTTCTTTTGTGCTCAACTGAAGAAGAAACTCAGATGAAGTGAAGGATGAGTAAATGATGACAGATACTTCATTTTTGGGTAAACAATCCCTTTAAAATACCTTTTTTCTGTCAGAATGAACATTTAATGTTCTGCTTTTTTAATCGTCTGTTCAGTGTTAAATGCTTTTGTGGAGGACTCGCCAACATACTTGAATCCTGAATCTACCCAAGACACTACAGAGTGGATTTCACTTAAGTCAAGCGGAATTGGCATAGAAAGTAATGAGAACATCAAAGAACCCGTGCAGACACAAAAACCGCCCCCCGTTCATGTCAAACCTACACCACTGACCCAGCTCAAAGAGACTACAGTTCTACAGGACACACATCCACAAATACAGCCAATAGAGCAGCTCACTAAAGCACCTCCAGAAATGAATGCAAACACAAACAGCCCTTCGGCAGCGGGCTCTTATTCTCAGACCCAGCTTAAACACGCTCATAGCTTTTCCCAGAAAAGTGGAGAAACTCAGACAGTGATGGATGTGGGAAACCTCACCGGCTCAGCTTCTGTGAAAGAGCATCAGAATCAAAGTCAAATCAAATCAGAAGCCAAATCATCAGCCACCAATGACACAGACCTGGTCGAAACGCCCAAGAAAAACACCTCGCAGGCCCCTATGAGGACCACCGACAACAATAACAGGTCAGTAATCAAAAGAGTATTTTAGTTGTTGGCAATTATAACAGAGAATAATAGTATTTTGTAATATTTACATTCATTTTGGCGATCGTTGCATATAAATATATATACAGTTGATGTCAAAATTATTAGGCCTTCTGTTAAATTAGATTTTTTTGCTCCAATTTCTGTTTACATTTTTAAACATAATAGTTTTAATAACTCATTTGTAGTAACAGATTTTCTTTTATCTTTGCCATGATGACAGCACATATTATTTTACTAGATATTTTTCAAGATACTAGTTCTTACATACGGGTCAGGACAAAAGAGATGATGATCCAGTTTAATAATCAAGAGCAGTCAGGCAGGCAAATGGGTACAAACTGGAGCATGAGGACTGGTTGGAATACAATAAATGTAAACACTTTTGAATACCTTGGATTTTAGTGCAGTCATCTGTGCTGTAATGTAACATACCTTATATGTAAAAAAGCTACAGTAATTGAGTAATTTGTTTATATTACTATTGTTGTATTACTACATTAAAGAGCTGTTGAACGTTTGACATTTTTGCAACACAGTGCTTTCCCACACTTTAACCAACAGGTGTCCTCATCGAGATCTGATTTAGAATGCTTCACGTAACAAACCTTTTTCCAATACAATTGAGTAGGGGTGGCTGACTTGAAACTGACGTTTCAACACAGTGTCGAGATCCCGAAGCGCAAGTGATTCGAAACACTGCACTGAAGCATGATCTGAAACACCTGGGTCACGTGACTAAGGTGATTTGAAACACCCAGGTGACATGACTAAGGTGTTTCGAAACACCAGGTCATGTGACTAAAATAATTAACTGGCCATTACAGAAGCCTTTCGAGACCTGGCAAATCTGCATTTGGCTGACAGGGTCAGAAAAAAATCTTACATAGCCTAGTGGACCTTGCATGTGCACAGAGTATCTGTGCTGCAAACAGCCTGAGTTCGAATCCCGACTTGTACAAATACTCTGAAATTATGACGATGTATTTTATTAATGTTACCTTTTCATCACCAAAACAAGACATATTTATTAACAAAGTGTTCATTTGAATGTCAGACCACTGTTAAAACAAAAGATGTTACAAGAACGTCTACAGTATAGCTGCGTCACCCTGGCTTTGAACTCATTATCTCTGCATGCTAGTCATGAACTCTCACCGCTTCACTCTATCACTTGAAACCTCAACTCTGCAATGTTATATATATAGCATTGGATATAAGGATATAATTCCTAAATTTGCTGTTTAAAAAAAACTGTTTATTTGCTGAAGCTGTTCCAGAGCAATACATAAAAATGACATCTAGGTGTCACTGTAGATATGGGTTTCAAAACGTTTTGAAGCTTCGACACATTTGCTTCGACTGTTTCAGTGTTTCATGAAGCCTCGTTTTTCCCACCACTACAATTGAGTGAAATGGTTCACTGGTTCAGAAAGCTTCAGTTCACCATCACTACTTCGTAATGCTAACAGAAGAGTTTAACAAGACTCAGCAAAGTGTGTGAGAATGTGAGGTGTATAAATAGTCCAAGTAATGAGTCAATCATGAGCTTCAGCTGTGTGTTTGTGTGACAGTGTCTGAATGATTGTGAGCTGTGGCAGGAGTGATGAGTGCAAAGTGTTTTGGGAGTTGTAGTTCATATCAGTGGCACATGTGCAGTTCTCCAGCGGTCTGCACAGGCTTGATCTCTGGTGATAGTGACACTAGTACTCAGCTTAAAGTGCAAATTAGTGTATAACAAGGATTTGTTCTGTAGCCAATCGAAAAAAAATATATAATATTGACCTAATAATATTGACCTTAAATAAATTTAATACTAGTGGTGGGCAAAGCGAGGCTTCATGAAACACTGAAACAGTCGAAGCAAAAGTGTCGATGCTTCGAAACGTTTCGAAACTTTTCTCTACAGTGACACCTAGTGGTCATTTTTATGTATTGCTCTGAAACAGCTTCAGCAAAGAAACAGTTAAGCAAATTGAGGTATTAAACCCCACATTGTAGAGTCAAAGTTTCAAGTGATTTAGTTAAGCTGTGAGAGTTCCAGACTAACATGCAGAGATAATGGTTTTGAATCCAGGGTGATGCAGCTGTAGATGTTAGTTTTTAAATGCTCTGTTCTTGTAACACGTTTTGATTTAACATTGGTCGGACATCTGAATAAACTCTTTGTAAATAATTATGTCTTGTCAAGTCGAAACACTTGCGCTTCGGGGTCTCGACACTGTGTCGAAATGTCAGTTTTACGTCAGCCATTCATTCATTCAATAATTTTCATTTCGGCTTAGTCCCTTTGTTAATCCGGGGTCGCCACAGCGGAATGAACCGCCAATTTATCCAGCATGATTTTACGCAGCGGATGCCCTTCCAGGCGCAACCCGTCTCTGGGAAGCATCCATACACACTCATTCACACACATACACTATGGACAATTTTAGCTTACCCAATTGACCTATACTGCATGTCTTTGGACGTGTGGCGGAAACCGGAGCACCCGGAGTAAACCCATGCGAACACGGGGAGAACATGCAAACTCCACACAGAAATGCCAACTGACCCAGCTGAGGCTGGAACCAGCGAACTTCTTGCTGTGAGGTGATCGTGCTACCCACTGCGCCACTGTAACACCCTCCCTATTTAATACTGCTTAGTCAAAATATAACAGATAGGACTTTGTCCAGAAAAATAAAATATTATAGAAAATACTGTGAACATCTCTTTAATCTGTTAAAAATCACATAAGAAATAATTGAAAAAGAACAAATATCGCATAGGAGGGCTAATAATTTTGCACTTAACTGTATATAAGTTTTACACTATAAAATGCCATATGATATTTGCTGCAAGGCTTTAAATGTATGTTTCAACATCCTGGAATAATTTACAATGAACTGTAATGGCTTGCGTGATCAATTTGAAATACCATCTTTCTTTCTGTTCTTCAGAGAAAAGGGGAAATCTCAAACTTGGTTGCCTGTGATTGAAAAACATGACATTCCCATTGTGGTTGGAGTTGGTGTTTCTTTGGCCTTCATCTTCATCTCCATGGCCTTTTACTCTCTGGTTCAGAAAAATGATCCTGCAGTTGTACCTACAGGAAGAGCAGGTGACACTTTAATAACAGCATTGTTTCATTCATTCATCTTTCATCGGCTTAGTCTCTTATTTATTAGCGGTCGCCACAGTGAAATGAACCGCCAACTATTCCAGCATATGTTTTATGCAGCGGATGCCCTTCCAGCTGCAACCCATTACTGGGAAACACCCTTACAATCTCGCATTCACACACAAACACACACTGATACACTATGGCCAATTTAATTTAATCAATTCACCTATAGCGCATGTCTTTGGACTGTGAGGGAAACCCGAGCACCCGGAGAAAAACCACGCCAACACAGGGAGAACATGCAAACTCCACACAGACAAGCCAACACAGTTGAACACAAAACAAAAATACTTTGAAGAATGTTGGGGAGAAAAGCAGCCATTGACATCCATAGAAGGAACAAAAACACTATGGAAGTCAGTTGTTCCAACATTCTTTAGTATATCTTCAGTACAACAGAGAAAAGAAAACAGATTATGAACAAGCAGAGGATGAGTTAACAATAACAGAATTTTCAGTTTTGGGTAACCTATACCTTTAAAGGTGCAGTATGTAGTGGCTGAACTTGGCACCTAGTGGTTGAACTAGGTATTGCGGTCCAAATTTTAAATATTGGAGTTTTCTTTCTCCTCAGATGACCACTAGATGCACATGCAGGTTGCCTGATTGACAACACAAAGACAAACATTCTGACACACAACGCACATTTTTAAAGCATAATAGCTGATTATAGCATGTTCACTTATTGTAGAATTTATTGTAAACATGTGCTAACATATCATGATATATTTATGCTTTAGAAGTGTCAAAAATGTATATACAGCAACTTTAATTACTATAAAAAACACAAGATTTGTCACTCGTATAGTTTTGAATGGGGAAAAGTGTAACATCAATATGGCAAATAAAGCCACGCCTTCTAGTACAGGAGCCAATCATCGATCACTATAGACTGACGACTCTCGGGGAGGCGCTCAGGCCGGACATGAGTTTCTGCAGATTTTGTGTGATTCGAATGTTTAGAAATGAAACTAAAGAGACGGTTGTTGTTTCATTTTATTGGTGATCCCTAATATGAAATTTAATCATAAGCTTGGCAAGCTATTTTGGAGAATTCAATGTTTCCCCATTCAAACAGAATGCCTGAGCATCAGCATACTGCCCGAGAGGCATTAAAAGATGGCCGCTGAGAGAAATGTGAAGAGCTCATAAAGTGTCCTCAAATGCATCAAAATCTAATCTAATTGTTTTCCTCACAGCTCTGAGAGGCCTTTGTGGCCCTTGCAGACAAGGGGATCGCCTTGCAATGGAAATGACATATGATAACAAGTTAGTCTTGCATATTGTACCTGTCAACACAGCAATCATTGAATCGTACTTTTTGTAACCTTCTTTAATGGCACATTTCAGGGCATTTGAGGATGATAATTTGGTGGCTGTTATTGAGCAAAGCCCCAACACCTCTGAGACGCGAGCTCTGCCAACAGAAAGCAATTCATCGGTTTTCGATGTCGTTGATGTAGACGAAGGTGTTCGGTCCATCCAGGACCTGCCTGTTATTGTGGAGACGCACCCGGAGCCGAGAGAGGAGGATCAGGTCAGGACAAAAACCTTTATTTTTTGCATTGCTCAACAAAAACACAAACAATACTTTTACTGTAAATACAAAAATGTGAATTTGTGAAAACAGTGATGTCAACCTCATGCAGATTATATCTATGTATTATGCTCATGCTTGATCGTGTATGTGCATGTGCAAGTACTTGACAAACAAAACTACTATTTTATTGAAAAGAGGAATATATAAAATTGAAATATTAGCAAAACTACTGCTTTATATTTATATGAAGACATGGAAATATTTACATACATTTATAAATTTACCTCTTTCTTGTTTGACAAATTATAAATATATTTTACATATTGTTTATTGAAATTCTGAAGGGAATGTCGGATGGTGTTGCGTGGGGACGTAATAATGTGCCTTTAATCTATCAATTTACTACAACATGTAAAACATAAACATCAAAGAAATATTCTAGGCATAAGCACCTAAATTACTGTATTATATTGTCTTATTCATAAAATAAAAAGGTAAATAATTAGAATAAAGATGTCTATGTAAATGTACCTGCGTCAGGCAGTCGCTGGATCCATCAGATCCACCTGAACCCACTTGCACTCGCTCTCACTCTCCTGATTACTGATCATACATCATTAAATAATATAAAAATATTATAAAATATGTATAAAATACAGTAGGAAAGCATGAATCAGGGAAGAGTGATAATTGCGGAGAATTGGAAACAGTGAAGCATATCATTTTAGAATGTCCTGCTTAAGAAAAAGAGAGAGATTTCAGTTAATCCAAGAATTAGGGCAGCTGGAAGTTGAGGTCATTTCTTTAAAAGTTTTGCTAGGAAATGGGCTTAGACAATCGAGAATTCAAGAAATGTTAATACAATTTTTGGGAAATATAGGAATAATGCATGGAATTTAGAACTTTTTTTAATATTAAGTTTAAGCTTAAGTGTTTTCTTTTTACCTCAATAATACACAATCCACTCTCCAGATCAGTAGGTGGCGGTGATGCACCTATTCGTTGGTTTGCCAAACTGCCATAAAACACTAGAAGAAGAAGATTACTGATCAGCACCACCTGCGCACAGACACACACACACACACAAACACACACACACACACACACACACACAAATAATTCACCTTATTCTCTGCGTACGAGCGGGCGCAGCCATTTGAATATTTTTGGCTCGAGACTTCCGGTCTCAACTTCCATTCATTTTTAGACGTTAAAAACGTTATGCTGCTTGATGTTGCAAACTGATATTTTTTTATTATATTATTCTACTCTGTATAGTCATACAAACACTTGTTTGTAGAGCAAGTAATTTGACCGTTTTCTGCCGTTTATTATTCCTAGTCATTTCTCCCATAGGCGACTGAATCGGAAGTTCTAAAACGATCGTCAAAACGAGCGCATTTCCGCATTTTAGAATAAGGTCAATATAACTCACCTCCGCTCACTCTATCGGTCCTGATCATCACATCCATGAGAGTCACTCAATCCATCCCCAGCGTTTCTCTTACTCCAGTAGTCCCTCGATTCCCTCCTGTGTTTCCTCAGTCTCTGTGTTCCAGTGCATTCAGTGTTCATCGTCTCTCTGATAAGTTAGGTGTGTTGTGTGTCTGCAACGAACTGCATGCTGCTAAAGCACTTTCTTGTTTACAACAAACTCTCTCTGAACTCCATCCTAACTTATTGTTAAAATAAGTAATTACTTACTAATTTAATGACTGTCAATAAATAAATACTTGTTTACACATACCCCTCCTGTGTCCAGTCCTAAGTGTGAGTCGTGACAACCTGATGTTGTATCCTATACGCAATATGTATTGTTTCAAACACATTTACGCATGAAACATTAACTTTGCAAACTTTTTCACTGTTCATATATAAATTAAAATTCTCACCCTCATGTCTTTCATTACTTAAAGGGCCATGAAACCCTCCTCTTTCAGTTCAAGTCTACCTCAGACATTTTTCAAAAAATGCTCTGAAATGGGTGTGGAGCTCTGTGGGCAAAGGGAGGAGTGGGCATGGTTGGCAAATTTTTCAAGAGGGGAGTGAACAACTATCAGTTGTCCTCACAAAATGACACAAACCGTGAGGAGACCCATGATTTTATTGTTTACAAAGTTAAAATGCAAAGAAATGAACAGTAAGTAATTTAATGTTCTGGTACATTTGTTATTCGTAATTTCATATACACATAACCACAATTTGTTATAACATCATAAAGATAATCGTGTTAATATAAACACTATAAATGAGGAGGACTTCTCTCCTCCTCAATCCCTGGGTCTGAATGTAGACACAGTGGATAGCAGTGCAGCAGGTCTCTTGCCCTATCTATTTCAACCATTAGCCCTGCCGGTAATCTGGAGGATTTTAGACATGTGCGAACACGGCAGCACGGATATAGGAGATGTGTCTGAATGGTAAGGAACTCAACTGATAAAAAAGACACGACATTCTCCGATTCTCGTACAGCTCTCCCGACAAAAATGCTTGCTGCAAACCAACAGCTTTGCTGTATCGGCCCTGACAGCATCACAGGGAAAAACATGCAACAAACCCCATGGATCATGAAAACAAACACATACGACCCGTGTCTCACCTATAGTCATTGGGTCTCCCAGCTTGGCAGGTCTGCTTTGCCTTTGGAAAGCATGTGCTCTCATGAATAATTAAGAAGCAGACTCTTCTTATAGGATAAGAAAACTCTGCTATGAATAATAATGAGAAACCGATGTGTCATCACTCCACTAGCAGATTCGTGCGTCGTCACCGATTTAGAATCCGGCCCAAAAATTATTCTAAACCCATAAAATGAAATTAGCGGACAAAAAATGCTAATGTTGTCTTAACTGATGCTCAACACACATAAATCTGTAAAATAAAAAAAAAAGTACTTTAAAAAAGTACATTAAATAAATGTTTTTATGAAACATAAAATTAGTTATTTAAAGATGAATGTTTGTTCAAAGATAGTGAATGGTGACCTAATTGTCTAGTTAGATAAAAAAAAAAGAATATCAGTGAATTACAAAGTTATAATAAAGACCACACCGTTTCGCGAACCCAGGCTCATTCTGAAAATGTAGTCCCGTGGACGTTTCTGAAGACCGCAAAATACATCCCGGGAGGTACGTATTTTTGCAGTTTTTGTGAATCCGTGAGAGGCTGCTGTGTGCACTTTTTAACATCTCAAAATTTTTCCGCGAGTGCCGTTCGCGCCCGCTGTTCTCGTGTAAACCCACCAGAGGCCGGTATCAGCTGATTGTCTGTCTGACCATCTGACTGTCTGACTGAATGGCCGGCCGGCCGATCGTCTGACTGACCCACCCTCCTCCTTCCCTAAACCCAACCAATTTTATCGATTGACCCGCCCACCCACTTACTTCCCTGAACCCAACCAACGGTTTAGAAAAGTCGTCCAGAAAAAAAAGCCCTTGTCTGATTTGTACCACGTTTTTAGATTTTACCGCTTTCTCACCCTGTTATTTACTTGTTCATTTTATTTTTTGGATTCTGTTTTTGTCTTACCTGATTTCTGGAACCGCTCTTCCCCGGACTCGAACCCCATCATTGTGGTCAACTCCTCTCTGCGTTTAAAGTTCTCCAAAGTAACATGACGAGCTAACGGGACAAACTGGTTGCGGCGGGGAAAACCCTCCACACGGAGGTGAGCGGTCAGCTGGTGAGCAAGAAAAGGAATGGCGTCATACCACCCTGTAGCGTTCATTTAAAAAAACGAAATGAAGCTATACGTACCTCCGGCTACATAATACGCGCTCTCCAGAAACGTCTACGGGACGTTTTCAGAATGAGCCTGGGTTGTGTTTCTCAATATGCATACTTGCGTCCTTGTGTTCTCGTGTAATGTCATCATCAACTGCCAAAGTTCAGTTCCAAAAATCAAGACTGCAAGAACGGAGGACGCAGGAAAGTTCCCAGATGTGTTCTTGATATCTAGGACGCACCAATGCAGACTTGAGCACCAAACTCCCTCGAGAAGTCCCAGAAGTCATTGCGACAGTTTAAAGAAGGTGGGAAGCACAGCATTTTATATAGATTTAATATTGGAGTTTAGAAAAGTAACTTATTTATCAGAAGTTTTCCTAAATGAGACGGTGAAAGTAAACATTAATATGAAAATCTTAATAAAGGCATAAACACAATATGGGTGTTTATTTGCTGAATTTTGTATTAAAATCTGTTTTATTTGTATTGTGCAAAGTATATTTGTAAGGGTTTTATGCATATTATACATATATTGAAAAGGGGAAAAACAGTAAATCGCTGTATGAATGCTGTAATGTTTAAATAAATTTCAGTTATAAGCGCGTGAAGGTCATGTGACCATTAGGAAGAACGCAGCATCTCATTTCTTACTGGACGCGTTCTCTGTTCTCGCAGTCTCCCGAGTTCGTTCTTCCGAGGTGACCTGGCAAGACAGGTCTTCACAAGAACACAAGTCCGTTCTCTGTGTTCTTAGAATTGAGAAACAGCCAACGTCATCAATATATGCCTTTGTTTGTCGCGAATATGCACCCTCTAGTGGCAAAAATGACATACTGTGCTTTTAAATGATCCCAGCCGAGGAATATGTGTGTTACCTACAGGTAGCTAACAATCTGTAATTTTCGTTTTATAAAAAGTACTTTTTAAAGACAAAAGCTCATTATGCACTTGTTCTGACTAGAAAGTATTTCTAAAGAGATAAAAAGTATTTAATTTTGAATTTCCTGGAATGTTTTCAACTAAAGACAGAAAGAAAAAGAAAGAAAGAAATTAACTACCTGATCTTGATGACACGGTTGCGCAGTGGGTAGCACATTCGTCTTACAGCAAGAAGGTCACTGGTTCAAGCCACGGCTGGGTCAGTTGGCTTTTCTGTGTGGAGTTTGCAGGTTCTCCCTGTGTTTGGCGTGGGTTTCCTCTGGGTGCTCCGGTTTCCCTCACAGTCCAAAGACATGCGGTACAGGTGAATTGGGTAAGCTAAATTGTCCATAATGTATGTGTGTGTGAATAAGTGTGTATTGATGTTTCCCAGTGATGGGTTGCAGCTAGAAGGGCATCCACTGCATAAAACATATGCTGGATAAGTTGGCGGTTTATTCCGCTGTGGCGACCCCAGATTAATAAAGGAACTAAGCCGAAAAGAAAATGAATGAAAGAATCTTGATGAGAAGAGTGTGTGTAAATGATCAGGGATTTTTTTTATTCTGGAAAGGAACTAATCCATCAAACATTCTCAAAAGCAAGTTTAAAGTTAGATCTTAACTCAAATCTAAATATGAGTTTAATCGAGCAACAAAATATTATTGTGCCTTTGTTTCTTGTGAATATGCGCCCTCTAGTGGCAGAAATGACATACTGTGCTTTTAAATCATCAGCTGAGGAATGTGTCTTACCTTGCAAAACAATAGATAATTTTCTTTAAAAAAGGTACTTTTTAAAATCCAGAATCAAAGTTTAAATGTAACCCTGCTTATGCTTATTTTCAATGCAACACAGTTATTTAACAGACTTTTACTCAATCTTGAAAGTTTTGTGTTTTTGCCTTTAGCTGGAGACTATATTTGAGGAGGGGAAGGTCAGTCCATCACCACACACTGACGTTCAGCTGCAGTGCATGGAGGACTGGAGGAGCAGAGAGTTTGAACCCTGTCAGGACGCCCCATCCCCCCCTCCGCCAAACCTAGCACCAGCCCAAGAGGAGGGCCTTCGCTCGTCCCTGACCCTCCGGACCACCGATTCCTCCTCCACCCCAGTGCGCCACAGCATCAGCATCTCGCACGGCGTCTCTCCGCTCCTGTTGTCCCACTGCGTTTCACTGGGCATGACCTCTGTGGCGGTGGATGTGCACTTTTACCCATCAGCGCCTTCGGCAGCCACTAACCCTGCGTTCGGAGCTCCAGCCCAGCAGCTGAACACCAGGCTGGAGCATGAACTAACTGCGCCCACTGCTGGCTCTGTAAATAACAAGATTGTGTAATAGGAGTCAGGTGAAAGGTTTTCATGTATAGAATAGAACAGTGTTTCCCAACCCTGTTCCTGAAGGCACACCACCAGTACACATTTTCAACCTCGCCCTAATCAAACACGCCTAAATCAACTAATCAGAACATTAGAAGTTAATAGGTCAGATTAACTTAATAGGTCAGATAAGAGAAGACATCCAAAATATGTACTGTGTCTCCAGGGACAGGGTTGGGAAACACTGGACTAGAACCCATTAGATGGAGTATAAATATTAGGTTTTTTTAATTATGGTGAAAATTGCTATTGTTACCAGAAATTCACTGATAAACATATAGCGACTATATTATATCATATGGTATATTATACACTATAAAGAAACAACTATTGAAATGAATAATAATTACAGCATAGGCTCATTCTGAAAACGTAGCCCTATATACATTTCTGTAGATCGCGATAAATGATAAATGAGCCAAAAGTACGTATGGCTGCATTTCGTCTTTAAAAGGAACGATATGGGGCGGTATGATACCAGCTGACCGCTTACCTCCATTTGGACAGCTTTCCCGCTCTTAACAGTTTGTCCAGTAGCTTGCCATGTACATTGGTGGACTTGAGACGCGGAGATGGTGTTCCAGTCCAGAAAGCAGGTAAGACAAAAACAGAAGCCAAAAATAAAAGTAGCAAATAAGAAGTAAACAACAGGCTAAGAATGTGGTAAAATCTGAAAACGTGGCAAAAAAATCAGGCTGCCGCGAGAGCTTTTCTTTTTCTGGATTGCTTTTTAAAACTCTCTATTGGGTTTAGGGAAATGGGTGGGCGCTGGTCAATCTTTTGAAAACACTATCGGTTAGGTTTAGGGAAGGAGGAGGGTGGGTCAGTCAGTCAGTAGACAGCTGCCTCTGGTGGATTTACACGATAATGGCACTCACAAGAGAAATTTGTGTATACAGCAGCCTGTAAACTGCAAAAAAAACTAAACTTAGCTCCAGGGATGTATTTGGCACTCTTCCGCATCAGAAATATATGTAGAGGTATGTTCTCAGAATGAGCCTGGGTTGAATAATTATGATTTGTCATACAGTATATAATGATATGACATTATATTTCAATTCATACTTGCAAAACCCAGGAAAGTTAACATATTACAGGAAAATTATATATATAGGCAAGTCATTGAATAACAATGGTTGATTCTGTAGACAATGGAAAACAAAATATTGCTTAAGGAGGCTAATAATATTGACCTTAAATGTTTTTAAAAAAAGTCAAAAACTAGCCGAAATCGTGAGACGACCATGCTATCCACTGCTCTCTCTCTCTCTCTCTCTCTCTTATATATATATATAACATTGATATATAGATAGATAGATAGATAGATAGATAGATAGATAGATA
>CAIGQZ010032318.1:5681007-5695038 GCA_903798205.1 Danio tinwini
GCTAATTGGAAGCTGAGACACTGTACTGTTCACCATTTAGATCATTTTATTCAGAACTAATCATAGTTTATACACTATGCACTAGACATAGTTGTCGTGGTCTAAAAGGGCTGGGGAGTCGCGGAAGAAGGAGAAGTCGTGAGAGTGCTTGTGAAGAGGATCGGTAAAACGAGCCAATGATCAGATTTCAGAGGCTCCGGATCACAAATTAAGCCCTGGGCCTATCACAGATCCACGAAACAATGACAATGACCTATTTCAAGTTGAACAGTATTTAGATATGTCAGATTTTAACACTAAATAAGTGATGGACATACGGGGAATATATTACATATTATGTAAAAGCGAGTACATATAATAAAAATGTCTAGAATGCTTAAACATTTTAATGAAGCCTTACATTGGTAGCATACACTGAGTGAGCAAAAGGGGCGGGCTCAAGCCAGTTTGCAAGGGATTGTGCAATCTGACGAAAGGCTCAGCTCTGGCTGCCTTAGCTCGCTTCCTACGATGTAATTGAACAGGAAATATGTAAAATACAGCGATATTTATCATAAAAATGATTGAAATTATTTGAATCATAGAGAAATTGCATCTATAGACCATTTCAATGTGGTGATGTCGTTGGCCTATGAACATTTCCTGCTTGTTATCAAACTGAGGCAGTTCAACCATAAATTAATGTTAAAACGGCTATCATAACATTATTTATCAATATGTGGCTCTTTTTAGATTCTCAGAAGCTTTAGAAATTAAAAATGTAAAACAGGAAATATGTTGGGACCATTGTTTTTGTTTGCATCCATTTAAAATGGTCTATAGCAGAGATCAGTGGAAAAAATATTGATTTTATCATTAGTATACATCTTATGATGGCAGGTGAGGATGATGACAGGTGAGGCCCTGCCTTCCCTCACCGCACGTCCCTGCCACCAAACCTGTCCCTAATCCCACCAGCTTATAAGACCCATAAGTCTTTCTGCAACGCAATTTAAACACAATAAGTACATTGTACTCATTTTTGATGTAAGCACACAGTATTTAATGTGACTTAAAATAAAGTGTAACCTCTTACAAAAATATACACTTAAATCACCTTGTTACAAACAACTTGTTTGTGATTTTAAATTTCTTTTTTATTTGTGTTCAGTGTTTTCAACGGGATTCCAGACAGACATTTTGCTAAAGCTCACCGTGAGATGTCCTCTGTGGCTTATAATCTGATGGAGGAGTGTGAAAAGATACATACGGGCACCATTTCGTATTAAGGCACACCAGCTTCTTTAAAGTAGCAGAGTTTACTATATCAAAGCCTGTCTTGCCCCCGAATGTGCTGGGCTTCCAGTAGTCTGGAGAGCAGATAGGATTTCCCATGAGGCCTTTTAGGGAAAAAGGGGCCCCCATTTCCACCATGCTTTCACCAAATACCGCACCAGGTCGTGTTTTCTCTAGCAGAAGAGCTGGGTAGAACTCCATAGCGTCAATATGTCCATACAGTTCCTCTAGCTCTTTAGACATCTCCTGCTCTCCTGGAAAACAATCAGGACAATCAGGCATTAACAGCTAATAAACAATGCATGCAGTCTTTTTGCAATAGGAACCATTACTCAATAATGTGGCCACAGTTCTTGTTTGTAGCAAAGAAGGATATGTAAGTTTAAGATTGACAGCTGGTCCCTCAATCATAGAAGATTTTTGGTTTTGCAACACAATTGTGTTTTAAAGGGCCACAAAACCCCCGTCTCAGCAGGGTGTTTTCACACCTTTAGTGTGGAAAAAGTCAGGAAAGTGGGTGTGTGCAGATCTGTTTAGGTGGGAGTGTTGGGGAGGGAAAGAGGGAAGGTTTTGCAAAAAAAGTGGGAGTTTCCATTTGGGCACGCGCTGATTTTTAAAACAAACACACACGCAGGGGAGAAAGACAATGACTGTGTTTACATGGACATCAGTAATCAAATTATTTGCCAAATTCTTAATTCTTTAACTGCAGTTTGGCACTTTCACTTTTTATTCAGGAACAATTCATGCATGCCTTCCATGACAAACAAGATATTGTATGCAAGGAACTGCTGGAAGACTGCAGTTTTAATGGAGTATTTGATACCGTACGGCATATGGGAGAAAAAAAAAACCCTCCACATTTCTCTGTAACTTAGATGCACTCGGTAGGATATAGTCAGAATATATAGTGGTAAATTTATATACTGTATATATATATATATATATATTCTTCCATAACATGAACAAAAGTTTCCATCGTAGGAAGACTTAAGATACAATGACATAAAAACAGTAAGGATAACGATTATCCAGCCGGTTGTTATTTCAGAATAAATGCCAATAGGCTTATCATTCCAGAGAGCCATGAAATAACAACAGATAATATGATTTTTGTTTTAAGTATCCCTGACTTGTATCTATTTGTACAGGTAGCAATAAAATTGATAGAATGACATGAGTGCAGAAAAGATGTTTACCAAAATGTGCATTTGTTTAAAAGCCCAGGACAAACCAAGCCGACATAAAATAACTAGCGCTGAAAACCAATTGGGTTGTTGCCTCACATTGGCTGCGTCTGGTTACATCTTATTAGAGCATACTAATGAGCCCTTCTGAATTGAGTGCAGTGTATGACCAAACAGCTTGCCTGCTGCTCAAGAATAATTTCTCGAAGTGTCCATCAGTTGGACATAATTTTTCAAAATCATTCACTCCAAATGGCCCTTCGAAGTGGCCAGTTTGGATCACTTCGGCTTAGAATGACACTTCAATATGACTGCCATGATTTTTTCACTCTAAAGTGTACTTTGGTGGGTGATTTATCTTGTTTGGAACGCACCGATTGTCTGACGTGAACCTAACAAGAGGCAACATGTGGAGCACAACAATCAAACTAGCCTGTCAGACGTTCACTGATTGCACGACTGTTGGCTTAGTCCTGGCTTTAAGTTCACAGTAATTAGGTCACTTTTTCCAAACATCACACAGTTCTTCTAACCAACTTTTTAACTTGGCACAGCAGTACTTTACACATTTAAAATGCACTAAAACAAAACCCCTTCTTCATGTCTTAGATCAGCATTAGATAGCACTGTATAAAGGTCTTGGGCCACAATTAGGTTTGTTGTCTTAGCAATGATATAATAATGACCCCATATATTTTATCAAAACCCACCGAAATGCAAAAACAACCGCCCAAAAATCTCAAAACTATCATGTCCGATTCTAATGTTGAAGATGGGTGGGGGGGTGGCATCTGTTTGGGAGATCATGACCAGTTTACAAGGTGCGCCGTTGCAAAACCGCCCAAATTTTCACTACCCGACTATGTCATTTTTTACCCGCACAATTATGGAGCTAATAATATTCCAAAACAATCTGAATTTGAATTGTGTTCATTTGAATTATTGACAATTGTAATTTAATAAATCAGAGATTTTATATGCCGTTAAAAATGTTTTGAATTAGAATTTCTTAATTTGAATAAAAATTTTATAACTTGAATATTGAACATCTGAAATTTAAGACAACTGAATTTTTCAAGGCTGAATTTTTTTTATAGATGTATTTTCAAACTTCAATTTTTTTATGTTGTGAATTCCTAAACTGCAGATATCCAGTTTGTAAAAATACAGTTTCAAGTTTTCAAGATGAAGAAGTTTAGAACATCACATTCAATATCCTAAAATTCAAAACCAGAAATTCAGATTGTGAAATTCAGATTCAGCAGAAAGTAGGGCTGTTTCTCAATTCCAAGAACGCAGAGAATGAAGGCCAGGTGTCCTCAGAAGAACGAACTCGGGAGACCGTGAGAACAGAGAACACGTCCTGTGAGAAATGAGATGCTGCGTTCTTCCTGATGGTCACGTGACCTTCACGCGTTTTTAATGGAAAATTATTTAAACATTACAGCATTCATACAACAATTTGTTTTTCCCCTTTTCAAAATATATACTCTGCATAAAAACATTATAAATATACATTGCACAATATAAATAAAACAGATTTTAATATGAATTTCAGCAAACAAACACCCTTAATGTGTTTATTCCTTTATTAAGATGTCCATGGTAATGTTTATATTCACCTTTTCATTTAAGGAAAATCCTGAGATAAATAAGTGATATCTCTAAACTTTAATAATAAATCTTAATAAAATGCTTCCCACTTCCAGTCGCAATGCCTTCTGGGACTTCTAGAGCGAGATCAGTGCTCAATTCTGCATCGGTGCGTCCTCGATTTCAAGAACACATCCGGGAAGTTTCACGCGTCCTCTGAACTTGCGATCTTGAGTATTGTAACTGAACTTTGGCTGCTGATGATGACGTTACAGGAGAACACGAGGACGCAAGAGCGCTGAAGAATGCATATTGAGAAACAGCCTAGGTCAGAGGCGATCAACAGGCAAGAGTAGACGATCATCGAAAAAGTCAAACTAAGAATCACTCACCTCTGCTTGATTCATGGTTATGTAATATTTGCAGGCTGCGGATTATGAAGGTCCGCAGCACAACACAAAAAAATCAGAAGTTTGAAAATACGTCGATAAAAATTCAGCCTTGAAAAATTCTGTTATGGAATTCAAATTTAAATTAAGAAATTCACATTCAAATTAAGAAATTAAAATAAATAAAAAAATTAAGGACATATAAAAATTCTGATTTATTAAATTACAATTGTCAATAATTCAAATTCAAATTGTTTTGGCATATTATTAGCTCCATACACAATCAAATTCAAAACCGTCCAATCTGGCAACACTGTCTGAAACATGCAGGTCACATGACTTAGGTGATTTGAAACAACCAGGTCACATGACTAAAGTGTTTCGAAACACCAGGTCATGTGACAAAAGCAATTCAAAGCATCAGTCATTTAAGAAGCGTTTCGAGACCTGGCGAATCTGCGTTTGACTGAGAGGGTCAGAAAAAATCTCATGTAGCCTAGTGGACCATGAGTGTGCACAGAATAACTGTGCTGCAAATGACCCAAGTTTAAATCCCGACTTATAAATACTCTGAAATTATGTCTTGATGTATTTTAATGTTACTTTTTATGACCAAAACAAGACATATTTATTCACAAAGTGGTCATTGGGATGTCAGACCAATGTTAAAACAAAACTCGCTACAAGAACCGAGCATTCAAAATCCAACATCTATAGCTGCGTCACCCTGGATTCGAACTCATTATCTCTGCATGCTAGTCATGAAATCTCACCTCTTCACTAAATCTGCTTAACTGTTTATTTGCTGAAGCTGTTCCAGAGCAATACATAAAACTTGTAGAGACGAGTTTCGAAACGTTTCAAAGCTTCGACACATTTGCTTCGACTGTTTCAGTGTTTCATGAAGCCTCGCCACTAATTTTAACACTGAGTGGAATAAACCAGCTTTAATAAACCAGAGACCAGAATTGAACATATATAATAGCAGCATGGCATTTCCTGATGTTATCTCCCCATTTCTTGTCTCAGGCTTAAATAACATGTAATAGAAAATTAAAGTTGATGGTTTGTGCAGCAGCAGTGAGGTTCACTCCCCAGCCTAAGGGCTTCTCACTTTGACCACAACTACTTGTACAACAACTTGTTAACAATTAACATTATTTTAACAAGTTAATTTATCACTCAAATGTTGGAGGATTCCCAGAATGCATGATGTTGTAAAGCCATTATAACAAACAAATCTTTGACTACAGGAACATGAAGTTCATACGAGCCACTAGAGGTTAGAGTTAGGTTGGGAGGGATTGTAATTGATGATAACTTCCTTATTTTACTTTTATTATGAGGAAATAATAACAAGTAAAGATGCTAGGGCTCGAACGTTTTGGTCGCATATGCGCCCAAAATGTTATGCGACCTAAAAATATATTTGGAGACATTTGTGCTAGTGCATAAATTGTTGCTGTGCGACCTGTTTTCACAGCAAAATCTTCACCACGTGCGCAGATTTAAGAGACATTTATGCAAAATGCATCTTTGCACCTAAAGACACCAAACTCAGCGCTCAGGAACAGATATAAACAGTTGTTATGTGAACTTGCTAAAGTAAAAAAAGCCAACAATGCTTGCTCCGCCTTCGTGCTCTTCTTATTGGCCCACTGCTCTAGAACTTAACGTGAATGGATTGGTTAATATCAGCTGTCAATCACTTAGTCAATGCCTTCTTCCTTCAGAAGACATGACTGCAGGAGCTACAACCGCGGAAATGTGAAGCGCTGAAGATGAGAGAATGAAAATAACACTGACAGATTTAGTTTTAGAAACCACTAAAGTTACTAATAATGGCACATCTTATAAGTGATCATGTGCTGAATGTTAATCCACCATTTACACTTTTCCAAGAGTGGATAAAAGACTCCCAGTGGCTTCAAGTCCGCTATGAAAATAACTAAAGCCATTCACTGTAAAGTCTGTAAGACAGGGTTTGCAGGTAACAGTGTTTACCACTGAATCTACAAATTTTAAGCGCTAGAGGTACTGTATAATCCTTCATTTAATCCTCATGATGCTGTCAGCTGTGCGAGCGGCAGCTATATGTAACATTTAACACAGCTCATGAAAAGATCGTTATTGCTATTAAGATGACATGCAAGCATTAAGTTATTTATCAATATATGTAAATGTGGGGCGGGGCGATGGATTGCGATGCCGGCTCAGCATCGTGAAGTTTATCGCCCATCTGCGATGGATGATGGCATCGTCTATCGGCCCAACCCCACTGGAGATCAAACTAAATTCAGACTTTTGCCAGAAAGCCATTTTGTTTTGACAATTGTGTTTTTTCCCAATTTTGTTTAAATTTCCCTCCTTCTTTCTGTGTGTATCTTCATGAAGAGACTCAAACATAATTAAGAATTGCCATTAAAACTTTGCTAAAACAGCTTTGGTGGGCTAAAAGTTATGCACAAAAATTATTTTCCCTTTAACTCTCTTAAACTTAAAATTTCTCTCATTAAGGCTCGTACACACCGGGACGCTTTTCGTTGGCGTTTATCGTAAGCATTTTCCAAGACGTTTTTTCGGATTCAAACCCAAGCGATTTTCACAGGTGTCGAGCAGAAAACTATGCAAAATCACTCCTTGACGTTAGATGGCGCTACACAACTTTACGCTTCTGACACCCGCTTGTAACACAGAGAAAGAAGACAAAGTTGACGCGCTTGTTGTTTTGAATGGTTCAAGTAGCAGCTTCAGCTCTAGTGATGAAAAAAAAATGATTATTGTTCACCAGTGCAATAAGCAGCTCCATGTTCATCACGCCTTTGGGCATCTTCTTCAATGTGCGCTTGCATTGACAGTGTTGGGCTTGAGCGCCTCCAAGTGCTGTTTACTGTAACTTCAGCAGCTCCGTGCACGAGAACAAAAGTGGCAATCTGATTGGTGGAGAAGGTTTTGACGCGGCACCTCACAACAAAAAAAGAGCATGAGGCTTTTTTTTTTTAAATGATGCTTTTGCGCCTGCCGTTTTGCGTGTTGGTGTGCACGATCACATTGATGCCCTTTATTTAGTCACGAGGCGTTAAACGTCAACGCAAAAAGGCAAGCAAAAATTGTCTCGGTGTGCACGGGCCTTTACACCTTTAAAAATCAATGAATTAATTACATTCTGAACACATTAAAAATATAATGATAGGCATTAGTGATGCACAGATGGAGGTTATATCCTCAGGTGCTGCGGATGAGTATAATTATTAATGATTTTTGCTTTGTATTTTTAAACACATTCTGTAAAATACAAATGTGTTTTTAATACATTTTTCATCAGGCAAACAGGCCCTAATTTTCAGGCAAATTTAGGAGGAAGTCTATTTGTAAAGCAGAAATGGAGGCGAAACCTCCAAATAGGAAGAATTAAAAACAAAACAAAAGTGCTGTGTGGGAGCGTTTTAGTGAAGTGGTTAACGAGGACAGATCAAGTGCTGGGTATGTAATATGCAACGACTGTGACGCGCTGTATGTATAAGAAAGCCACAAGACCGGTAACGTTACCTCAAATATAAAACATCATGTGTGTGCTAAATCGAAGGCCTGTCAGGTCAAAGTCAGACAAGAACTTTAAGTTCTTACATTCGTCGGGACAGCAAAAAATACCACTGGAATTAAACTCTAGTCTCGTGGATGCATGTGTGGACCTGTGCTGCCTTGAGATGCAGTACACCCTTCCATGTTGTCTCTGGCAAGGGATGCACAGATTAGCTCACTCACTGAATCTGCTGTTAATAACGAACTATCCACGCTGACCTATCATCATGCTTAAATGAAAGAATTAGAATTATTAAAGTGATGATCTGGTGCGGGTCGGGTGCTGATATATATATATCAGATAAAATTATGGATTTTATGGAAATTATGGTGCATGAGGAAAGCCAAGAGAATCATCAGCGACTCCAGCCACCCAAGCCATAGACTTTTCTCTCTGCTACCCTCAGGCAGACAGTTCCGCAGCATTCGGTCACGCACCAGCCGACTGAAGGAAAGTTTCTTCCCTCAGACTCAGGCTGATGAACACTTAACAAACCCCACACAAACTCTCCCATACCCCACACTGCACACCATAAAGATGTAGCATGCACTGCACTTTAACCAATCCATACTTAAACAATACTGCCTACAACTATGTGTACACCTATCCATCGTACAACTGTCAACATTGCCAAATTTACACTGTCTTGTTTTTTGTGAGTATGTTGTTGTATTTTGCACTGTCGTTGTATTTGTACTGTCTGTATTTTGCACTGTCGTTGTATTTGCACTGTCTGTATTTTGCACTGTCGTTGTATTTGCACTGTCTGTATTTTGCACTGTCGTTGTATTTGCACTATCTGTATTTTGCACTGTCTGGAGCCAGCACCTAAGCTTTTCACTCATCATAGCACATGTGCTGCTGATGGTGTGACAATAAAAGTGATTTGATTTGATTTGGATGGATGATTAGTATGGATGATTAGTTTAAAGCTGCGGATTCGGGTGACATTTGATCTGTGCATCTCTAATAGGCATAGTGAGCATTTTTAGATATAAAAGAGGCTCTTTAAAGCCAGTAATGATGAATTACTTGTTCACCATTCTGGCCTTGTACTGTAAATACAATTTAATATTGAAGATTTAAGATAAGAAGTACAATTATACCTGTCAGTTCTGCGAAGGATGTGTAGGGTTTCAGATTGAATCTCTTTCGATATTCATTGAACGGCTGAAGTCGAAGCTCCCTCGATTCAACGATGACCCCCTCAGCTACTCCGGACACCACTGGGTGGATGTTATGACCCCCTCCGATCTGTTTTATTAAAAAGACACGAGATTTGTATTCATAATTACACTCTGAAAGTACTATAATGTTCAATGCAGTGATTAATGCTCGGTCAACTAGCATTGATTTATAAATGTACTTTATGCTTATAAAAACAACCAGGATGGCTTGAAGTACAGATTAAATCCAGCTATTACCGTAAGTGTTTGTTTATTTTTGTGTTTGTTCATGTTTTATCCATTTCTATCATCTTCATCGTCTGCTCTGCAGCAGCGATAGCTAATGTCTGTTCTTCAATATTTGATATGTGGATTTATTGTGCGAGAGTATCCTCTAGGGTCCAGTATAATTAATCCTAATCCTCAACATCTTGATTAGCTGCGTCATTATATGATTTTATACAACTGTCTTGTTCTCAAATCTGATAGACTGATAGCTGTGCGATATTCTGCAATAACAGCACTCGTACAGCCTCTTCATCCTTGCGTATTACTCCGCCCACACGAGTAGCAAGCAGAGGACTACAGTTTGACAAATATTGCTGCTGTTGGACAACATAATGTACTTTTGAGGCTTTTTTAGGCGAGAATGTAGTTGTTTAGATTGCAATTATGCAGTTTATTTATAAGGACAGGGTCTATTTAAAATATTTATAATGTAGATTCAGCGCATTGGCGGCCTTCAGCATGCAAAGCAAAGAAAGTGATGGTTGACTGCCACAAGATAGCGACAGAGACCATATAAAAAATTCTTAGGGGAGAAAAAAAATCAGCGTTTTCTTCTTCGTTTTCAAACTACAGCTGATCAAATCATTATAAAACAGGTGAGAGACATTTTAAGTCGATCTCATTCTTTTGTAGTGCTGTATTTATACCATAGTAATCTGCTAGTGTTTGCTTTGTTTTGGCTTTTTTATGGTTCATTTTTGTGATATCCTGATTGAAACAGAGAAATACTGGGAAATCTCTGTAGACTGATGGCATTTCATGCCGTTCAGCCTTATTATCTTAAATTTGAGCGACATCACCTGTTTTGTCATCACTTTAGATATTATGCTAGAGAATCATTCAAATACTAGCCCTAAAGTGACATTTGTGAATTAACGATTTCTGCTGTTCTGACATTAGCTGCAGCTGTGAATGAACGACGGAAGAAAGTGATTTCTCTTACAAAAGGGTTTTTGAGACTCTCTGTGTTTGACTTTGATTTTTATATACAGGATTACGCTGTCAAACTGTTGTATAAATGCAATATCACACTCGTACTGTAGCAGTGCGATATGGCTGTATACTGTATTGTCATTGGTCGGGCACTAAAACACACAGCCAAGACAGTTACTTGTACAAAAGGGTTTTTGAGACTCTCCGTGTTTGACTTTCATTTTTATATATAGGATTACTCTGTCGAACTGTTGTATAAACGCAGTAACACACTCGTAGCAGTGAGATATGGCTGTATATTGTCACTGGTGGGCACTAAAACACACAGCCAAAGTAGTTACTTGTACAAAAGGGTTTTTGAGACTATTTGTGTTTGACTTTCATTTTTATATACAGGATTACACTGTCGAACTGTTGTATAAACGCAATATCACACTCGTAGCAGTGCGATATGGCTGTATATTGTCACTGGTGGGGCACTAAAACACTCAGCCTGTGGCTTTGAGCCAACGCACGCCATATACAGCTATATCGCACTACTCGTGTGATAAAGCTAATATATTTGAGTTCTGTTGGATAGCAACAAACACTATTGACAATAGACAATATTGTGATAGATTTTTAAGTCCATATTGCACATCCCTATTCCATATACTCTTGTTCTCTGTTTATTTGAAGTGATTTTTAACTATTTTATCCTCACAATAGCATCAGCGAAGTTAATAAATGTAAATGTAAAAGAGTAAATGATAAAATATATATTTTTTTTTTTGGTGAAATAGCTTAAGAACTCTTCAACCTCAGACAAATGAGGGTGGTAAACTCATAGGAAATGGAATGACAAAAACAGTCCCAGACATAAAATCCTGCTAACAGCTCAAGGCTCACTGCACCTCATCACAAAACAGTGCTTGTCTTTTGGAGCAGACGCTGAAGTCATTAAACTCTCCCCCATAACCCTCGTGGGAGATATATTCAGCTGCAGACCCACACACGTTTCAGGACACACTATCCAAGCTGGTGCAAAACATATAGGGTGCATCTCAATTAGCTATGTAGCTCCTGAGGTTGTCCATCAGTACACCAGTGCACAAATTCAAAAGAAAGGACAGTATAATATTGATTAATTGCACATTGGGGCACATTGAACATGACATGAGAATGTCCTCACTGTACATTATCAAAACTGGAATTTATAAGCAACAGCAGAACTAATAATTTTACTACATTTTAAAAAATACAGCACTTAAACTGGCTGACGCCCTGATGATCAGTAACTACTGAACAATGGTGCTGATTGAGACGCACCCATATTTAATAATGGATCAGTCTTCTTTTTCTTGTTTAAAGGTCCCGTAAAGTGCTTTGAAATATGCATGTTTATTCGATGTTTGGCGTAATCTCAACCAAAAGAGAGGGTGGGGCATAGTGTAGCTCCTCCCCCTTAAAAAAAAAACAGCCAATTGCGTTTTGTTTTATCACAGCTCAGCTAGTGAGAGTGGTTGAGCATCTAAAAAACGTTATTTTAATTTTATGGAACCTTTCATGCTGACTAGCTAGCATTATCGGCACCTAGTGTACTGGATGTCAATCCCAAGAATGTCGACATGATTTATATTCATTACATTTATTAATACATTTGTTTGTTCAACCTATTGTGTTTTGTTAACGTCTACACCTACCCCAACCCTAAACCTTCCCCTTAGGGCCGAAATACACCAAGCTGATGGTCGGCCATTGGGCTTTATAGTCAGGCTAGTTGGTTTATTTCGGCTCTCGTCAGGTTAATATCAGTGCTTGTTGGCCCAATTCAGCATGTAAAATCGCCATTGACCATTGGGTGAAGAGTGCGCTCTGATTGGTGATTCAGCAACGAATCGAGAGTGAGTGTGACATAGTGAAGGGACGTAGTAAGTAAACAATTCAATAAGAATAATCACAAAGGGGCTGGCTCTAATTTGCACAAATATTTTCAACTGATATGGATGATTAGATTATCAGACATCTTTGCTCGAGCAAATCCCGCCATGGTGAGTGACGATTACTGTGATAATGGTACTAGAACGCTGCTTTGTTTACGCTTTGTCTGTGTGCGTCGAAAGTTTGGTTTCCCTTTGCAGAACGAGAAAACAAATACTGCCCCTTGTGGAGCAGAATGACATGTTCTCTCGTTTTAGGCAGCTTTCTTCCCTTTGGTGTGTTTACATGCAGCTTTTTTTTCCAGTACCCCAATTTTAAACCATCTAACACGAGGTGACTATACAGTTGGGATTCGTTATTAGATGGTTGTTTGATGTTGGCTAAGTGTGTCCCGGCCCTTACACCTAACACCTGTTGTGTTTTATTAAAGTCTACACCTACCCCTTACATTAACCTGTAGTAGTTTATTAATGTCTATACCTACCACAACCCTTAACCTACGCCTTACAGTAATGAAAAACAGTATTAATTGTTATACAGCATCACAAAATTGATGCTATATGTATGTGTACATTCTCAGAAAGACCCTCCCACTTGGAAGCCTGAATTGTTTGTCCTGAAACATGTGCGGGTCTGTGGGTCTACAGCTGGATATTATTGCTTCATAGTGTTGTTACCTGTCCTGCGGGTTGTATTGAGAAGGCCTCCACCAGCTTCTCCAAGCCGTACTGTGTAAGGATAGAGGTGTTAAACAAGAACTGCGGATACTGAATGTGGTCACCGTCGATGTGGAAGCTGTCAGGCATGAGCGGGTGCCAGTGGTAAAGTTGATTGAACTCCACTGCAATGCGGTTTTGGTACTGGAACTGTGAGTTGAACAGCAGCGTGGGGTCAAAGTGCAGCTTCAGCCGGTAGCCACTCAGATGCTGCACATATTCCTCGATCACGATACGAATGGTTTCACCTTAAGTCGAGTCAACAGTTCACAGTTAAATTGGGGATAAATTAAATTTCTTAAAAAAACTATAAGTACAAGATATTCAGTGTTTAAAGAAAATGTGAAAGACTTTCTAATCTGAGACAATCTGCACCTATAATAATGAGCCTGGCAGTCTGGAAGAGCTGCTCGTCGCCCCAGGTTGGATGTTCCTGTTTTAGGATTTCACAAACACGGTTGTGCTCACGAAGCCACAAAGTAGCGTACATGCTGAGCCCAGGCAGCAGCCCGAACACCTCCTGCCCGATGGCCAACTGCTGTTCCGGAGGGACTGATGGAGGGTAACTCATTTTGACCTGCGCATGCAGCACCGTCGGGGGGTAAATATCACCGTTGAGCACCTACAGAAAACCACAGAGAAACACAAAACTGAGAGAATGTTTCAATACTTATTTAGACTACCAGAAGTCATCAAATAAATGCAGTTGAGCTGGCAATTCATCAAGAATTCATCAGTACTTCCGGTAACTTGTTTTTCTGGGGAAAGTCTTACTTCTTTTAGTTTGAGTGGAATAAAAGCAGTTTTAAATTTTTTAAAGTAATTTTAAGCTTTTAAATAATTAGGTGTCACAATTACCAGCGATTTAGCATTTGCACACAGTGTCGAAATCCCAAAGCGCAAGTGTTTCGAAACACTTCACCAAAGCATGATCCAAAACACCCAGGTCACGTGACTAAGGATATTCAAAACACCCAGGTC
>CAIGQZ010032318.1:5700038-5737355 GCA_903798205.1 Danio tinwini
AACAAAAGCATTTTTATTTTAACTTTGCAAGAAATGTCATTAATTAATTAATTAATTGGAATTGATACTTCGACTTAGGGCGTACTCACTCTATGCTATCCGAACTTTGCCCAGGCCCGTTTCCCAGATCGTTTGAGAAGTGTGAGTGCTCTGAATCAGGCTCAGGCACAGTTCATATGGCCGGCCCTGGCCCGGTTGGAAGAGGTGTGCCAGAGTGCGGTTCACTTGGGCTCAGGCACGGTACACTTGTAGTGTGAGTGCAAAGCACGCCTGAGCCTGAAAGTGAATATGAGACGTGACTTTTAAGGGACTGTTTTATATGGATTTATTTTATCATTCTTACTGTTTAATGAACCCAAATTGTCATAGCTTATTAAAGACGCAAACTCCTCACTGCACAACAGCTGCACCTTCAGCAAACCTCCTAATTCCTGCAGCACGAGGACTTTATGATTGTTTATGAGCTCAAAAGTGGCTGATCTGTTCAGCAAAATATTTGACTGCGTGTCACCACATATCAAACGACTAAAACGATATAAAGAAATCTGCACTGTGCTGAGCGAGAAGCGCTTCTTAAACTGAACAGCGCGTCATCGATGACGTAAGCATGTTCAGGCCCGAATGCAATGTGAGTGCGGGCCGTCGGGGGAGACAGGAGGGGGGACAAGTGTGATTCTGCCCTGTTTAAGGCAACTGTACATAGTGTGAGTACGCCCTTAGTTCCTTCAGGGGTTGACATAGTGGAATGAACCGGCAACTATTCCAGCATATGTTTTATTCAGCGGATGCCCTTCCAGCCGCACCCCGTACTGGGAAACACCCACACACTCTCATCACACACACTCATACACTACGGACAATTTTAGCTCATCCAATTCACCTATAGCACATCTTTGGACTGTGTGGGAAACCGGAAACATCAACCCAACCGAGACTCGAACCAGCAATATTCTTGCTGTCAGTCGACAGTGCTAACCACTAAGCCACCGTGCCAACATGTCATGAATAGTTTACAGAATAAAACTAAAATTGTGTTGTACCCAAATACATAACTACACATTTTAAATCCAGAGAAACTGAGCATTTCCAAGTGGTCTCTTAATTCTTTTATATATTCATTCATTCATTTCCTTTTCAGTTTAGTCCCTTTAATAGTCTGGGGTCGCCACAGCGGAATGAACCGGCAACTTATCCAGCATATGATTTACCAAGCGGATGCCCTTCCAGCCGCAACCCATCTGTGGGAAATTCTTTATATTTATATATATATATATATTTTTTTTTTTCCATAGCTGTAAACAAATCAAATTGCTCATGTTTCATGAATGAGATGATTATGAACAGAATGATGTTTGACATTTAATTGGAGCTACGCTCAGCCTAGCATGACTTATGACGTTGAGCTGCTCAGCGGTACCTGGTACTTCAGCTTCCCATCTATGTGCAACCGCAGTTCCAGCTGGCGATCAAGAGAATCTCCATAAATGTGTCCAGCATCCACCTACATTTCAATATGGAGTCAAAAATAATATGTTAAAATACACTCAAGATAATATTGTACAGAACTTTATTATAAAAAGCTAATGCTGTTCAAAAATGTATGTTTGGTTTTCAGTGCATATGAGCAATAAGCAAAAAAATACAGCTTTACTTGTTTACGTGCAAATCAATATTTTACAAATGTAAGTAAACAGTGTATAAGACTTTATTTAATTAAAGTTTTTAATCAATTTCCTGGCGGCTATGTTACAGTATATACAGTATTAAAAATAAAATGAAACAGAAAAATCAGAGTAATCCTAAATGTCAAACCTCTAAGCAATGCATATGACTAACCAAAAATATTTTTTATACATATTTACGGTGAAAGATTTACAAAATGTCTTCATGAAGATTGATCTTTACTCAATATTCTAATAGGGTTGGGCGATGTTGATCAATTTAGCATCGTACGATGTCTAATGTGAAACATCGTAATGGACGATGGCATCGTCTTCATAAGTGGAGGTGAATTCATTATTTATGAATAATTAATTAATTCATAACGAATTAATTATTTGTAGCCTACCGTTTCAACTACCTGACCCGCATGGTCTTTGTTTTACCCATAACCAAATCATAAATAAATAAAGATAAGTTACACACAAATTACCACCTGCCAATCACTTTTTCCGCAGGACTCTGGCATGAATAGGCAGAGTGATTTGTGTCCTTATAATGGCGTCGACAAACTTGGTTGATAAAAAAGGTGCACAACTAACAGTATTTGAGGGTTTTGCTAAAATTACTAAGTATAAGCGCGAAAGCGAAAGATTGAAGCAGAGTACTGATGCTGTGACACATTGCCTGATTGATTCAAAAGACCGAAGAGTTGTTAAATAGAGGCAAGATGAATTAAATATCACGTTTAACAGCTATAGTGAGACGCGATCCAGTGGTACATCCTTGATAAACTGTCCGACTTACACTGTTCTCTGGAGCTCAGACGAGCGCATGACAGTGTGTATGTGTGTGTGGGCACGTGATGTGCGATTTCAGCGGACGGAGGCCTGTTTAGAAATGCCAGATGAAACGCCAGTGTGCATGTAGATAATTTTCGTTCTAAAATGCCATTTTATAAACTAAGCTGTATTAGTGTAAACGGAGCCTAAGTGTGTATTTTTCACGAGCGGGTTTGCGACGGGGGTGGGGCGGAGGATGGGCGATGCCGCTTTAGCATCGTGATGTCTATCGGCCCAACTCTATATTCTAATGACTTTGGCATAAAAAATAATATATATATAATTCTGACCTATACAATGGCTATTTTTAAAAATATACTTGTGCAGCTTAAGACTTTAGGCTTTGTGTTCAGGCCATATATTATTAATTATTATGTTTTCATGTTTTCATTTGCACAAAGTTAAGACATCTTTTTATTATTTCTTGGGTCACGAAATTCTGCTATAAAGTTGGCCATTTTAACAGTGGGGTCAATAGAAATTTGCTCTTTATGGAGCTAGGACTAGTGGAATTTTGATGAATTGCAGTTTCAGTTACTTCCATATTTGCTTCACGAGGGAGAGCGGGAGTTTGCAGCTTGGTACAGCTATGTCAAACCCTTGTCATTAAAAAAAGTTGACACATACACACACACAAGGATGTACTGTGAAATACACGTACACACATGTACAAAAAAGTAAAAAATATATAATTCTTTGTTAAATGACAATTGTTTCAAGTGAAGGGGTAGTACCTTTGCATTTAAATTGACTAAATTGAATGAATGAAGAATGAAGCATGCAAAAAAATCTCATTCATACTCATGATGTTCATGTCATGATAAGAAATTTTCATGACAGTCTTATGAACACCCCCTTAAAGTTTCAAGAGTTCACACTTAGCTGATGATTGATTATGAAGCTTGTTTGGCATGCTGTCCCGGGAGAGAGCCCTGAGCTCATAAGATCCTCGAGCCCAGGGCTCCCTCCCGTTGCAAGGCGAGAGGGGAGATTGAGCTCAGGTAGATCTCAAGAACTCCCCTGTCATAGTAATTAAAGAGCAGATAGTTCTCTTTAACGAGATAGGTACTAGGTAGGGAGCGAGTCTTTAGTGTTGATTAGTCAATAACTTAGGTTGCATGTTTTTAATCGGTGGGAGGAAACCGGAGAACCCACGTGAGCACAGGGAGAATGTGCAAACTCCACACAGAAATGCTTGCTGGTGTGGTAAGCCTAGAACCATTGACATTCTTGCTGTGAGGCAATAGCCCTAAGCACTGGGCCACCATGTCACCCATCTAGGAAGGAGGAGGAGTAGGGGTGGAAAGGGGGATTCTTCAAAGCGAAGATAGCGGTGATACGTAACCTGAGGTATTTGTAGTAGCTTAGGGATCGTCGGATTGGTGCATAGTAAATTTGGATAATGTGGGTCCAGCCGCTAGCAATCATAAGCATGTGATCCTCTCGAAATTAGTTTATAAATAAACTTCACAAAGTGTTTATTTATTATTAAAAAACTATTTTTTTCATATAATTGACTTTCATTATAAGGTCAAACTTGAGGAACATAAAATCGCTTCATTCGTTTCTGGGTGCATGTGTGCATTTTGGCAGCAGCACGACTGCTGGTTCAAGTCCCAGCTGGGCTAGTTGGCATTTCTGTGTGGAGTTTGCATGTTCTTTCCATGTTGGTGTGGGTTTTCTCCGGGTACTCCGGTTTCCTCCACAGTCCAAAGACATGCGCTATAGGTGAATTGGGTGAACAAAATTGGTTGTAGTGTATGAGTGTGTGAGTGCGAGAGTGTATGGGTGTTTCCCAGTATTGAGATGCAACTGGAAGGGAATCCGTGGCATAAAAATATATGCCAGAATAGTTAGCGGTTCATTCCGATGTGGTGACCCTTGATAAATAAGGCACTAAGCCGAAAGAAAATGAATGAATAAATGTCTGCATTCTCTGAAATCTTCAATTTCATAAAGATTAGGAGATGCTTTTGGGTGTGAAATAATGCTGACATTACAAGTAAATAAAAAAATCTGATTGCTTGATTGAAAAAAAAAAACAAACAAACAAAGAAAACAATTGCCAACCAATGCCTATGCAATAATATTATTCACCAAAAATAACTGTGTCCATGCCTTTATATCTCTTTTTTGTAATCACATGTTCTTAATGATATAAAGTATTAGTAAATCTGTTTCAATGTGTATAACATTTTTAAAATGCACTACTCACACCATGACCCAGACCTTTTGTGAACCCGAGCCCCACACGGTTGTGAGTCTTGAAAAACTGGTGTGTGAAGTGCTGAGCGAAAAATGCAAACATCAAATTCGTTCCCTGAGGGTCCAGTCTGAAATTCCGTCTTAACATGAATTTCTCTACCAGAAGTTTGGGGTCTGGAAGCTTCGTTTTTCCTGCAGAGACACATGGAGTCATTTTAGGACAGCCTCACAAGGTTTTCTGGAAGAATTTTAATATTGCTTCTTATGAGACAGCAAAACAAAAATGCAGTTTCAGATCACGTGCTGTTCAGAAGGAAGAAGCTACACTAATCTAGAGTAAACTGAGGTGAACTCTGTCTCTTACCTTTGGTTCCCATTGGTGTGGGACAGTCATTAGGGACGGGCGGCAGGATTCTGGTGTAGTAGGTGATGTTGGAATACGCCTCCCAGTTCAAGTAATCATATCTGGAATTGTATGTCGGAGGACTTGGGATTAAGTTGGCTCTTACTGTGAAAAGAGAAGATAATCAAAACACCATCAGACAAAATAATTCCCAAGAAAACACAAAAATCTTTTTTTTCATATTCAACCCAGGGTCAGTATTGATATGTACTGCTATATACATTTCTGAAGAGTTTAAAATACGTCCCAGGAGGTAGAGATCTGCGCCGGGCGGAAATTTTAATCCTGCTCCCGCCCACTCTCGTCAGGTTTTATACCGCACCCGACCGCTCCCGCCATATATTAAGTTTTTTTTTTACCCGCTGCCCGCCTCGCCCCGTTTTCTAGCCGACCAGACCTTTCCCGCTAAATTTAGAACTAGTTTTCAAAATCTCCCGTTAAAATTGGGCATTACCAAAAGAGAGAGATAGCAGATAAAAGTGTAGGTTGTGCAAGGATTGCCCCTTTGTGATGTGCCGCGTGACGTGCTGTGAGGTTTGTGGCTGGTGAGGCACTGACTCTTTCAAAGTCAGATTTACAAACATTCACTCAACAAATTTGCCAACTACCAATTGTGTTTCACCATATTAGCATTATTTCTATACACGTAGCAGGTACATATTGGGCCATGGACGAATATATAGCGATTAAATAGGCCTACTTCTAAAAAAACACCCAGCTGGATGTTACAGAGTCCACTCTAACCACGACAGATGCGCGCGCTCTCTCCCATTCACACATAAACATATGCACACACGCATGCACACACACACACACACGCACACGCACACACACACACACGGTGGATGTTTGCGCTCTCACATTCACATTTCATATTTAGGTGCTTTATTTGCATGACAAATTCATTTGTATTGCCAAACCAGGGCAGTAGTGCAAAGCATTAGTGCTCTCTCTCATTCTCAACACACATACACAGCACTACGGCCGATGAGCGTGCTCTCACTTTATGGAATAATTTGGCACAACATCACTAAAGCTTAATAAACTCAAAATTTCTTTGCAGCCGGTTGCTTTAAAATTTTAAGTTAACTCAACATTTTATTTTTTAAAGATATGGAGAAATAAAAATGTAAAGTCTCCTCAACTGAATATTTTACTTTCATTAAACAAACAGTTCCAGACATGCAGCTGAATTATTTGTATGAGTAAATTAAACTCTGAGCTCAAAAATATGTCCATCTAACTTTCAATTTTAAACTGAGTTAACTCTTTGTAAGTTGGATTTTTTTTTAATACAGTTTTTGCATTGCCTATAGAACATCTTGCTCAACATTTTTGTTCTGATCCAACTATACGTGGTGTTAATACTCTAGAAACAGTTAATAAAATATCCCTATTCGCAGATGATATTTTACTATATATTACAAAACCCCATATATTTATGAATGTTTTCAGCCCTGTCTCAGCCAGCCAGGCCCGGATTAAGAATTCAGAGGCCCCTGGGCACAATGTCTTGTAGGGCCCCCTACAATGCCGCACCCCCATAGTTAAATTAAAAAATAAGATTAATATAATATTTTTAAAATAAAGTTAATCTATAATATTTTGCCCACATTTTTTTAATAAATGACATAGTACATATTTATAGTCAACAAAGATTTACCTGATTTTAAAAGCATTTAAAGCACTTTTATTAAAAAAAACTAATATAACTAGTGAAAACTAATGGTTTTTAATATACTTGTTCAAGTTCACTGAAGCAGTACTAAAAATTTATATTTAAGAGTATTTTTAATGTATAACTTTTCTTCAAACCTATAATGCATATGATTTGGATATAACACCTCTCCAATCCAGTTCTATGAATCTTGAGTCTTCCATAATACACACACTGATTAATGATTCCTACTGTCTCCCTCGTGATGAAGAAGAGTAGGCAAAAAGCACTTGATTATAAAGCTGAAAGTATCCGAAATCCCACACACTGTACCAGTTCTCTCCTGTCTCTCTCCTCTTCAGGGGCTCTCTCTCTGTCTCTCTCTCCATGAGGTCGGAGAATATGGGTGAAGCAGGGCGACTAACAGTGTAAATACAGATTAATTATATTAAGATGTCGCTAACATTTAACACCAGGTGGAAAAGAACTTTTTATAAAATATGTATTATTCTTATTATCCTTATTAAATACTTTGTGACTCATTTTATATATTTTATATACTTTATTTAAAATTTTAAACAAAAACATTTCCTTTCTATTGAAAATAAACGTATTTCCAATCTGATATGTAATGGGGGAAAAAAGAACAACGTGTTCATCAGTCACTGGATTCGAACCGGGTTCATGATCAGTCGCCTCAAAACATGTTACCATGCTCTTTACAAGCTACGCCACTCCCACCTGCTGTCTACTGCGCTCTTTAGTTATGTCGTCTCTGTCGATCGAACGGCGCTGGCGGGAAGCACTCAAATAGCTTATTCCAACGAGGTGCGCTATTTGCGCTTAGCCTAAATAGACACTCCAAAATCAGCATTTTTTTCCCCCCTCGCAGGGGCCCCAAGTGCACACGGGCCCCTGGGCCTGTGCCCATAAAGCCCATTGGTTAATCCAAGATTTAAGAAGATTTAAGAAGTTGACATTTTGGTAACACTTTATTTTGCTGGTCCATTTAAGTATTATTAGATTGTCTGCCTCATATCTGTTGATACTGCTGCTAAAAAGACATTTAACTGGCTGAAACTTTGCAAGTACAGGTCAACTTACACTAACCCTATAACCAAACCCTAACCCTAACCCCAACCTAACAGTCTACTTATAATCTAAAGAGAATTATTTGGCATGTATATGCGATGTAACTTAAATTCAACAAACGGACCATCAAAATAAACTGTGACCGATTTTTTTTTTTACTGACTGATTCTTTTTTTTCTTTTTTTTCAAAGGAAGCAAAATAAATTCAAAAGGGGACCAGGCCAAAACAACAAAGAGAAGAAATCTGAAATGTTGGGAGGAACAAACTAACTTACCTGAATAAAAGAAATTAAACGCTTACCTCACTGCCTAACTAGCTAAAAACAAGAGAAAACATTTGTCAAAGAAAATGGTGTCCTCTTCTCTTCAGCCTCCACAGGCTTAACAAAATAATTAACAAAATCCAAATATTGTCTTTTGAGTCAAAAGAGTATGAAATCAGAAATCTGTTCAGCAAGGGTATCACAAAATTAAGTCTTTTAAGGTTTCAACAATGAAGTAATGTACAATGAATAACAATATAGTTATGATAATGCATCACTCCAAAGCTGCTCAAGAAAATCTGGTAATTACCTCTCGATGCATAAAAAGTATTTGATCGAGTAGCATGACATTATCTATTTGCAGTATAAGAAAAACTCGACATGGGTGATAACTTTATAAATTGGATAAAGATTTTATATAAAAGCCCTACAGCTCAGGTATTAACTAATAATACATTGTCTGGTCCCTTTAATCTACAAAGGGGGACCAGACAAGGATGCCCTCTATCTCCTCTGTTATTTGCATTGTCTATAGAAGCCCTTGCTAAACATTTTTGTTCAGATCCAACTATACATGGTTTTAATACTGTAGAAACAGTTAATAAAATATCCCTATATGCAGACGATATTTTACTATATATTAAAAAACCCCATATTACTATACCAAATGCTTTGAACACTATTCACTCCTTAGGCACGTTTTCAGAGTTCAAAGTAAAATTTGACAAAAGCGAATTATTGTCCATTGGACTAAAAGATCTGGACTCAATAAATTCCCCTAATATCAAACGAGACTCAAATGAGAGATTGATTTAATACAACAGTTTAACAAACAATGAGTTAATACTAAATGAATTACATTTTAGATACAATATTGCTAGTTTTTTTTTCTGTTTTGCCAGTGAAAATAGTTTCAAGCAAAGCCTGAACAGAACATTTGCGCACTTCATAGCAACACTGCTGTGATTTATTGAAGAAGCGATGTTTTTTTCAAACCAAGTGATTCAATGACTCATTCACAAAGACAGTTTCTTGCTTTATTTATATGTAGCTGTTTTAAATGAATCACTCAATTGAATAACTCCATGAATCACATTTTAGCCCCATTGACACCGCCAGTTAAATATAACCCAATTCCGATTTTTTGCTCAAATGTGTCACAGATCGGATCTGTTCTATGACCGTGTAAACACGGAAGAAACGCATGCATTCGGATATTCAGAAATCAGTTTTAGGCCTCCTTCATATGTGGAAATAAATCAGATATAAATCGGATATGCGACTATGTAAACAGGCAGATCGGATTTATTGAGGCATTTCTTTTGTACGTCATAAAACTTTCGACAATGTGGTACTTCTCTGCAGTTTAATGACGTAGAAGGAAAAATTAAAGCCCGCCACAATTTGCTCCCACCAGACCTGAGATCTCTCTCGTACCCACAAATTCCTCTCATGTGGAGGACAGCATATACAAACCCTTGACCCCTTCCCTTCTCCTTCTCCTCCACCTCCACCTCAAAATTATTTTAAAAGTTGTGCGAATTTCGCATATTTTGCAAAAGCTAAAAGCAAAACAATTTCTTCCATCATGACTAGTGTGGTACAGATGCTAGAACCCGCTTTTACGCATGCGCAACGTCGTATATTGTATGGCAAGTGTAAACACATAAATCAGATATGGGTCACAATTAAAAGAACGAGTAAATGGACAGGCAAAAATATCAGATATGGGCAGCAAATCAGAATTTGGCACCAAGACCTGACAGTGTAAACGTGGCCTTAGAGATGCCTGAAACTTGGTGCCACTTACTGGTGATTTTAGTGTCACATTTATTTATCCAAGACAGGCCTAAACCAGCCAAAGTACCAACATTAAACCAAAGTCTGCAAAACATTATGATATAAGGTTTTGTCTATACAGTAGACCCCTGGAACATACACATACATTGACACATACATCTTTCTATCAGTCCACCGTTACACAAAACCTTTTTCTGCTATTTAATGTTTATTATCTCTGGCCAAACTCCAACAACCTAAAGCACATTGTGCTTTTTACTGTCGCTTAGCGCCACACAAATATTAATGTGATAGATTTCTTGCACATTTTTCTCAGTTTTGAGTGTAGAATGTAGAAAGACCAGCTTTCCATACTGCTGCGGTTTCCCAAAACAGAAGACAGAGATAAGAGAGCACATTCTCACAAGCTGGGTTTCCATCCTAACGTGAAACAAATATTTTCAAAGTTCACATAAAAGAAATAATCCCAAATGCGAATTAGGTGCATTTTCGTCAAGATGTTAGAGCAGCTCACTGTAGTATTGGTGACCTAGTAACCACCAGAAAACAAGGCAAGCATAATGGAGACAGCTGACGGGTCATGTAGATGTAACGTTCACTACGTCAGAGTTTATTTGGCAAATGCATTTCCTTCTCTAATAATTCACATTAACCGTTTTTGCATTAGTCCAAAATCCAAACTCCAAAGCCCCCTCAAGCAGCTTTTTTGCAAATAAGAGATTTTTTATTTAAATTTTCCACATCTATTACTCTCTACATAGACTGACTGGGGTCCTCTTTTAGTATGGAGCCTATGCTCTCCCATTATCCACCCTTAGACATGCCCAGAGAGATTTTAAGAAAATTATGGGACATTTATTTTGTGACAATGTTTGTTAAATGTCCACACACTGGTATTCAGTAACTTAATGGCTAAAATTTGCCAATACCAGCAGTTGTCAAATAAAAACAACCCAGGCTCATTCTGATTACGTACCCCTATATACATTTCTGGAGAGAGCAAAATACGTTCCAGGAGCTACATTTTTTTGCAATTTTTGTTTTCAAGAATCCACCAGAGGTTTCTGTGTACGATTTTTCAGATCTCAAATTTCTCTCGTGAGTCCCATTCGCACCTGCTGTTCTCGCGTAAATCCACCAGGGTCGTAAATCCAACCGACCGATAACCCCCACCCACCCCCTTCCCTAAACCCAGGGGCGTCGCTAGACCCATTTGCTAGGGCATGTGCCCCAGTAAAAATTGCCAGTGCCCCAGTAAATGCTACTAGACAAACTGGGAACAGCGGAAAAGCTGTCCATACGGAGGTAAGCGGTCAGCTGGTAAGCGAGAAAAGGAATTGCGTCATACCGCTCCGTAGCGTTCGTTTTAAAGATGAAATGCAGCCATACGTAGCTCAAGCCACATAATTCACGCTCTCCAGAAACGTATATAGCGCTACGTTTTCACAATAAGCCTATGTTGAATAAAAACGTAACTGCTAATACATTGGGTAATATAGAGGCACAACAAATTTACTGTTTTTCAAAACTGCATCAACAACAACCATGAAAAAAACAAAACAGAGCCACACAATCACACAGGTAGACTTGTTCTGAGCTAACATACTCTCCATTACACTTTCCTGGAACAATACCTCCGGATATTCAGTAACTTGGCTCGCATAGGGAAATGTGTTGGCCCGCAGCAGTGTTCAGGACATGAGGAATTTGAGGGGCTCTTGCAGAGTACGGGAGCGCTGCCATGGCAACCGGCGACTGGACGCACTGAAATGAGTTCAGATTGAAATGATAGCCTCCTACGACCCTGGTGTATCTTGCTATCACATTTAAACTGGATAAAACCTAGCGGACTGTACAGGAAAACATTACAAGCGCCAACTGGGAGGAAATGATAAAAAAGAGGCTGTACATAAAAAAGGGGGAACTAAAAACAACAGTGGCTGAGTAAATAATCAAAAGGATGCTGTGTAAAAGGAGACTCCCTTTACAAGAAAATAAAAAAACCCAGAACAAATACATTCACACATGCTCATTTTTAACAAACACTGATGCATCAGAAAATGCTCTCAGTGATACCATTACCATTACAATATCTTTCAACTATATCCAAGCCATTTAGATTATAAATAGCATTGCCAAAGCAAACAAAACAGACAATATCTAATCTCCAGAAGTCAAATTTCTGTCTACGCCGCATGTGTGGTCTTGAAGTAGATACTTAGCCAACAACTTCAATGTCTGTGCGCTGATAAAACATTTATGTTTATGCTTGAGTGAAAGTATTCTCCTCTCTCTGAAACTGGACATGAAGACCAAGTTTAAGCAATTTCTGTTGGAAAGGGCCTTTTAAGGCTGCTCAGATGCCATGATATATACACATACCCATTTAATTCTCTCTGCAAGTCTGCTCATGTCACGCAACATCCAGAAGGAAAAACATTTCGAACCCAAGTTGGTTCATTAAATTCATATTACATTGCACGCCAATCAGTATCCTATATAGTTGGCTGAGTTTTGGAATTAATGAGCTGTTAGTGTAGTGTGTATTACCAAATCATTGAAGATTTTGTAGTTTCGATTCAAACATTACAAATTTTGTATTTTTTTGTATTTGTTTTTTTCTCCACTCATTTTTGCAACCCAGGCTTATTACTGATACGTACCCAGGTCTACATTATAGGACATCAAAATACGTAACCAGAGATACGTGTGCTCGTAGTTTTTGTTTTTGGAAATTCACCAGAGGCTGCTGTGTAGGCTTTTTGATGATCAAAATTTCCTCTCCTGCGTCCTCTTCTCACATAAATCCACTAGATGGCGCAACATACACGCCAGCCTGCTGTCGACTGAATGACTGACTAACTGACCCACCCATTCCATTCCCTAAACCCAATTGATTGTGTTTTCAAAAGCAATCTAGAAAAAGAAAAGCCGTTGTGGCCACGTGATTTTACGACATTTTCAGCCTTTTGTTTATTTATTTATTCATTTACCTGTGGCGACATATATTGCATTCTCCAGAAATGTAGACAGGGGTATGTATCCACAATGAGCCTGTGTTGGATTTTTATTGAGAATCTCATCAGCCATTTCTGGTATTTTCTTTATTCTGATCATGATTTATAGTGTTATTACATAGCTGTCTGGAATACTCAATTTCTGATTGGTCAGTCATGACATTCTAAAGTATGTTATCCCAAGATAACAACCACTAAATAACACAGATTCATCTGGGTACTTCGAATCATCTTGACCATCAGTGAATACGTTCAAATCTATATACATACATCCACATTCATACAACACACACTCATTGTAAAATGTATACATGAAAACGTATACATTTCTGGAGAGCACAAATTATGTAGCCAGAGAGTAGCTATGGCTGCATTTTGTCTTTAAAATGAATGCTACAGGGCGGTATGACGCCAACAACGGCTTATTTTATTTCACGCTACCAGCTGGCTGCTTACTTCCATGTGGACGGCTTTTCTTGCCACATACATCGGCGGACTTGAGACGCAGAGAGAAGTTTGAGTTCGACGAAGAATTGTTAAAAAAGCAAGTAAAGCAGGTTTAGGGAAGGCGGTGGGTGGGGTAATCGATCGGTCAGTCAGCCAGTCAGTCAGTCAGTCAACAGCGACCTTTGGTGGATTTACGCAAGAACAGCAGACGCGAATGGCACTTACGAGAGAAATTAGAAAGCTGAAAAAGCATACACAGCAGCTTCTGGTGGATTCGTGAAAACAAAAACTGCAAAAAAAACTTACTTCCTAGGACGTATTTCATGATCTCCAGAAATTTATATAGGGGTACGTATCAATAATGAGCCTGGGTTGCATTCATATGTGTCTGCTTGTTTGTTGCGCCACGGTTTTTGACTGTTTGCTGCTGTCTTGTGATTGAATAATATGTAGGTCAGTCTATGCTTTAATCAGCTGGTTTCGTTCCGCTAGGTGTGCGTTTTTAACTTTTTGGCGCCATCTTGTGGCTGAACAATGCACAGGTTAGTGTATACTCCATCAACTGTTTTTAATTCTGTCAGCTTTGGATTTAATTAAACAATGTCATCTCAGAACAATTTTTTTGTGTCCAATTGTTATGTTTTGTGGCAAGTAGCGATGCAATAAATGGAATAAACTACATCCAGGACGTACATTCACAGAATACAGCCAGACTTAGCGTTATTCTGCCTTCAAAACCTCCTGGATGTATTTTATCCCTAACTTATTCATCTTATGTAGTACTGAGACTTACTGTTAACCAGTTAATAGGTTCATACAACAGCTTTTTACAGTCTTTTACCATTAAAGATATACAATAGTTCACCCCCCAAAAAATATTTACTCATACTCAAGTGGTTCTACAATTTTTCTGAATGTTTTTGTATTTTACTATATATTTTTTATATTTTACTGCATTATTTTTTTATATTTTACATCAATGGATGCCTTTCCACCCAACAATCTTCAGTACATCTTCCTTTGTGTTCAAAAGAAGAAAGCATAACAAAAACAAGTGGAGGATTATGAGTAAATGATGATAAAACATTCAGATTTGGGTGAACTGTCCCTTTAAAATCACAGTCATTTTTAGTGTATGACACATTTTAATAATGTTTTATGTTTAAAATACTTGCAATGTATTGTACCATAACATCTATAAGCATCCTGGATAATAATATTTAATAAACAATTAATCACTGTCTGGGCTAGTGAGATTTCCTTGTGAAATCATAGAATCATGATTTTACTGCAGTATTACACCACACTTTGAGTGTATATATTAGCACCATTTTGTTTCCTTTTGGTATCTGATAAAGTATTTGAACCCAGAAGCAATGACGCACGAAGTAAGACTTCACAACTAGATTCAAATGCTTCAATTTGTCAATTTTAAATAAAGATTGCAGAAAAGTCTAACTTTTTTGTGGTGGTGAAGCTGAAGTCATGCAACCCTGGTAGTTCATTTACAGACTAGCTTTAGACTGAGAGTATTCAGGCGTCAAAATCTTGATGAACAAACATGCGGGTGATTCTATACCTGCAGGAACATTTGGCATTTCGAGGATTTATGGAAAAAAAAACTCTTTATAAACAGCAATTCAGTCAGTTTCAACAAAACAAACCTGTGAGCACTTTCCGCATGAGCCAATCCCTGAGGAACGACCTGTTGATGATGTCCCATAACCAGTCAAAGTGAGTGAGGATGTAGTGGACAACATTTGGACTGGGCTTCAGGAATCGATAGACCCGCGTCCAAAGCTCAGCTGAAGAGGAGAAAAAAAAATGCCATAAATGTCTAAAAAAGAGACATAAAAATGCCAATTATTTTAATAAATTATGTCAGAGAAAACACAACTGTGTGAGAATCTGAATTTGGAACAATACAAGCCTAGCACAATGGAAACTTGTACACAAATTGAATCAACACTAATTAAATTCTTTAGTAACACTTTAGTTTAAGTAACACTTCACAGCATTTACTACTGACTTATTACCAGCCTATTAAGATATTAACTGTTTATTAGAACTTCCAAAGTATGGTTTTATATCTTTATTTAATACCTAAATCCTATTTAATGCCTATAAAATACCAACTACTACCTTACTAACTATTATTAAGCAGCTAATTAGTAGTTTATTGAGCTAAAAGTCTTAGTTAATGGTTTGTTAATAGAGTGAGTTGTACATTAAAATAAAGTCAGACCAATAATACAGAAAACAAAGCTCTTTCATAACACAGGCATCATTGTTTGGGAAACTTTTACACAATTATACTAACACTAAAACATATGGGAAGTAGAAAATTCACTGAAGCTTTGCCCACAGCCTTTTAATATGCCAAATCACTAGTGCAAACCCCCCCCCCCCCCCCCAAAAAAAAAACAGCGAGAGACAGGAAGTAGAAACGGAAAAGGAGACAGACAGTAGGGCTGGCCGATATAGACAGAGGGTTATGGGAGAATAAGAACTGGTCCTGTGCCTTTCTCTCTGCCAAAAAAAATTGGCTTTCACAGATGTTGGACTGTGTCTGAACACTTTAAGATCATATGTAATAGTTTATTGTCCTGTTTAAATCCTTCAGCCATTTAACTAATGATTTATGTATTAACATAATGTGGATTTGAATGAACAATATCAAAATGCAAGAAATGTTAGCCTTCATTTTCCAGTGTAAAACCTTATTATTACTGCAGCACATTAGCGTATGGTTGTATTTTGCCATTAATCTCTAAGAAAGTACAGTATACCCAATCCCAATTCTATTTTATTACACCTTCCCATTTCCCTTAGCTCTTGAGTGTGAAGGGGAACAGCTTCAAATTTAACCCCTAAAGCCTGGTTTATATTTCTGTGTCAAGTGATCGGCGTGACCCATGGTGCAAGCCTTGCGCGTAGCCGTGCATTTATACTTCTGCGCGCTGTTTCTGTTTCTCTGCAATACACTTCCGAAACACTAACTAGCAGCAGGTGTTTATGTTTCTCTGTGTCCAGTTTCTTCGCTGTGTTTTGTTTTTTCTGAACACTTTCTTAATGTACAAGTGGCTCAAATTCCCTCATTTTGAGGCAGGAACCGGCGGACGTGCAGCAACTTTAATCATAAGGTAAGCACAAAACAACAGTCTCCATCCAGAGCTCCTTCACGGGACTCCACATTTGTAAACACTTGCTGCATCGGGCATGCAGCTCTCACCTCCGCCCACACTCGTCAGCGCTACCAAGCCGACCAATCACAGAGCTTGACCTACACGTACGCGTTACATTTTTTAAGAGGTGCGCGTCAACGTCGCCGACGGTTAGGCAAGGGCTATGCGTCCACGCGTAGGCTGCGCCGTAGCATACGCGTTCGCTTGACGCAGAAGTATAAATCAGCCTTTAGTAATGGGACACCACAACACCCGCCCATATCATCATATGTTGTTGCAAGGTCTTACTTCATATGAGATTGATGATGGCGACTGCAGTAGTTATTCCAATTGCATTATTTTTTATTTTTGTATTTATTTATTGTTGTATTTATCTTCAGGAAATCACAGAAGGCAACGATCTCATGTTATCATAACAATATAATGTGGCAATAAGCTCGTAACTGTACTGTGTATTTACATCGTGGCCATATTCATCTAAGTAAACTAGGGCTGCACCATTTGGACTAAAATGAAAATCACGATTTTTCCCTTAAAATCAAGATCACAATTTTCTCAGGATTCTGTAGATGTAAAATAAAGGTTAATATAAGTAGGCTATTATTATTGTTATTACTCAAACGTATGGTAAAACAACAACAATAGGCCTATTTGTGTAAAAAAAAAAACACATATCAAATGCTTGTTGTAATCATTACTATAAAATGCGATATGATCATTTAAAGGATGTGCGCGCTTTTGGTTTCACTTTCACTGCCGATTACGCTCATGTCATGGCAGCCGTCACTATGAGAAAAAAAAACATACATGCAAATAATACTTCACGCGCGGCTCCCAAACAAACACTCTGTGCAACAAACTGAACGTTATTTACAACTTTATTAGCTGTTATTCACAGCCTATGCATGTTCTGTTCACTATAGTAGACATCATTGGCGGGCGCGTGCATCCTCTCGGTAGTAAACAAACAGTGTGTCAGCTCATGTGTGATTTTGCGGTCGTAAATACATCATTACATGAAGACAGAAATGACATTTTTGGGTGAATTCTACCTTATTAATACTGTATGTGACACTTTTAACGCCATTTGGACGTGTCCATGTTGCTGAGAAACATATATAAAACAATGTGAAGAATTGTAAAACTGCCTTTATGCTTCTCCCAAACCTGAAATTATAATTGGCTGAATCGTAGAGGCGCTGGATTAAGATCGGGTAGGGGTCAAATCGAGATTGTGATCATTTTTCGATTAATCGTGCAGCCCTAATGTAAACACAAACATTAATTTGAAAAAAAAAACCAAAAAAACATTAACATTATACCAGACACTGTAAAAAGGTGATTCCCAGCCACTAGACTTTTCTGACAGGCTATTCGAGTGTCACCGAGTGACATATGTGAAAATATATTGTGGGACTAATATACAGGAGATTATAGATAGCAAAATTATAGATAGCATTTGCTTTAAAAGCATGACGGTAAAACACGAACGCCACTATGAATGTATTAAAAACATAGGCTTGTTTGTTGTAAAAATTCTTCAGAATGCCAAAAAATACTTCAATTTCCCTTGCAGCCATGCTGTTGTACAGTTGCAATCAGAATTATTGAAACCCTTTAATTTTTTTTTCTTTTTTAAATATTTCCCAAATGATGTTTAACAGAACAAGAAAATTTTCACAGTATGTCTGAGAATATTTTTTTCTTCTGGAGAAAGTCTTATTTGTTTTATTTTGGCTAGAATAAAAGCAGTTTTTAATTTTTTAAAAACCATTTTAAGGTCAAAATTATTAACCCCTTTAAGCTATTTATTTTTTCCATAGTCTACAGAACAAACCATCATTATACAATAACTTGCCTAATTACCCTAACCTGCCTAGTTAACCTAATTAACCTAGTTAAGCCTTTAAATGTCACTTTAAGCTGTATAGAAGTGTCTTGAAAAATATCTAGTCAAATATTATTTACTGTCATCATGTCAAAGATAAAATAAATCAGTTATTAGAGTTATTAAAACTATTATGTTTAGAAATGTGTTAAAAAAATCTCTCCGTTAAACAGAAATTGGGGAAAAAAATAAACAGGGGGGCTAATAAATCAGGGGGTTGAATAATTCTGATTGCAACTGTAGCTGCTGTATTCTATGAAATTTTTCGTAGCCTTTGGTTTCAAGTGTGGTCCTGGAAAATCTCAGTTTTAGGGGGTGCTCAAGCCTTCCCCTTAGCCTTACGCCTTCAAGCAAAAGAAAATTGGGACAGCCCTACCTCTTCACATGAATGCGCAAAATGAGGGTTAGTGGAATTGGGGGTAGAATTGAAATTGGGCCTAAATATACAATCAAAAAATAACACAAAAGATACATACGTATAGTGCAATTTTCTCCATAGTAGCCCGTTCTGGTGCAGTCACATTCATATCTTTCCAGGCCATATCGAACACAAATTCCTTGGTTTTGACAAGGGTAATAGCAACAAGGATTCGCTAGAAAAAACAAAGCCATAGAGCATTTCAGTTTAAAAGGTTATGACTCTGAATGGTTGCATGAACATTCTCCTCAGCGTTCCCCAGGCTAATTTACTACAAAATTTCAGGCATAGTTTAGATGTTAGATTATATCTGAATATTACGCAACCACTGCAACATGTCTCATCAGGGCAATTGCATCATGCGGTTTTTAGGATTTTCTTTACATTTTTGCATGACAGAAACAAAATGATGGAATGATGCTGGTGCCATATAAAAGGTCACACCATGCACCTTTATTTATATAAGGATTTATAAGTATTACACAAGAAAGTAACAGATATCAATGATGTCAAACTTTAAAAATGGGGCAAATCCAAGTTGTGCAATAAATAAGCAGATGTAGCAATAGAACTCAGTGGGATTCTGTTCGGTTCATCCATTATAAACATGCTCCGATTAGCAAGTTTGGTAACACTTAATTAAATAATAGTGTCCTATTTGTATATTTATTATACATAATTGCATGCAACTATCCCTGAACCTAACAGGTATTCTAACCTAAAAGTTACACTCTAAACCAACTTTTAAAAATTACAGTAATTTGTTACAGCTTTTTTTTTTCTCAAAGTATATTTTAACTTTGGTTCTAACTATAACATGTAATTTAATCTAAATCAAAAATATTTATTGTGGTCAAGAAAAAAAAAACATTCACAAAAGTTAAATAATCTAAGAGAAGAATAAACTCAAGAGGAAAAGGAGGTCGAAAACAAGGACAACTTAAAAAAGTGTGTGTCTGTATGTGGTGTGAAATTATGGAACGGCCTGGAACAGATTCTCAAACAATGTCAGCATATTAATTAATTTAAAAAGTTGTACAAATATATATTATTAAAGGAATATAATGATTAACAGAGGTGATTGAAAAAGAACTAAATGAGAAAGGTATGAATAAATTTAAATTAATGGCTGCTTGCAATACTATGTATTTTTTGGGTCTATGTTATAAAATGCAAATGTAAAAATGGAATCAAACATATAATGTCAAAGATGCCTCATGTTTGTCTCATGTAAAGCTCAAATGGCTTATGTAAAAAGAAGAAATCAGTAAAAGAAGAAATAAGTTTAAGTAATACATGAATAATGTGTGTGGTAATGGGGTGTGGAAAATAATAAGCTTGTGCTTCATCCCACTCCATTTTGACCATGTTGAAATGCATTTTGTTTAAAGAATTGTTTTGTGATATGGTTTTTCTGTTCGAAATAAATAAATCAAATCAAATCTAAATTATTTAATATAGAGACACTGCATATATTTTTTACTTTAGCACAAAGTAGAAAACTATATTTTTTAACCTTGGATTAAAGTATAATTTAGCTTTGGACCAACCTATAAATGCTGTAATTTGCTACAGCTAAATTTATAATTACCCTCAAATTATAGTTGAAAATGACAAGTGTATTTTGCCCAGGGACAAAAAAGACATTGACCCAATGGTAAAATATTGTTTTTATAGACAATAAATTAATTGAATAATTTCATTGCATGGAATAGTTGTATGCAATTATGTATTAAATATATATATACAAATAGGACACTATTCTTTAATTGTGTTCAACTTAAAATCAAAATCCAAGTAAAAATGTGCTTTGGACTAAACTATAATAAATACATATAATGTAAGGCAATGCTATGTACGGTGGCTGAGAGAGCTTAATGTGCTGCAATTTAAGAAAACACATGCAATTACCAAAAAACAAATATAGTTGAATAAAGTTTGTTATAAACAAGATGTAATCTATACAACAAAAACATCAAAATTAAAAAAAGTAAAAAATGTAACAATCTTAATGTTTGTGATTTTGAAAATAAATTTCAAGATTATACCAGCAATCACGTATGTTTTTTTTTTTGTAGTTTATATTGGTATAATGTTCGGGAAGTACAACTGCTCTGGGGTGTGTTTCCCAAACAACGACGTAACTCGCAGCTGAACTATCATAGTATGATGCATCGTTTGAGAAAAGAATGATGTAGTGACGAGTGTTTCCCAAAACCCGTAGTTTCTCTGTCACAGATCCATCGCTTGAACCACGTTAGTTGTAACGTAAAATGCCCATAATGATGCTTTAAATGAGGTGGAGTAACTTCTTTAGAGAACAACCCCATCATTTCTTTGTGCAAATTATATTGTTTTACACAAACACACATTTAAAATAAAATCCAATATTAGTTTTGGTAAAAACATGCACTCGCTTTCCATTTTAAGTGAAGTTTATTTATAAACTAATTTCGAGAGGATCACGTGCTTATGATAGCTAGCGGCTGGACCCACATTATCCAATTCACTACGCACCAATCAGATGATCCCTAAGCTACTATAAAAAACCTGGGTTTCATATCACTGCTATCTTTGCTTTTAAAGAATCCCCCCATCCACCCCTACTCCTCCTCTTTCCTAGATGGGTTACACGGTGGCCCAGCGCTTAGCGCTGTTGCCTCACAGCAAGAATGTCAATGGTTCTAGGCTTTACCAACCAGCGGGCATTTCTGTGCGGAGTTTGCACGTTCTCCCCGTGCTCACGTGGGTTTCCCCCGGGTACTCCGGTTTTCTCCCACCGATTAAAAACATGCAACCTAAGTTTTTGATTAACCAACACTATAGACTTGCTCCCTATCTCGTACCTATCTCGTTAAAGAGAACTACTATCTGCTCTTCAATCACTACAATGGGGGAGTTCTCGAGATCTACCTGAGCTCGATCTCCCCTCTCGCCTTGCAACGGGAGGGAGCCCCGGGCTCGAGGATCTCATGAGCTCAGGGCTCTCTCCCGGGACAGCATGCCAAACAAGCTTTATAATCAATCATCAGCTATAAAAGCTACACTATTCTAATATCATATAAATCATATAAATAAATAAATAATGAGGCGATTTATTATAAATATATTTACTTTAATAATATTAATGATTATTATTATTATTATTATTATTATTATTATTAAGTAGGATATTATTATTTTTTTTAAGCCTACTTTTACAATTTGACACATACAAACCACAGCAGAAAGTTCTAACCAACAGGCCCATGTCATATACAGTTCAGATACTTAAAAGCATTAAAGTATCCTAGGTTTTTTTTTACAAGCTTTGGAGACATAACATAAATTCCGCTTTTAAATAATAGCTCACCTATAGCTTTCGTCATGAGGCTGTGTTCAAAATGATATCAATGTTTTCAAAGTGCACTGCAAAGGGAGCACAATTGTAAACATGAAGGTTGCTAAAACTGAACTGTAAAAATACTTTGAAAGCAAATTACACCTAAGAGAGATTACCTTAAGGCTTTTTTATTTTTAATAATTCCAATTTTGAATGTTAGAATGTTCTAATTGAATAGGGCATAGTGGGTATAACTGGGAATAGAAAACAGCCAGGAACTATGTTTCTAACTACAGCTTTAGAGGTGTAGTTTCAAGTGCTCAAGTTTGCGACACAGTTTGCGAATGTTCGTTGGAATGACGGATTTGGGAAACAGCAAATCAACGAACTATGTTTGTAACGACGGAACTTGCGACTTTAGTTGTTTAACGATGGTTTTGGGAAACGCACCCCTGATCTGATGTTCACTGAAATGGACAAAAATAAATATATAAACTTAAAGGGTGTTGAATTATAATTTGGTCTCATTTATAGGAGCCTCAAGAAACTTGGAACATAATTCAGGTCTGAAAGGGTTTAGAAAAGATCATCAGTTTGACAGCAAACATGTTCCAAATCCTCACAATGCAAACACATTAAGAAAACACACTGCGATTTCTCACAACACATGCAAATAGCACGAAACACAGTGATAATGTTTCAAGAGGACCCAAAAATGTGACGGGCCTGGCTGCGATTTGCTTATTGTGCGTAACTATTGCTCAGTTAAGTTTGTAGGTGATCTTTAAAAGGTACGTTTTTTGATTTTAGCATCCTGATTACACAATTCTCTTGTCTTTCGTATATTATTAGCTTATATAACCATGACCTAAATAGCCGGGTCCGTTTAAACATTGTAAATAAGCCAAGTTATCTACATGCACTGCACATAGGCATGGGACGATAACCGTTTTCAAGGTATACCGCGGTTTGGAAAAGTCAAGGTTTTCATACCGCCAAAAATTTCTCTATTACCGTTCCTAAGGTATGTGCAAGATATTTTTATTTACATTTTTTAACAACTGCATCTCCAGCAGAAAAGATATCTAAAGATGCCATTTTCAATTGTAAATAAATCTGTGTTTTTGAAACAAATGAAGACAGCAGACGTCAATGATTCATTTTCATTATTTGGCCTGGCACGTTTACTGCTACAAAATATTATAAATGTTTCCCAAAATAAAATATATTGTGTTCAAAGGGGGAAAAACTTTTAGTTTTTTACACAGACATTTAAAAAGAATATGATTTAGAGCAGTGATCACAATACTGTGATACAGTGAAACCGTGATATTTTTATCCAAGGTTATCATACCGACAGAATCTTATACCGGCCCATGCCTAACTGCACAGCAGGTTGTTAAACTATGCTTTTGATTACATTTTTTGGTTACACTTTAATTTAAGTGACATTAACTATTACAGTATGTACTTACATCAAACAAATAAGTACAATTCACTTATCGTGTTCAAATTTTATTAAAAATGACTTAATGGCTATTAAGATGGGATATGGGTGAGGTCAGGGACAGGTTTGGTGGTTTGGGTAAGCTTAATTACTAATATAATTACAGAAATTATCTACATTAAATAAATTCATCACATGCATTGTATCAAACTATTCACTTAAATGTAGGAACATAGTAGTTAATAGTAGTTAACTTTTATAATTAACTAAATAGTAGTTAATTTAGTTAACTTAAAATAAATTGAAATCCATTTTTTTAAGTTGATTATTGTAAGTAAGAATGAGACAGCAGGCTTCCCCTGATAAGGCTTATTCATAAATACAAGACGCTTCATATCTCAGCTCGTGGTTGTCAGTGGAGTGCGTGACTGTCTACATCTCTTGACATTATGACAGAAACAGTCCAAAAATAGAGGAAATATTGAATGAAATGTGGTAGCTTTGCACAAACCGTGAAGCAGATAAACAGAATATCCTTCTGTCTGGTCTTTATTGGTTTTAATTAGAGCAAATAGTGAGCAGAGAAAGCCTGACAAAGTTTCTTAATCTATTTACCAAACACAAAAATCCTAGTTCGGTCTAAAAACCTAAAATACGTAAACAGAGTGACAGACACAAAGATACCATACACAACTTTCTAACCAAGATCAGACTTGTTCGCTGCCTCACAGGCATACCTTTATGAGGGCGAAAGTGAATGCTGGAAATCTCATTGATACTCAGCTTGAAAGTGTGTGCTTTAAATGCTTATTATTACTGTAAAAATGGATGACAAAAGTCAAGACAACAAATAATTTTATGTTGATTTAACTTATTATAATAAGTTAATCAGGTTTCAACTATTTTTATTAAGTTATACTAAGCTTAAGTTAATAGTTTTAGTACAATTGATTGATGCAAGTTGACTGAGAAATATTTATTTGATTCAACTAAAAGATTTAAGGCAGCAAGACATTTTTACAGTGTAGATAACTAGAGAATATACATATACATGTAAATACATCTTTGAGCTATAGGGATGCACAATAAAAATAATGAAATTTTACAGTTTAGTTCAAATCAGGTAATAATTTAAGTTATAAACAATTAATAAGAAATAATCACATTAAAATATATTGTAAACCTGAAAGTGCACAATTGAATAGCACTTCAGAAAATATCACAATAGTGACAGATACACTCAGGGCCGGATTAACCAATGAGCATTATGGGCACAGGCCCAGTGGCCCGTGCGCACTTGGGGCCCCTGCGAGGGGGGAAAAAATCCAGATTTTGTAGTGTCTATTTAAGCTAAGTGCAAATAGCGCACCTCGTTGGAATAAGCTATTTGAGCGATTTCCACTTATCACTGTTTGATTGGCAGAGACAACATAACTAAAGAGCACAACTGGCAGCAGCATGAGTGGCGTAGCTGGAGTCCAGCGTCTGATGAACTCATCCTTCTTTTTTCTCCATTACATATCAGATTGGAAATACATTTATTTTTATTAGAAAGAAAATAGTTGTGTTTAAAAATGAAAATAATGAAAATGTGATATAAAGCCACAAGTGGCTCGTGGGTATTTAGTAAAGTTTAGCTTATTTCATATGTGTATAAACATCATCTAAATAGTTATTTTAAATATTCTATAAACAGTTGTTTATTAAATGTTAACGACATCTTAATATAACTAATTTGTATTTACAATGAATACCCTTAAAAAAATAAATATATATATATATATATATATTAGTACTGCTTCAGTGAACTTGAAAAAGTACACTAAAACCATAAATTTTCACTAATTTTATTAGTATTTTTTTATCAGTGAGCTTTAAATATTTTTAAAATAAGTAAAATTTCTGTAGACTGTAAATATATATTGTATATCATTTATTTAAAAAATGCAGGCAATACATGATAGATTCATTTAATTAAAAATATTATATCATTCTTATTTTTTTTTATTCAACTATAGGGATTTGCACAGCAAAAAAATCAGTATACATTTAACTCAATTTGAGTTTAACCAAGCTTTCCTTGGGTGTACATATGCTTCCCTCCATTCTGGAGTTAAATAACCCTTTCTGAAGTATGAAATTTGTCAAAATCACTCTCAGAGTTCATTTTAACACAGTAAGAGTTTATTCTTACATCGAACTGGAGTGTGTGTTACCCTTCAAAGTGTTAATATATGACCTTTTTTCCTATATCATTAACTGGTGTGTGTGAGATAACAGAGATCAAATGTTGAAAATAGTTTTAATTTATTAAATGTTCATTAATCTTTTCAGAAATATTTTCAATAGATTTAACTCTTTGCATTTTAAAATACAGCAAGACATGTTTCGAGTAAAACATACTGGTTTGATCATTGTTTGTCTGAAAGAACCTGTTCGGATAAAAAACTGGACTTCCCATCACTAGTGGGAAATACACTGCCGATTGGGTTAAAAGTTTAACACTGAAAACAAAACTCTTAAATATACGCTCTTTCACACTTGTGGATTAAACTCCAGTTTTAACACTGAACAACACCAAAAAATAAATAAAAAATCACACTGTATATTTAAGAATTTTTGCGGTCTGGCCGGGTAAGGGGCCCAACAAGACAATGTGCCCAGGAGCCTTTGAATTCTTAATCCGAGCCTGGATACACTGTTTTCTAAGAATGAGCATGTAAGCATTATAACCTTATCTTTATGTTTATATTAACATAACGTTACTTACCAGTGTTCAAAGAAGACGGGTTTTCTTCACCAGCACAAAAGGAGACACTCAGCAGCAACGTCCACTTCAGTAAAATGCTACACACTGCAAAGAAAAATATCTGATAGGGTTTGTCACAGAAGGTGGCAAAGCCTATATATTAAACCGGTTGAAGACACCAATTCACTGCTCACCTTTCATTGTAGTTTGGTACATAAAAATAATTATGATTAAAAATATATATATTATATACAATTGAAAAAGAACAAAGTCTTCAAAAGTGGTGTTCACGAAGGAAAAAGCTGTAAATAAATAAATCCATGTTGTTTATCTTCCCATGTGAGACTGAAGCCAAAGTCAGCTCGCGGAGGTTCTCGCAGATTGATGAAGGGGGAAAAGGCGCTCGAGTGGAACTTTATAGCGAAAGCTTACGAGAAACACCAGCCTTCCGCTTCAGGACAAACTCACGATTAAAAACCAAAGCACACAAAAATGATATGGGGTCAAACTTGTTTCTGAAGTTACTGAAGAGATAGTAGAAGGAAAAAGAAACCTTCATGGCGCCACCGTGTGTTTGAGTCTGCTACAAGACCTGTACTTTTACCGAGACACAACGGTCTTCAAAAACATCTGCAATTTGATTTAATACATTTTCAACTTTAAAACAATGATCTTATGAACAAGCATTCGTACAGATTGTAAAGCTACATGACACCAAAATAGCTAAGCTTATATTTGCAGGACATTTTAAGTGCGTTTGGTCTACAAAGCGGGAGCTGTATAACGATCCAATAAACGTCTCTAAAAGGCAGGTCTGCTGTACAAACCTTCTAAATTAAACACATTAAACATATAAACATCAATTTAATGTCCGAAAAGAGACATCTAATGTAGATGAGCAAACTAATACTCTAATGTAGCTGAGTAGCTACATTGCTCATTAACTCGGCTACATATTAGTTTGCTCTAGTATGTCTGTTTTCGGACATTAAATGGATGTTTATTAATATGTCTAGTATTCAGGGTATTACTAGACATATATGGACAATCATTCTGGTCCATTTAAATGTATATCCATTACAATAAGTGTTTGATCACCCAACATCTTTAAGAATAGAAAGCTAATACATTTAAGTTCAAATTAGTTCTCGCAACAAAAAATATATGCAAAAAAGAATTTTTTTTATTTATTATGTTTCTTTTGGATTTGCATCTTTATTACAATTTATTTAACATTTTTCTCAAACACTATTTTGAGTGTATTAATTCTTGCACTATATTATTTATTTATTTATTTATTTATTTAATTAATTATTAGTTAGTTATTTATGTTAGATTAATTCAAGTTTTGTCTTTAATGACAATCTAAGAATCCATTTAATGACACTCTAATGTATATGCACAAACATATCATTGTAAAGCATGCTATAGAAAAGAGATCTCTGAGGGGTGGACACATTAATGCCGAGCACATACATAAAAACAACACTAAAATGACGATTGACTTGTATCAAACTGCAGTAGCTACTAATTAATAAACAGATAAATATCTTTAGGTTCCTCAAAGTCTTCAAAAACATAAATAAATGTGTTTGTTTGTGGACTTTGGAACTATTGAACATACCAGCAATATTTTGCTGTACAGTTCTGGCTGTATAATAGGCTATTGGGGTTATTATTGTAAACCGATTAATAACAATAATTCTGTCACAGGAGAAAGCAACATGAAAATGTATTAAATAGAAATTTCATAACTTCTATAAATTAAATAATCTGAGGAATTATGCATTTCCGTAACACCACATTAAATCAAATATACATCACTGCACTTTTTCACATTTGTTTGGTGACACGTTTGTTCAAATGACAAGTATCAACCCAGCAAACAATTTTGTGTTTAATAGCCCTTTAATAAGCATCTAGACAGCTTAGCGTAAACATAAAAAAGGCTAAACTTGGGCTGTCAGTGAAATCTAATAGACATAACTACACTAAACTATAGTCGTCAAATAGACAGATTAGACAGACTTTATTTGTGTAGTCATTGATTTTATTATGTTTATTTGATGACTTTGGCCTATTCTTAGACACCTATTGGATTTTCACTGACAGCCCAAATTTAGCCTTGTTTTAGCCAAGACGACTATGTTTAGACATCTATTAGACATCTATTAGACATCTTTTAAAAACAAAACATGCTTGCTGGGAAAGAAGGGCACACAGATTTTTTTTATTTCTATTTTCTTCTGTTCTTCATTTAATATTCATAAATGATTGCGTGTGAACCTTCTTTGGTACTAGTCATGCACAGTCACATTACGTATATGCTTTGTCAACAGACATTTGATTTTATTTTAACATCCATCAGAGTGATTTTACACATTGGCTAAAGGCCTTGCTGGAGGCTGAACTTCAGGCAAATGAGAATGACACAAATCTGCCACTAACTATGAAAGAAAAAATAAACCTGGGTGTGCATGCGGTATATTTAAACATTAATTTAAACAATAAAAGCATGGCTGATCTTAACTTAGAAGCGTAAAAAAACAAACTGGACAAAAGGTGTTTGACCTGATTATGTTGACACGGTGAGCAGCTTTTGGACTGACTAAACAAACTACAAGGAATTTACAACTAAATGGTTTCCAACAGATCCAATAAAATCCTCCCTAAATTTTACTATAAACTTTACAACATCTGACCGCTCCCCCAGCCTATTCTTACGCTCTTCTGCCTCTGGTAAGTTTCTCATAAATCATCCTATTGCATTCAACCCTTAATTAGCAAAGAACACAACCTTCTGTCCAATCTTAATCACAATACTCGCATCTAAAAATAGATTGCATCTTAAATGCATTTCGTCTGAAAAAACACTAAATCTGTCATTGATTCATGTCAATTTTAACATTATTTCTTTTATGCAGAACCACAGATATAAAGCTGGTGCTAAAATAAATGTAATAATGCTAAATAATAATACTAATGATTTTAGAGTTGCTAGTACACAGTTAAATGTGCTTGTGGAATAAATGATCAACAGGAAACTGCGTGTAAACACCTCTCTGACATTAAGTTGTATACTGATAGCACATAGTCTCCAATAATAACAATTTAGAAAACAATCAAGCACCCATGTCATACAAAATGACTCAGAATGTCTTGGTCTTTATAAAACTACGGATTTTGGGGTGAAACTTCCACTTAAAACTATAAAAAAAACTATTATTGTAGTTTACATATAAAACAGTTGTTTCAGAAAAGCTATTATTCAGCAAGAATTAAGCATTTTGTACATTCATTTATCTTTTAAGTACTAAATTATTGTATTAGTAAAACTTAAGTTATAAGGGAACATTCCATATTATATTTTTATACATGAGTCTGAATGCAAGAGTGTATGGGTGTTTCCCAGTGTTGGGTTGCGGCTGGAAGGGCATCTGCTGTGTAAAACTTATGCTGTATAAGTTGGCGGTTCATTCTGCTGTAGCGACCCCAGATTAATAAAGAAAATAAGCCAAAAATAAAATAAATGATGCATAAACATCACCTATTGTCACAGTCAGACCAGGTTCTCCCCTCTCTCAATCACCCTTACCTAAAGGCTATCAGCCACGCACCTGCACATCATCACTTTTTATCATCCCAGCACCATAAAAACCACAGTCTCCCAGCACAATTGTGTAACTTTTAAAAAGATACCACCCCAGTGACAGCTCTCATACCTTTCTGAGAGTGTGGTTATCCTGTGTTCCTGGTTCCCTGTTTTCTTCCATCTAATCACACCATCAACATTTCCTGCAATGGTTTCCACATGTCTCTGATTTTTTGATTCAACTGCCATCCATATTCTAACAAACTGTCTATATATATATATAACTTGGTTCCTGTGTCACCTATATGCCATACAAGAGTTCACACTTAGCTGATGATTGATAATAAAGTGTGTTTGGCATGCTCTCCCAGGAGAGAGCCCTGAGCTCAGAATATTTTCGAGCCTGGGGCTCCCTCCCGTTTAAAGGGCGAGAGGGGAGTTTGAGCTCAGGTAGGTCTCGAGAACCCCTCTGCTTGTGAATGTGTTAGGAATAGCTGAGAGATATAACTTACTCAGAGTTTGTCTTATGATGTCACTTTGGATTAATCAATTCACCTGTGATGTATGTCACAGTGTGAGGAAACTGGGCAAACCAGGGAAAGCCCACGCGAACAAAGGGAGAACATGCAAACTCTGCACAGATATGCAGACTAGTAAGGGCTTGAACCAGTGGCGTTCTTGCTGTGAGGCAACAGTGCTAACCACTGGGCCGCCATGCCACCCTATCAGAAGAAGGGGAGAAGTAGGGATGGAAGGGGGGATTCTTCAAGACTAAGGCCCGTTTACACTAGTAGGTTTTAGTTTTAAAACGGCGTTTTAGAATGAAAACGATCCACGTCCACACTAGCGTTTTACCCAGCATTTCTGAACAGCTCTCTGTCTACACTAAAACGGTGAAAACGCACATCACGTGATCACACACACACTCTCTGGCATGCACTGCAGCGTGCTTTGAGCGCATACCCATATGAGAGCTGTCCTCGTCGGACTGTTCATCAAGGATCTCCCGCTGGATCTAATCTCACTATATTTGTTAAACGTGATATTTAATTCTTCTTGCTGCCTATATCTAACTACATATTCCCTGACTTTGGTCTTTTGAATCTATTACTGTTCTCAGGCAACGTGCTTTGGCTGAGCGCAAAGATAAGTTAGGTTAATATCATAATTAATGTATCCGCGGACACCGATTCTGAACATTGACTGATCGCTTACTTTTATTTTCTTTACTTTATAAACTTATTGTGCGTTATACTTTTATAATGGTCATTATTAATTATTAAAACTGATATTCATTGTAAGAGAGGGTATGTTTCGTATTTTCTATGAAAATGAAAGGAGGCAGTAATGTTATAGGCTCCGTTTTGTTTTAAATATGCATGAAGATGACGCTCATATTATGAAGCCACTTGACGCCTTAACATTTCTGATGTCTGTTAAGTTGCTAATAATATCAAAATGAAAATAGGCAGTTCCTCACATCATGTTTTCATTTTATTGTTAAGATAGTGAAACAGCGTAGCCAGGGTGATGTGAATGACTTTATAAACTACACACTCGGGAGTTTGTTTTCTTTATTAATTTGCGAAGTCTGAACTTACAAGGAGAGAATGAAGACTGAACTGTGTGAAGGCTACTTAATGTTGAGGAAAAAGCCCCAATCAGAGAGGCGAATGTCTGCAGCCCCACCTCCGTTTTTAGATGTCTTCGTTTTCCCCCATCCACACTGACATGGAGCAGCAGCATTTTAAAATGAAAACGGCCTTTCGAGCGTTTTCAAAACGCTCCGTTTTCGGAACTCAAAAACTCTGGCGTAGTGTGGACGGATGGCATAGCTGTAGCAAAACTTATGCGTTTGAAAAATATAATGTATTAGTGTATAGGGGGCCTAAGGCCCAATGCCAATTCTACCCCTTAGCCCTTCCCCTTACCCCTACCCCTCGTTTTGCGAGTTCACGTCAAGGGGTAGGGGTGTCCCAATTGTCTTTAGCTTAAAGGCGTAGGGCTAAGGGCAAGGGGTATACACCCCTTCGAACAAAGATTTTTCAGGAGCACACTCAAAACGGAGGGGTAAGAAAATTTCCCAGAATACACCTGCCACAACGGCAATAGTGCTGAACCCGGAAGTAATCCACAAATTAGTATGTTTTTGTCATTATTACGAATTTTTGTAACACATGTAACATGTAAACACATGTTTTAATATTTTCATAACCGTATTCGTGTTTTATCGTCATGCTTTTTTTTAAAAAACGAAAGAAAAAAAACGCTAAATTTTGTAATCTATAATCCCAAATAATAACTGAAATGAGCTTTTTACAGTGTCTGCTATACTGTTAATGCTGTTTTACATAGATGCATATGGCCACTGTGCAGTACAGTTACGATCTTATTGCCACATTAGATTGTTATGATAACATAATATATGCCTACAGTGATTTCCTGAAGATAAACACCAAAAAAAAAAATAACACAACTGGAATAACTACAGCAGTCATGATTGTCTAATCTCATGTGAAGCAAGAGATCGCGATGACAAATGATGACATGTGCAGTGTTGAAGTGCTGTCCCAATTCTTAGGGGTAAGTTTTGAAGCCCTTCCTCTTAACCCTCGGTTGTAAGGGCCAAGGGGAAGGGGTAGGGGTACAAAAATAGAATTGGGATTGGGCCTAAGATGACTGAAGTGGAAAACTCTGGTTATTTATATTGAGTTAGTATCAAAGTCCCTTGAAGGCAAGCCATTTCACTCAGCGGCCATCTTTGAAACGCCTCTCGGGCAGTATGCATTCTGTCTGAATAGGTAAACATCAAACTCTTCAAAATTGCTTCCCAAGTTTATGATTAAATTTCATATTAGGAATCACCAATAAAATTACACAACAACTGTGTCTTTAGCTTCATTTCTAAATGTTCTAATCACACAAATTCTGCAGAAACTCATGTCTGGTCCGAGCCCCTTCCCCAGAGATTTGTCAGTTTATAACAATTGCTGATTGGCTCCTGTACTAGAAGGCAGGGCTTCATTCGCCATGTTGACGGTTACACTTTTCCCCATATAAAACTATACGAGTGACACGTCTTGTGTATTCTAGTCTTTGTTTATAGTATTCATCTGATTGGTGCAATGTGTGAAGCTGATGCGGGACCAGCCGTGATCAATCATAATCACGCCATCCTCTCGAAATTAGTTTATAAATAAAAACTGCAGGTTAACTAATATTATAACTTATATTCGATTGTAACTTATAACATAATTTGATTGTAATGCAATAATGTGGAACTTTTGTAAAGCTGCTTTAAAAGGAATAATTATTGTAAAAAGCACTATACAAGTAAACTTGAATCGACTTTTTGCAAACTTAATACTGCTTTGAAATTTATTCGGACTGTTCTAAAACAAACAACAAAACAATTTTAACCAAAACAATTATTAAAAATGCTTCATGAAGGCTTTTTTTCATGTGTTTTTTCATGTGATTTGATCTGAATATATTGTGTGGATGTGAAGCAAGGCACAAACAAACAAGAGTATAATGCTTGAAAATTATTACTAAAGCAAACAATGATTTCCGTAGAATAACTTGCATAGATTTGTGTGCTCACAAATAATTTATTTTGTCAGTTTAATTTTATGTTTCATAACAAACACATTACAGGAACCCTGCCAGAAGGTTAGTCAAAGTTCTGAATGTTCCCTGCTGGGTAAATGCTATAAATACAAACACATGTTCAGCAAATGATGATGCTCTGTTTAAAAGCATCCTGAAAAGAGGAGAAATGGTCTTGCCCAAGTGAGCCTGGTTTCTCTCAAGTTTTTTTTTTTACTTTTGTCAATTGGTGAAGATTTGTTCCTCGCCACTGGCTTGCTTGGTTTGGGACTTGTAGAGCTGCCCATTGATGGATTTGCTCTTTAGTGTTTGAACTTTCAGCAGTGAAAATTACTCTGATAACTTAAACTGAACATAAACTCTGAAATCTGGACTGACAGTTTCAATTTACTATCTTCTATAGAACTTCTAGTAAATTAAAACTGTGTTTTGGGTCGTTTTGGCACCTTCTGTTTGTTTATTTTAATCCAATCCATTGGGTTGTTAAGGTTAACCCAACAATTTGGGTTACAAATTTACCTAATTTATTTTTATTTTATTGGTTATTTTTGCCAAAAAGTGGCTTAATATATAATCATAAATTATTATTATTATTATTATTATAGAAGTAGTAGTCACTTGTATATGTAAATAAGAAAACACAGCTTCTAATAGGCAATGCTTTATTTAAATCCACGAATTTAGTGCCACTCCTCTCACAATAACAAAAGGCTGAGAGCAGTTTAATTTATCCCCAAGCAGCAGGACAAGATGGTTTGGTCTCTGTTGCTCCTCTTCTTTTACGTACTGAACCAAATACAAGTATACACACATAGATTAAATAATGTCTAAAATATATTGTCATAAATAATGCACCTAGAGGTCGCAAATCAACAAATTCTTGTTTTGCCTCCTGGTATGAGAGCCAGACCATCTTGCTGCACAATCTGTATGACAGTGGAAAAAGGATAGCTGGCAGAGTTGTTAAAGTGGCATCTCCAAGGCTGTCTTCATATCAAACAGAAAAAAAAAACACAATAACTAAACTCAAAACAAGCCCCTTATATCAAAGGTGAAATGCTACACGTTGGGATTAAAACTGAGCTGTTGCAGGATTTTCTCACCAGATGAAATGTTTGCTTGAACTGGAAGATTCAAGGCATTCCTCTCTTATTTGCAAGAGAATCTGCTGTGATGCATCTCCCCAAACCTCAAAAAGTTTATCTTTGGTGTGTGGGCATAAAATGCCTGTCCTGAGCAATCTAAAAATAAATAAACAAAAACAGCACTTAAATCCATACCATAAAACAGTACACTGGGATTTCCTAAAGGGATATTTCACACAAAAATGAAAATTCTGTCATCATTAATTTACACTCCCCTTGTTCTTATTCTCTCCTCCGATAAACACGAAACATGATATTTTGAACAATATAAGTAACTAAACCATTCTTGGTCCACAGTGAAATTCCATAGCATTTTTTCTTCTGTTAAAGTCAGTGGGAACTATCAAGTTTTTGATTTGCTTTGTCCATTAGGGTATCATTTGTGGTCAGCATATAAGCTGCTTTGACACAATCTACATTGTAAAAGCGCTATACAAATTAAGATTAATTGAAATGTTTCTTTTAAATGTCTTTACCATACACCCCTCCCCCACCCATTATTCAAATACACTTTTATTTATATATTTATAGCTTTTTATTTTTTTTTTTTAAGATTTGAAGATTTTCCTTGGGAAAAATGCACCATGTCGTTATCACAAATACAATAAAACATAGCTAAACGTATGGTCTAAATGAATACGTCCAATCTGGTTTATATTCAAATGTGAGTCTACTCTACTTAACATGTCTCATTTGACATGTGAACGTACATATTCCAATTTGCTCAATGTCTATGCAAAAAAGCCTTCATTTTGCACAATATACCAATGTACCAGACTGTAAATTTGTTAGCAATGAAAAAAAACTTTTACAGTGAAAATTAATCTTAAAAGGGATAGTTCATCTAAAAATGTCACCCATGACTTGTTCCAAACCAGTTTGAGTTTTTTGTTCAGTTGAACACAAAAGGAGATTTAAACCTGTAACCAAATGGCATTGAAAAACAATTATTTGGGAAGTCAATGGTTACAGGTTTCCAACATTTATCTTCTTCTGTGTCCAAAAGAAAAGAAAAAGAATATACAAACAGGTTTATAGCAAGAAAATGCTAAGTAAATGATGGCAGAATTTTACATTTTGGGTGAACTATCCCCTACGAAAGCCCTCAATGTACCCATATGCATCTGTCTCTAAAAGTATCAGGGTTACCATGGCTTGTAAATGCCACAGAGCATAACCTAAGATCTTTTCCCCTGTCCATATCAATAGTTTCAGATTGCACTTTACCAGTTGTTCCTTCGAGGTTTAAGCAATGTGTTCTTCAAAGTATTATGATTTCTCAGATCATCTAAAATTATAAGACACTATTTGTACGCTACTGAGGTTGGTAGTAACAAAATAAGAGATATTAATAGCCTACTTTGTTCATTTGAATGACTTTGACCAAATATTTTGAGGCCGATGTTTGATTCTTTGAACACAATATTTTACAGTCAATCACACGTCTAACCTGCAACTCAGTGTAAATTTAACATAAAACAATCTAAAAAAAACAAAAAACTTACATTTCAGCTAATACAACTTAAGCTTTTGCTATTATTCTGCCACAAACTGAACACAGAATCTGCTTTCATTGAATTTTCTGTCTGTGTACTTCAATGATGCATTTATTGTATTTGACTGACAGCTAAAGTGTACACTTTCCAGCTCTGACCATTTGAAGTCATCCCAATTATATGGACTTTTCTCTGTTCTCTTATTACGTGTCAAATGATAATAATTCTCAAGGGCTTAGAGGTTAAAAGCCTAATCGATAATTCTGTTATAAATGGAGATGGCTTTATATATAAGTGTAGCAGAACCGTCTGAGTAAAGTGTTGGTTTTTGGTGACGAGTGTAATAATTCCGTTTTCGCCTCATAGCTTCAAGCAGCGGACGTCGCGCATAAAAATGGTGAGTTGAAATTAGTTTTCATTTATGTGACTAACAGCTAAATTAAATAGAGTAATGTCTTACAAAATATCTGAACGCTATTCTACATATTTTAAAGTCGTCGACGGACCATTATTGTCGGAGTTTGAAGGAGAGAAGACCTATTTTGACATCAGGGTGTTCATCGATATTGCCTGTCTTAATCTGCGCGCGCTGTTCGGCGGAAATACTGGACCGATATGTGCTAAAGGTGCTCATTTATACCTCAAAATGATGGCGAGTGAAATATGATGATGAAATAACACATTCTTTGCGAGTTTATATATGTATGTATATATTAAATGTAGTTTCTCCTCGCAGGTGAATGGATTAACTTGGCACCTGAGGTGTTTGCAGTGCTCGGTGTGTGCAGTGTCGTTAGGTCATCATAATAGCTGCTTCATCAGAAATAAAGAGATTTTCTGCAGAACTGATTATAACAGGTAAAGTATTTAACATTTTACTCCATCAATTATTGATTTCTAAAAACTTTTGAGTTTAAAACATTATTATGTTATCTAAAACGTATAAACATGACTGAAAATACTTTTTTGAGGTATTTTAAGCTAAGAAAAACGACAAAATTCTTATCTTAAATTTTGAGAAAGTGTCATTAGTCATCTATCTATCTATCTATCTATCTATCTATCTATCTATCTATCTATC
>CAIGQZ010032318.1:5737365-5776047 GCA_903798205.1 Danio tinwini
CTATCTATCTATCTATCTATCTATCTATCTATCTATCTATCTATCTACAGTATCTATCTGTCTATCCATCTACAGTATCTATCCATCCATCCATCCATCCATCCCTGTCTGTCTGTCTGTCTGTCTGTCTGTCTGTCTGTCTGTCTGTCTGTCTGTCTGTCTGTCTGTCTGTCTGTCTATCTATCTATCTATCTATCTATCTATCTATCTATCTATCTATCTATCTATCTATCTATATCTGTCTGGCTGTCTGTCTGTCTGTCTGTCTGTCTGTCTGTCTGTCTGTCTGTATCTATCTATCTATCTATCTATCTATCTATCTATCTATCTATCTATCTATCTATCTATCTATCTATCTATCTATCTATATCTCTCTGTCTGTCTGTCTGTCTGTCTGTCTGTCTGTCTGTCTGTCTGTCTGTCTGTCTGTCTGTCTATCTATCTATCTATCTATCTATCTATCTATCTATCTATCTATCTATCTATCTATCTATCTCGAATCGAAAACTGATTCGATTGCCAATAGACTGACTTAATGTAGTTAAATACAAGGACATTTTTTTTGATAATTTTATAGTAAACAGCAAACATTTAGTTTAAATGTAATGTTTAATTTAAAGAAGTGATTAAGGTATGTTAGCAAACGAAACAAAACAAGTATGTCAACAAACAAAACAATACAAAACAATACAATTAGCAATGTTGACAGTAATATGTAAGAGACAATAAATACGTGAAAAAAAAAAATTCGTAATGCATTTGTTGTCTTCGCGTATTTATTGTCTCTTTTGTATTACTTTCAACATTGCTATTTATTGTTTTGTTTTGTTTTTTGGAGTATGTTGTCGTATTTTGCACTGTCTACATTTGCACTGTCTGGAGCCAGCACCTAAGCTTTTCACTCATCATAGTACACGTGCTGCTGATGATGTGACAGTAAAAGTGATTTGATTTGAAACCAAATTTGTAAAGTTGTACCAAAATGAACATACGTCTTCGTTACTTTATTTTCTTTTCAGTACTTTTGGCATAAAATGTGCTCGATGTGGCCATCAAGTCAGTGCAAATGACTGGATTCGGAGAGCTGGAAATGACATCTATCATCTCGCCTGCTTCGCTTGCTTCTTCTGCAAAAGACAGCTTTCTACAGGCGAAGAGTTCGGCCTGATGGAGAACCAGGTTCTATGTCGTGTTCACTATGACATTACACTGCTAAACCTGCAGCACATGTCAGACAGCGGTACATTTATTTCTGTCTTTTATATGTGTAACAATCAGCTTTTTAACAATTTCGTGCATGCTACAAGCTGAATAGGACATCAAGACATCAAACTGACTAAAAACACCATGTTAAAATGAGGTCATTTGTATTATAACAGGAAATTTAATACATTTGGATGGAGCTCTACCCATTCAGTATTTCCCAAAGGCGTCTAAAAGACCTCGTACTTCATTTACCTCAGTGCAGATACAGGTACGATTTACATGCACTCTAAAACCTGATGGCTTCATATTACTCTCAACATTTGTGAAATCTTTTTGCTACAAACAATTTTTTTATGTTAGTATAAATTACGATTGTTTTGTACAACAACATGTGCAGTACTTAGGTGGCTCTCATTTATAGCTCCTATTTCGATTACACTTTACAATAGGGTTTCATTAGTTAATACATTTATTAACATGAACAATTAACGAACAAAACTTGCACAGCATTTATTAATTATAGTTCAACATTTACTAATGCATTATTAACATCCAAATTCATGCTTGTTTATGTTAGTTAATGCACCATGAGTTAACATGAACTAACAATAAACAAATGCTGTAATCAATGTATTGTTCAGTGTTTGTTCATGTTAGTAAATGCATTAACTAAAATTAACGTATTAATATAATGCAACCTTATTGTAAAGTGTTACCCTTATATTCAACCTATTTGTCCCAGTGATGATTTTAATTTAATTTAAACATTTAATAAACTAATTTGTGCATATCCTAATAAACTCATATCCTAATGATTAAATTCATAGTTCACCCAAAATGGAAAATGCCATTATCATTTACTCTTGGCACAAACCTGTTTTAGTTTTTTTCTGTTGAACAAAAAAGTTATTTAAAAATCTTGGAAACTGGTACTATTGACTTCCAGAGTATTTGTTTTTCCTATTATGGGTGTCAATAGTTACTAATTTCTAACATTAGATGTGAAACCAGTTAAGGGTGAGTAAATAGTGAGTAAATTGACATTTTGGGGTAAAAAAAAACAATTATTTAGAGTGTTAGGAATAGCTGTCATTTTTTTTACACTTGAATAAATGTAGTATGTATAGATATACACTCACCAGCCACTTTATTAGGTACACCTGTCCAACTGCTTGTTAACGCAAATTTCTAATCAGCCAATCACATGGCAGCAACACAATGCATTTAGGCATGTAGACATGGTCAAGACGATCTGCTGCAGTTCAAACTGAGCATCAGAATGGGGAAGAAAGGTGATTTAAGTGACTTTGAATGTGGCATGGTTGTTGGTGCCAGACGGGCTGTTCTGAGTATTTCAGAATCTGCTGCTCTACCGGGATTTTCACGCACAACCATCTCTAGGGTTTACTGAGAATGGTCTGAAAAAGAGAAAATATCTAGTAAGCGGCAGTTCTGTGAACGCAAATGCCTTGTTGATGCCAGAGGTCAGAGGAGAATGGCCAGACTGGTTTGACCTGATAGAAAGGCAACAGTAACTCAAATAACCACTCGTTACCACCGAGGTTGCAGAAGAGCACAACATGTCGAACCTTAAGGCGGATGGGCTACAGCAGCAGAAGACCACACCGGAAGGTTACAACAGAAGATTGGAAAAATGTTGCCTGGTCTGATGAGTCTCGATTTCTGCCACGACATTCGGATGGTAGGGTCAGAATTTGGCATCAACAACATGAAAGCATGGATCCATCCTGCCTTGTATCAACGGTTCAGACTGGTGGTGGTGGTGTAATGGTGTCGGGGATATTTTCTTGGCACACTTTGAGCCCATTAGTGCCAACTGAGCAACCTTTGGGATGTGGTGGAACAGGAGATTCGCATCATGGATTTGCAGCAACTGCGTGATGCTATCATGTCAATATGGACCAAAATCTCTGAGGAATATTTCCAGTATCTTGTTGAATTTTTGCCTTGAAGGATTAAGGCAGTTCTGAAGGCAAAAGGGGGTCCAACCTGGTACTAGTAAGGGGTACCTAATAAAGTGGCCGGTGAGTGTAGAATGAAGTTTATACTGTATAATATTTTCAGACCACTGCAGTAACCCTATAAATTTGAATATAACAGAAATCTCTGAAAATACCAACATATTACAAATATTAAGGACTAAATTACGTTTTTCTGTTAATATTTTGAAAATACGTACAAAATAAACTCCATTTCAACACTTATTTCCCCATTATCATACTGGGAAAGCTGCACCTACTCAGTTTAAGTTCACTATAATACATTTTTCTTGTTTATCTAACCTGGTTCCATTAAAAATTTACTTTTAGATTTTCTGTAAAATTAGCTCATTTGAGTTTTACAGTGTGCCTTTTCTCCTCCTTTGGTAAAAGAAGGTAAAATACTGTGACAGTGGTGTGCCACAGTATTTTTACTGTGTTTTACTATGTACGGTAGTTTTACTGTGTGTGAAAAAGTGTTTGCCCCTTACTAACTTCTTCATTTTTTGCATGTTTGTCACACTTCAATGTCTCAGATCATCAAACTCATTTAAAACATTTATTTTAAAAACTGCATGATGTGTTTACTTGCTATCTTTGACTAATATTTAAATTTGTTTGATGATCTGAAGCATTAAAGTGTGACAAACATGCAAAAAAAAAAAAAAAAAGAAATCAGTAAAAATTTTTCACACCATTGTAGGTTCTGTATGACTTTACAATTTACTTAAGGTTAAATCACACACATGCTTACGACCCAAACATTTTTGTGTGTTTGATTTATACAGATTATGCAAACCCACTTCATCCGAGACAAGAACCCTGATGCTGCGACTCTGCAGAGGCTGGCAGACATGACCGGACTAAGCCGAAGAGTCATTCAGGTGCTTTTTCTTGTTAGCATGTCAGCTGAAAACTGAAGGATTTATTTATAGTGTTGAATTCCCTGTAGGTTTGGTTCCAGAACTGCAGAGCCAGACAGAAGAGGATCCCCCTTCATGACAGCATTCCAGAACAGCACAGATATCAGACCTCTGCAATCCCCTTTCTGTCAGATTTAAGCAGTACTTCATGCTCTCAGGTAGATCTGACTCTGTCCACTATTTCAGCATCTGATCCTATACATTATTATTAGGGCTGTCAATTGATTAAAAAAATTAACTAATTAATCACACCTTTTTTTGGGATTAATCATGATTAATCACGATAAAAAAAATCCAAAATGCAGGCATTGCAAATATGGAAATTGGAAAATAATAATAATAATAATAATAAAGTATTAATTACAAACACTTGTATTCATCGAGTTGAGAACATTAATTATAAAGTAGAAACAATTTTGCTCAGTCCTCCTTAACATTTAGCCAGACAGTCAGACAGAGAGAGAGAGAGAGAGAGAGAGAGAGCACAGTACAGCGCACTCCCTTCAGGTGATGCAACCTTAGTTGTTTTATACTGAAACTTTCCTTCTAAAAGCGCTTCCTTGGTTTTATCTATATTTCTTTGCACATTAAACACACGCAGAGCTGGAGCAAGCTGAACTGGCTCTCTAGGCGAACGGCAATCATGCCGCCCGCCCTCAACTCGAAAGTGAAATAGAAAGTGACCGGTTCGCGGATGAAAGGAAGGACCGGGAGGGAGGGGGTGGGTGTCGCGGATGAAAGTGAGAATAGGGGGTGTTCGCTCACTATTCTACGGCCGCTTAGGTCGCCTCTACGGACGCGCCGGCCCTGAACACACGTCGGCCACAACGGGAAATAAAAAAAAAACTGCAACTGCGTTAAATGCGTAAATTTTTTAACGCGTTAAATATTTCAAATTAATCTGGTGCGTTAACGCTCTAATTTTGACAGCTCTAATTATTATGTATAATTATTATTGATGTGGGGAGTGTTTTGATTGCATACATACAGTATACTGTTGTTCAATAATATTTATTAAAGAAATTATTACTTTAATTAGCATTAAATTGATCAAAAGAGGCAATAAAGCGATTTATAATGTTATAAATCAAATAAATGCTGTTTTTTTACTTTTGTCTTTTTTCATTATAAAATAATTGCAAATTTAATTATTTATTCGATGAACATTGTGTAATTTTACCACTATAGTAACCCTAAAATATTTTATATAACAGAAATCTCTGAAAATCCCCTCCCGTTTCCCTGTGTTACAGTTTTTCTGTCACTTTGGTGCATTTCTCACAACACTATTAACATTTGCACAACAGTTAATGCATTTCTCAAAGCAATTAGTCATTTGTGCACATTATAGTAGCAGTTTCTCAATCCTTCCAACAAATTGCAAATGCTTTTGGACATGCATCAACTGCTTTCATACAACTATCTGCTGTTTTATAACATTATCATTTGCTTATGTCATGTCAGTCAAAATTAACTAAACTTGTGAATGCTGAATAGTCATTCCATATAAGACTAATAGTCCTCATTTCATTACTTGAGTCATTACCAGTTGTCTAGCTGTCAAAGTCTGTCAAGCTAATTTTATTTTTAAAAAATCATCTTTTTTTCCTGAAAATGTCTTAAATTGAACAATTTCATTAATGATTTACAGACCTGTGTATGTTGTAGGTTCAGTTCCAATATGTACTGCAATATTGTTTACAGTTGTGCACAGCTCTACCCAAAGGGAGTTTATGTTTGTTGTAAATAAGGCTGTATTTATTCTTTTGCACAATGCTGTGAATAAATTAGAATTCCAAAGAGCAAATGCAGTAAAAATGTGAAACATACATATTCAGTGTCTTGTACTCAGATACCTCACTAAATGCAGTGATGTCTACTTTACTGTAGTTTTCAATTGGGTGTGCAAATAGTATATAGTGCTGTCTTGAGCATTTTCAGGAAGTGAAAAAAAATCTGACTTTTTTTGCATTGGAAAACATTTACAGAGTAAACTCATAATGTAAACATGACAAAGCCATTTGACTATCTTGTTCATAAACAATGGTGCCAGGACTTTTCATCTTGATGACACTGACACTTTCATTAACATGAATAATTGCTTTTGAGCAAGTGACATGCTTTTGCAGGTTATCAACTAGGTTTTGCCATTTGTACTAATTGTTTTAAGAAATGCATTAACTGTTGTGCAAATGTAAATTGTGTTGTGAGAAATGCACCAAAGCAACTGAGACTATTTTTGCTAAATATTAACTGAGTGTTATTATTTAGCAAATACACACAAATAAACTCAATTGCAACACTTATTTTCCCATTTTCATACTGGGAAAGCTGCATCTACTCAGTCAGTTTAAGTTCACCATTATACAGTTTTTTGTTGACCTAATCTGTTTCTATTAAATAAAATGATCTTTTAAAATTTTTAGTAAAAGTCAGTAATTTGATTTCATTAATTAAACCTTTTCAGTATTACAGTGTGCCTTTTTTCCATGTGGTAAAAGAGTGTAAAAAGACTGTGACACACAACTGGGTCCTTTTTACAAGCAAACTAATTAATGCCCTTCGTGTTAGATTTAAGCAGTACTTCATGCTCTCAAGTAGATCTGAGTCTGTCCACAATTTCAGCATCTGATCCTATACATTATTATGTATAATTATTATTGATGTGAGGAGTGTTTTGATTGCATACATACAGTATACTATCTTTAAAATAAATTATTACTTTATTTAGCATTAAAGTGATCAAAAGATTTATAATGTTATAACTCAAATGCTCATATACATTTGTCTTTTTTATGATAAAATGATGGGTTAATAAATTAATAAAGGGACTAAGCCAAAAAGAAAATGAATGCATGAATAATTTTCCTTTGGAAAAACATCCATACACACTCATTCACGCACATACACTTCCGACAACTTAGTTTATTCAATTCATGCATGTCTTTGGACTGTAGGAGAAACCGGAGCACCCAGAGGAAACCCACACCAACACAGGGAGAACATGCAAACGCCTAATAGAAATGCCAACTGACCCAGCCGGGACTCAAACCAGCAACTTTCTTGCTGTGAGGTGACAGTGCTAACCACTAAGCCACTGTGTTGCCCTCGGTTCATTATGTCATGGAAATTCTATGGTTTATTCAGGAAATGTGCCATTTGGCTTAGAAAAAAAGAGTTAAAATCATGTGTGCAAATTATATTTTACCTTACCCTTTTTACTGTAAATGCAATTTTTGTCAGAGTAAGACAATTCAGAAAGATATAAAAAATAGCTGACCTTAAACGTTTAAATGGTCATTAAGCATAGCATTTAAATTATGTACTTATTAACAATCCACACATAACATCAGTTCTGTGTAGATGGGTGTATTTATTTATTCATAATAGATTTAGGTGTATACAGTATGTATAAAGTATAAAGACTAGAAATTGTGTTGTCTATAATAATGTCGAGCAAATCTGTTTTAAAAAAAAAATAAATAAATCACTCATATGTCCATTTCCAAACATTGCTCATAGAACAAAACGGTAAATGAACAGTGAAACACTTTCAGTTGCTAAATGAAATTAAGCTTTACTGTATGTAGTCAAAATTAATTATCTCATTTAAATTAATGATTTGCACAAAAGTGATATCTTTCAGCTTCTTAAATCTGCTGGCCTGGCAATATATGTCTTTTTGCACTTTTACAATAATTGTCAATTATCTTTCAGTTAATATAATGACTCAATCTAGCCATCAAGGTCCTTTATCCATTGGTATGTAATAATTCCAGTGAAAGGCTCTAATTTTGTCTACATGTGTTTAATGGCAACCACAGTTTAGCAAATGTCCAATCAAATAATGACCATTACACTATTCATCCATTGAACAATTCACGGTGACCATGAAGGAACAGAATAATGTGTGATGCATTTATTATTTGCGCTGTCAATGTCACAATTTCTTGAAATAACCTTAACGTCTTGTATTGATTTTGCCGCACTTAAGCTTTACAAAAGTCACAATGGCCACTGATTAAAAATGGCCTGTCCTTCCCGGTCATTCATGGGTAATTTGGTTTCTGCACTTCTTTTTCTGCAATTCTCAAAGCTTACACTTTATTATTATTTTTCTATATATTTTTTTCTATGGTATACAATACTGCTCAGGTTTAAAGAAGTCTCTTTTTTTAATTTATATATTTATTATACATTTATGATAAAACATAAACAGTAAGACAATAATATTGTGGAATAGTTATTTATGTTGTAATAGTATTTTAATATGTAATTTACATGTGTTAACTATTTTTGTAAATTACATAGTATTTAATTGTAATATTAATTGTATTTTACTGTAGGGCAGTTTTGCAGTATGTTACTGTATTGTAAAGTTGCATAGTGAAAATGACTTGGCAATATACATGCAATTCTGTAAAATATATAAACAGCTAAATACATGGTGCTGTAAATGTAAATACAATATTTTTGCTGTAATTGTAAGTTACTGTACAGTATATTCTTGATTTAATGCTATAAATCTTTACTGTAGTCGACAATATCAGACGATCTTTCAAAAATCATTCAAATATGCGGCTTTGCTTCTTTTATAAATTGCTTATTAATCCTAATGAACAGCTTTGTCTTTGATGACAACACAAACGTCTTAAGTAATACACAAATACACTTCATTTAAAATGTATTATACACACACATCATCTTTTTGAAAAGGACACTATATATTGTGAAACTGCATGTACAGTATATATTCTGTCCTTAACTTTTCAGATTTTTACTAATAATGTGCACCTTTTGTAAAGCTGCTTTGGAACAATAATTGTTGTGAAAAGGGCAGTGAAAACAAACCTGAATTTAATTGAATGTTCAATATAACATAGTTTATATGAAATACAGGCAAAAAAAAACATTTGAAACATACGCTCATCGGCCACTTTATTAGGTACACCTGTCCAACTGCTCGTTAACACAAATTTCTAATCAGCCAATCACATGGCAGCAACTCAATGCATTTAGGCATCCAGACATGGTTAAGATGCATCAAAACCATGAACCGAGCATCAAAATGGGGAAGAAAGGTGATTTAAGTGACATTGAACGTGGCATGGTTGTTGGTGCCAGACAGGCTGGTCTGAGTATTTCAGAAACTGCTGATTTACTGGGATTTTCAAGCACCACCATCTCTAGAGTTTACAGAGAATGGTCTGAAAACAGAAAATATCCAGTGAGCGGCAGTACTTTGGGCGCAAATGTCTTGTTGATGCCAGAGGTCAAAGGAGAATGGCCAGACTGGTTCCAGCTGATAGAAAGGCAACAGTAACTCAAATAATCACTCGTCACAACTGAGGTATGCAGAATTTGAATGCACAACACGTCCAACCTTGAGGCAGATGGGCTACAGCAGCCGAAGACCACACCGGGTGCCCCTCCTGTCAGCTAAAAACAGGAAACTAGGCTCCAATTCGCAGAGGACATCAAAATTGGACAATATAAGTTTGGAAAAATGGTGCCTAGTCTGATGAGTCTTAATTTCTGCTGCGACATTCGGATGGCAGGGTCACAACATGAAAGCATGGCTACATCCTGCCTTGTATCAACGGTTCAGGCTGGTTGTGGTGGTGTAATGGTGTGGGGGATATTTTCTTGGCACACTTTGGGCCCATTACTACCAGCTGAGCATCGTGTCAACACCACAGCCTACCTGTTGCTGACCATGTCCATCCCTTTATGACCACAGCGTACCCATCTTCTAATGGCTACTTCCAGCAGTATAATGCACCATGTCATAAAGTGTGAATCATCTCAGACTGGTTTCTTGAACATGACAATGAGTTCACTGTTCTCAAATGGCCTCCACAGTCACCAGAACTCAATCCAATAGAGCACCTTTGTTATGTGGTGGAACATAATATTCGCATCATGGAGGTGCAGCTGACAAATCTGCTGCAACTGCGTGATGCTATCATGTCAATATGGAGGAATCTCTGAGGAATATTTTTAGTACCTTGTTGAATCTATCCCACAAAGTATTAAGGCAGTTCTGAATGCAAACGGGGGTACAACCCAGTACTAGTAAAGTGTACCTAATAATGTGGCCAGTGAGTGTATGTCAGTATCAGTTTGCTGTCATGTTTGCTATATTTATAGGGCACTCATTGAAATGCTCATTGTAAAAACTGGGGATTGTCACTGTGGGTTATTACTGGAACTTTAAACTTTTATTAATAATAAAAAAAGTCATATTGTAATCAATGTCAATGAAGTGCTCGTTATAGGTTAATATGTAGCTGTTGAAAAATATATATTTTTAAAGAAAATAAATGACTGACACCCCCCGATTTTAAGCAGTACATAAATATATAACCTTTTAAATGCAGTTAGTTAGTCAGGAACAGTTAGCATACAGTATATCCTTTACCATATGTTATCACATTTTCTGTCTGTTTTATTCGAGATCAATGTGCATTTTCAGTTGTACCCACATGATGGCACTGTCTCAGATTGGCTTTACTAATATATTTCTGTCCATTTAGGCATGTAATATATCAATGTAACATGGCATCACCATTTGATGCATCACTTCTTATAGTGACTTCTTAAAGTCTTCTTATAGTGCTAGTATATGCATCAAAGACAACTTTTTGATTGATTTGATTTAATTTGATTGATCCCATTTTGATCAAATTGCATTCGCAAAAGGGTTTTTTAAACAGGCAAATTAATGTTTTGGGGCTTCACCATATTCATAAATAGAGTCTTTTAATGTGTTATCAGATGATTATTGTTTTTAATTCACTGGACAAGATTTTCTGGTATTAAAATATTGCGCTAACCTTTATTTGTAGCTGTCCTTTAAAAGTGTAACTACTGAGTAATTACATATACTTATTATAGGGTTAGAATGGGTGTGCTTTTAAGGTTAGTTACTTGTAATTATGCATAACTGATTACTAGTAAGTATGTGGAACATGTGGAACAAGGAAGTGTTACCAAATATTGTTACACTGACTGACACTTTAGCATGCCTGTCAACATTGGGATGTGAAAACAAGGGACAACGCTCCAATCACCAACCAAAAAAAAAAAACATTCCCCAATTTACTAAATCTGTTTAACGATCAGTAATATGTTTATTATTATTATTTACAAAGAATAGAATAAATTGCATACATTAAAAAGGCTGCAAATAAATTAAACAGTTTAGCCTATTAAAATGTATAGCTATAGAAATTGAATCGAGTTATCAAATCTCATGAACCGTTTCTTCACTGTATAATTTAAACATGATTAAAGAGCAGTGAATCAATCTCTCATTTAGATTTTCTCATTTAATCACATTAAATAACAGAGGTGTCACTTTAAAAATGCACAGATCCATAATGAAAGCAGTCAATTGTATTCCTAAGTTATGCTTTTGTTGTTTTTAAAAGAAAACCCACCAAGATCGACAAGTTTAGATTTTATTATTATTATTATTATTATTATTATTAGATTCCCCAGAGATGGGTTGCGGCTGGAAGGGCATCCGCTGCGTAAAAATGTGCTGGATAAGTTGGCGGTTCATTCCGCTGTGGCAACCCCGAATTAATAAAGTCAAGGCAAGGCAAGTTTATTTATATAGCACATTTCATACACAGTGGCAATTCAAAGTGCTTTACATAAACAAGAATAAAAAGACAAGTATAAGAAAATAAAAAAGCAAATAATAAGAATGATAAAAATGGGTTATAAAAGAATAAAAAGACCAGAACAATAGTGCGATCTGTCGGATGTAGCACAGTGTTCATTCAGTAAAGGCACAGCTAAACAGATGTGTTTTCAGTCTTGAATTGAATGTGCCTAATGTAGGAGCACATCTGATCATTTCTGGTAGCCGATTCACCCTGCTTTGACTGAACTCTTGGAGTTTCTGGTTTATATGATCCTAAAGATCTGAGTGATCTGTTAGGTTTGTATTCAGTGAGCATATCTGTAATGTATTGAGCCATTTAGTGATTTATAGACAAGTAATAATACTAAAAATCTATTCTGAATGTAACCGGGAGCCAGTGTAAAGACCTGAGGACAGGTGTGATGTGCTCTGATTTCCTGGTTCTGGTCAGAATCCTGGCCAGAGGTTATAAAGGGACTAAGCCGAAAAGAAAATGAATGAATGAATTATTATTAGAGTGTCCACTTTTTCTCCACTTCAAATTACGTGTACAGAATCTGTTTGGGAAACAGTGTCTATTTATCACTATGGAGTGCGTCTGACAGTAACATGAACTACATGAACTGACTGTTTTGAGGATTGCATAGGAGGGGCAACAGTGCCTGTAATGGAAAGGTAGGGAATCCCGGCATTTTTATATCTATTTTAAAGTGTTTGAATGCCTAAATAAAATAAAAGCGCTGAACAGATTCACATTTAAGAGCAAGGGGCATCCCCTCGTGGTTCGGGGGTATGGGTTGCGTATAGCGAGGATCATCTCCTTACATGATTATTGCCACCCTTCATAGACAGATTGAAAATACAGGAGAAATACGGGAAAATACCTTTATGGGATGATAGAAGGATAGAACTGTAAAATACAGGAGAATCTGAAATGGGATGATTGGCAGGCATGCATTTTAGTGGTTGTCTTCTGTAAATAATGGTAAAAATGTATGATAGTCGTTGTGTCACGATCTAGCCATTGCTAATCGCTGGAGAAGTTCAAATCTGACAGCAAAAGAACTACAATGTCCAGTCATGCACCACTCACACACCTGGCCTAGATCCTTTCTGATTGCAAACACTCACAGCTGAAGCCGCTCATGAACTGATTACATGGACTATAAAGTCAGCACACAAACACATAGACGTTGCTGAGTCTTGTTGCACTGTATAGTAAACATTACGATGCGTTTCCCTTGCCTAGTCTTGCCGTGTGTACCGATCTTTGCTTTGTTTTGTTTGTTTATTCCTGTATGCTGCCTGCCTTTTGACCATCTGCCTGTTTACTCACCACGACTCTGGATTGCCCGTGTACATCTGTTTGCTCCTGTATTGACTGTTGCCTGCCTGACCGTTCTCTGCATAATAAACCTGCGTTTGGATCCGCACCCCTGTTGTCAGCGTCACCTCACGTTACACGTTGTTTAACTTGTTTAAATAAACAATTTTATAAAATGTCTTATTGTTTTGATGCTTTGACCCATATAGATCATTTCATGGAATTATTAAAGTATCATAGTACTAGTTATTTTTGCAAAACTGCAAGCATCGTAAAAGATTTTCCTTATAATGCAAAGGGAGGAAAAAAAATCGAATTTAGGATTTTAATTTAAATTTTAAGAACTATGTGATTAGGTCAACCTCCTTCCCAAATAGAAACATTTCTCATAGGTTTTGTCTTTCTGCTTTCTCTCGGTCTCTTCATTGTTTGAGCTTCTTCCTGGTTGGAGAGTCTCTGTGTGAAACCTAATTCTCACATTACAGGCCATTGTAGCCACACTGAATAGTGTCAGTGTATAGAAACAGACTTTCCCCCCTTTGTCTGAAGCAAATCAAGTTACACGAGATTATGAAGAAAAAAAATGGGTTACGGTTATTAAATACACCCTGTCCCATTGAGGATATGAAGTCACTTCTTTTAAAAAATATAATTGTCAACCCTTTTAATTTTAGAGCACTAGTTCACCCATGTTTATGATTTATTCACTAAGTAAATCAAGGAAAATGTTTTGGTATCATAATAAAAATCTTTTTTGAAATGTTTTTAAAGAGATAGTTCACCCAGAAAGGAAAATTCTGTCATAATTTACACATCCTTTACTTGTTTCAAACTAGTTTGAGTTTTTTTTTCCTGTTAAATGGAAAAGAAGATATGGTAACACTTTACAATAATAATACATGGATAATGATGTGTTAATATGTAAACTAAACATTATTATAGACTAATGATGAGTTAATGCATGCGCTAATCATGAACTACAACATGAGTCCCATGAGTTCATGTGTGAATAACGACTACCTTAATTAATTGTTAGTACATGCTTGTTTGTTAATTAATACATTAATTACCACATTAGTTGATGCTTAATTTAACCATCATGAACTCATGATATGTTAATGTATAATTATATCATGACTTTACTTGAAGGGGCACATAATCATTAACCAATTCTTAACCACTCAAGAACTCCTTATGAACACCAGTTTATTGTGTTTACAGTGAATAACAATAGAGAAGGGTTCTGTCAACATCAACAGTTTAAACACAGGAGGTCATGAGTAGTTAAGGATGAGTTAATGGTGATGTGCCCCTCCAAGTAAAGTCATGACACAATTATACAGCTCATGCGTTTAATTAAGTTACATTAAGCTTAAACTTAAATGTTAATTAATACATTGATTAACAACATGTATTAACAAGTAATTAAGGTAGCCATTATTTACTCATGAACTCATGTGACTCATGTTGTAGTTAAAGTTCATGATTAGCCAACACAATCTCACTTTTTGCTTTAGTGGCTATTTCGTATGAATTCGTATAATCTAATTTGTACCATTTAGTACGTTTTGCTCATAACCCAATGACGGTTGGGTTTAGGGGCGGGGTTTGGTGCTACGCCTCCTTTTTAAAATTGTACATTTTCAATTGTACATTGTAAAATTTCAAATTTTACAAATTTGTACAAATTAGCCACTAAACTGAAAAAAATTTAAATACTTACGTTTCCTCGTGAGATCAGGCTGGTTAGCGCATACATGAACTTATCATTAAATCATAATAATGTTTAGTTAACATATTAACACATAATTATTCATGAACTGTTATTGTAAAGTGTTACTGAAGATATTTTAAAGAAAGCTGAAAACCTGTAACCATTGATTTCCATAGTGTTTGTTTTACTGTGAATATCAATGGTTACAGGTTTCCAACATTCTTCAATATATCTTCTCTTCTGCTCAACAGAAAAAAAACTCTAAAAAGTAAATGGTGAGTAAATGATGACAGAATATTTTTTTGGGGCGAACTATCTCTAAGTCTTGTGGCATCTTTTAGTGAAGGTTAAATGAAAGCAACAAATAAGTTTCATTGACAATTTTCTCTGCAATGTATACTGTGGACAGTGCCTTGGGAAGTTTTCATTGTGTTTTATTGGTTTCAGTCATCTTTTCACCTGTGGAGGGATGTGATTGGCTGGTCATAGGCTTCCATAGACTCCAGGAGGAGTGCGAGCATAAATACTGTGCTTGACCTGAACAGACACCAATAAAAGCCAGCAGTTTCTCCCTGGACAAAAACACACACAGGAGGTGCTCAGCGTTTGGATACAATCCATGTAAGTATTATATTTCATATACACAATGTTCCTTTTCTTGGTTCGTAACCAAATTATAATTTTTATTGTGTTGAGAGAGATTTTGTCTGTAAAATACATTAATTTGTACGCTGTAAAAATCATCTAGTTACCTAATAAAAATTTAGTAAACCCATTATAACTTGGAACTGTTAAATTGACTTATTTTTTTATAATTATGCACATAATTAATTTAATTAATAATTATAAGGCAACGGGTTTACTCACTTTTTAAGTAAACTAATCGCTTTTTACAGTGTTTTAAATAACTGCATCAAAAAATAAAATAACTCTACACACTTTATGATCCCATAGTTATCATTTAACACAAATAAACACCGAATATATAATATTCACTGCTGTTTTAATAATCTTGGGATAACACCTTTTTGTTTTAAGATGCCCTTGTTGCATGTTCTATGCACATACTATAGTAATTACATTTACATAGTAGATATTATTAGTAATTGCAATTAAATATGCATAATTACATGCAACCAACCTTAGACCTAACCCATATTCTAACCCTAAACATAAAGTACATTTAAATAGCTAACATTACTTAGTAGTGTAATGATTAGTTATTAAGTGTAACCAAATTTTGTATAAAAATAAATTGGTAGCACTTTATTTCAGAGTCCTATTTTGTACATGCAAACTATGTCCATATCTTAACCCCTTAACTGCCCCATTAAGAAAAAAATTATGATGTCAAAAAAAATTCCTGATGTTGCCAGTTAACACACTCAATGCATTTTCTTTCAACACATCCTATATTTTCTAAAATATCAACCTTTACCAAATGATTGATATGTCACTTCATGGTAAAAGTATCGGAATGAATGTATAAATAAGTGTAAGACCAATTTATTTAAAACATAATAAAAAAAAAAAAACATTTTTGAATACTAAATCATCTTTATTTTTTGAAGTATGCCAAAAAATATTTCAGATTCTCATTTAACATGATAATCTTTTTTCTTACAATAAAACCAAAATCAAGTGTAGTAGTGCAACAGGATTATGTTTGTTTGATTTTTTTGTAAACTGACAATGCTGTGTAGTGTAAACCATTATTTTTAAACCATTTATTAGAGCAGGCAGTTAAAGGGATAATCATTACATAAACTCGGTAATAACTAGATACTATCTCTAAATCTACACCTGAACCTAATCTTAACCCATGTTTTTCCTTATGTAACCCAATACTTGCTTAGATAAATACACTGTACTGTAAGTACATGTTAAGTAAAATAAATACAACCAATTTAACTTAATTGTTAGTTTTTGTTAGTGCAGATATTAAATAATATTAATGTTATAATATTTACAGTAAGATTAAATTGGCTAGTATTTGTTAATGCATTGATGAACATGAACCAAGTATGAGCAACATATTTATGAGCAATATATATGTTATGAGCATAGTTTCTGGAGATCGCGAATTATGTAGACAGCAGTACGTATGGCTGCATGTCGTCTTTAAAATGAACGCTATGGGGCAGTATGACGCCATTCCTTTTCGCGCTTACCAGCTGACTGCTTACCTTCGTGTGGACGGCTTTTCTGCTGTTACCAGTTTGTCCAGTTAGCTCGCCATGTACAACAGTGGACTTGAGACGTGGAGACGAGATGACCATGACGACGGGGTTCGAGTCTGGTGAAGAAAGGTTCCAGAACCAGTCGATCGATCTTTTAGTCAGTCAAACAGTCAATCGACAGTGGCCTCTGGTGGATTTACGTGAAAACAGCATGGTGCAAATGGAACTTGCAAGATAATTTTAAGATCTTAAAAAGCATATACAGCTGCCTCTGGTGGATTTGCAAAAACAAAAACTGAAAAAAATAAAAGTAATACCTGGGACATATTTGGCGCTCTCCAGAAACATATATAGAGGTACGTTTTTTCAAATGAGCCTGAGTTGCAAAATAATCTTGTTTTCACATTGAAATAAGATTATTTTGCTTACACCATTGGCAGTATATGGAAAAATTCACTTAGTTTTGCCATATTATTTCTGAAAACATTTTTCCTCACCATCAGATCACATCCAGAAACCTCGTCTCTGGTTCTGCAAGCACCATGACCTCCAGCTTCTCCATGAACAGTCACTCTCTGGGACGTACGGCATCGTTCTCCAGCATGTCTATGCGAGACATTGGAGTTCGGGGACGTCCTAAAGTCCCAGTGTCCCTCTCATCCGCCAATACTCTGTCCCTGTCCCGCTCCACCTCTCTGGGTAATGGCCTGAACATCATAAGCAACCTCTCACTGAACGGTCTGGGAGCCGGTGTCAGCGAGAAGGAGACCATGCAAGTCCTAAACGACCGACTTGCCAGCTACCTGGAAAAAGTGCGCTCGCTGGAGAAGTCCAACGCTGACCTGGAGCTGAGGATTAAACAGCTGATGACTGAGCGAGCACCCAAAGGTCATGACATTGAGGGACTGATAGCACAGGCACATGCAATTGGACAAGAGGTTTGTTATTTTATCTCAGTGGGTACATCTAAAAAATTTATCTTATTCTGAATTGGTCGTAGTGTAAGAGTGTGTGTTTGAATGTGAAAGTGTAGGGGTGTTTCCCAGTACTGGGTTGTTGCTGGAAGGGCATCCGCTGCATAAAACATGTGCCGGAATAGTTGGTGGTTCATTCCGCTGTGGCAACCTCTGATAAATAAGGGACTAAGTTAAAGGAAAATGAATAAGCCAATATTATGATTCATGTGTTTACAAGAGGTTGTTTAAATATATTTTTTTATCTTTCGGTTGCGACTGGAAGGGCATCCACTCTGTAAAACATATGCTAGAATAGTTGGTGGTTTATTCCTCTGTGGCGACCCCTGATAAATAAGGGACTAAGCTGAAGGTAAATGAATAAATTGATGTTTCCATTTTACATGTTATACACGTAGATTTATTAAAGGCCCAACATGTAATTTTCACCACTAGAGGGCGCATATTCCCAACAAACAAAGGCGTAGTTTAATAACTGTGACTGAGTGTGAAATCATGGGAATTGCAGTCATCATTATATCCTATGGGACTCCTGAAGAAATAATGTTTATGATGACTTGAAGTATTCAAAACTTATTATTGTGATAATATGATGTAGAGTAAGGTGCCGATCACACCACAATTATTATTTTTGTTAAGAGGCACCTTTATAAAATTTCTATTGGCAGTTAGCATTTTGCACTCCATTTATGCACCTTACATTTTTCATAGAGCGCTATGTGCATCTGCAGTTGAAAAAAGTAACCTGTGTGGAAAAAAAAACTCCCGATGTTGTGCGCTCCAGCACAAAGACCACTGACACAGTGGTTGCCAAGCATCATAAAAAGCACAGTGCATTGCTCTTTACTAAAGTCAACAAAAAGGCACTTCTCTGCGCCATTTTCAGAACTGAAAAGCGCTTTTGGTGTGATCTGCCCCTAACACTAAAAGTTGGTGAAGCGAAACGAGAGTTCTGACACAATTGCTGATGACAGATGAGTATGATGCAGAACAAAAGCAGCTGAGCTTTTCTTATGCCACTGTCTTCCAGTTCTTCCAGTTTTTCCACCCGTGATCGTGTGGAGAAGAAACAATGCTGCTTCATGACACTAAATACACTTTAGGCTTCTATTATAATGCTGCTCTGTGCAGATAATAATTTGTCTCTACATAAATAGATAGAAATTCTTGCTCAAAGCAGTTTGATCACTGTGTGAATTAAGTGAAGTCACAAAATGAGTTGAAAAGTAAAACAACAGTAACAGGGGTGTACATTATACAGAACTTAAATAACATTACTAAAATAATGAACTCCATGTCCATTATTTGTGTTTTTTTCTGATTTTGAGTTCAGCTGTATATGTATATTTGGTTATATTTTACACTTTATTTTAAGGTGATGTTATTACAGTGTAACTATTTATTTAACTTCTGAGTAATATTAAATTATTACATGTACTTACTATATTGTTGGGGTTGGAATGTGGGTTAGGTTAAGGGTTAGTTACATTTAAATAAGCACAATTCATTGTAATTACTATAGTAAAGGAATGGAATTCATGTGTAAATACGTCCATCTAAACATGCTAAGTATCAGATTCTTGTGAAATGTAATGTTGTTACATTATTAACAGACAGTTAACATTGCAGTTTTGTTCTTTAGGTCAGGAAGAAGACGTTGGAGAATGCTCGAATCATGCTGGAGATTGACAACGCCAAACTTGCGGCTGAAGATTTTAGGGTCAAGTATGTTTTTGTTGGGCCACGTTTTATTAATTCACGAGAAAAATCAATCCTGAAATGTAGTGTTTTACCAGTATATTATGATATTTGTTCATAAACAGATGGGAGGCAGAAGCTACTCTTTGCCAGTCGGTTGAGAGAGATTGTCACGCTCTGAGACGAGCCAAATCTGATCATGATCAGTTCATCACAACCCTTCGAGGAGATCTGGACAGTCTGAAAGAAGAGCTCTATTTCCTGAAGAAGAACCATGAAGAGGTTAAACACTTAAATGACAAAGCTTATCCTTCATGCTGTTCCAATCCTCTAGGACTCATTCATTTTCTGAGCAACATTTAAGACTTGTTCATCCTCCATAGACAGCAACCCTGAGACATTCAAAGTTCAGAAATAAAACCAAAAACATTGTCAAAACAGTCCATGTGACTTCAGAGGTTCAATTGCATTCAGACGAAGCTCTAAGAACACTTTTGTGCACCCAAAAAAACTTAGTTTGGACTACTTTGACAGTGATTCTGGTTTCTTTTCTGGACTTTGAACGTCTCATGACTGTTGCTGTCTATGGAGGATGAGAGAGCTCCAGGATTTCATCTAAAATATCTTAATTAGTGTTTCGAAGATGAACAAATGTTTCAGGGGATAAAAAATATAAAACCCAGATAAACAAATACTTTATTGAACCTAATTTAGTTATTGATGTTGCAAAACCACTCTTGCGAGATTGTAAAAGAATCTTCTCTCTGTGAAGGAGAAGAATGCTCTGAAGAGCCGTCTGGCCAATGAGCAGGTGAACGTGGAGGTGGACGCAGCTCAGGGCCCAGATCTGGGAGCCATCATGGCTGAGCTGAGGGTTCAGTACGAGAACATCGCACGTAAGAACAAAGAGGACGCAGAGATGTGGTATCTAAAGAAGGTCAGTGTATAGTCTACCACTCCCCTGCAACTGTCAGTACAAACAGAAATGGTGAGGAGGAGGTTGTAATAACTCTTCTAAAACCCATTTCCGGATCTTTCTAAATGAAATGCCTACTTTATTACATCCAATCAGCTCGCAGAAGAAAAAACAAGCCACGTCCACCGTTTTGTCATTTAATATTCTGTTTCTCTAGGAACTGCGTCACAATATAACAAAAATAAAGGATCACTGTATCCGGTTCATGTTGGAGAAATCCAACACCCACCCACGATACCCTCGCCATCAGAGAAGTGGTTTAAAGTGGTCAAAAGAGACACATTTAAATGCCTGGTGTGAACGGTAAATGTGTCTCATTTGTCCACTTGTGATCAGATCAATGAAAATGCTTCTTAATACCAGGTGTGAACAAGGCCAAAAACTCAGGAGTTTAATGGATCAAAGCTTTCCAGCTCAGACTGCATATATTAAGCATATAAGTGTAACACATGACGAATGAAAGTCTCAATCCCAAGGACTTGACAGATTAACTATTTTTTCTCTTTCCTGTACAAAATGAAATATTTTTTGTTGCTTGTTCAAACTACTTAATTAAAATGAGCTGAAACCATACAATTCTTGAGGGTTTTTTGGGGGGACAACTTAATTATTTTATGTTTAGTCAACTTAAAATTGTAAAAAACCATTAAACTTAATTGACCCTTTGCAAAGACACACCCGAAAACCGCCACACACCAATTGTGGCTTCACAACTGTAGCTACGTGCAGGTGGTCTGTCAAGATTTCGAGCGAGGGAAACAAGCCAAAGCGTTGTGCGTATAGATTGTGCAAATCTGATACCGGTATCCTAAAAGTTTGGACAGGGTGTTGAAATTTTTTATCTTTTGAAACCTAAAACCCAAGGTGATAAATGCCAGGGTGGATCAAGCTGTGTGAACGGCGCTAAAAGAGCGCTAGAAAAGCTGTGTGAGGGGCTCTAAAAAAAAAAAAGCTATCTATTTTTTTTTTTCGCTCGCTATTATGAGCACTGGCGACACAGTGCCGCAGTAAGTAGTGCTGTCGCCTCACAGCAAGAATTTGATCAATTTTGTGCAAATGAGCGGATCACTCCCTGAGATGACTCTTTGTTCCTGTATCTCTCTAAATGAACGAAACATTCAAGAATGACCCTTTACTACTCCACACCCCATTTATAATCTGCTGATTTGACTGCAAACACAGGTGTGTTTGTGTGTGACAGCTGGAGGCCGTGCAGTCAGAGGTGAAGGAAAGCAATGAGGCTCTGCGATGCGCTCAAACTGAACTCAATGAAAGACGACGCTTCCTGCAGGCACTCGAGGTGGAGCTGGACAGTCTGCGCAAACAGGTGACACAACACCATTGACAAAAGCAGCACTGCACATTTTGTATATGCCGGAGGTTAAAATCATGGCGGTTTGTATGCTGGGGTTACTAAAGTCATGACTCGATGTCTTTAGGTGTGGTACCTAGTATAATGCATGACCACGTTGTTCACATTGTGACCACATTAACACCTCAGGTACGCATTACTTTGTAACAATTTAGTGGTCTATTGTCAATTACCTGTAATACATGTTCATAACATGCAAAAGTCACAATGTCAAAACAACATCAAATTGACATCATGGCGTTAAAGTTTAGCTGCAAATAACACATTTACACTGGATTTTGGGTAACACTTCTGTATAGGGACAAATTCTCACTGTTATCTAGTTGCTTATTAGCTGCCTTTTATTAATATATTGGCTGTTTACTAGTATACTTATAAAATACATATTCTGCATGATCTTATTCTACATCCCTAATCTCCAATACATAACTACTTTAATAACTATCAATAAGCAGCAAATTAGGAGTTTGAGGCAAATGTCATAGTTAATGGTTTATTAATACCAAGAATAGTACCTTAAACCTTCTTTCCCAACCCTGTTCCTGAAGGCACACCAACAGTACACATTTTCAACTTCTTCCTAAGCAAACACGCCTGAATCAAGTCATCAGAACATTACAAGAGACTCCAAAACCTGAAATGAATGGCTCAGATAAGGGAGACATACAAAATATGTACTGTTGGTGTGCCTCCAGGAACACTGTCTTAAAATAATCTACGTCGAAACGACATCAAATTGACATCTAATATTGGCATCAAAAATGATTACAATGTTATGATTACAATCGATCATGTAATCGATTTTGGTCATGTTTTTTGACGTCAATGTTAAATGTCGGTTTGACGTCAAGGCGGTCAATTGACATCAAATTGCATTTTTGACGTTTTTTATGTCATTTTGACATCAGTCTGTGTCTTCAGAACACTGGATGTTTCTGTATATGCATCCTCAAGTTTTAGAAATACAATGTCTCCCAATGTCATGGTTATAAGGTCATGAACAATAAAAATATTTATAAAAAAACTGATGGCACGGTGGCTCAATGGTTAGTACTGTCGCCTCACAGCAAGAAGGTTGCTGGTTCTAGTCCTGGCTGGGCCAGTTGGCATTTTTGTGTGGAATTTGCCTGTTCTCTCCATGTTAGCGTGGGTTTCCTCTGGGTGCTCCAGTTTCCTCCACAGTCCAAAGACATGTTAACGGTTTATGCCACTGTGGTGACCTCTTAAATAGAGAATGAGGAAAATGAATGAATAAAAAAACTACATTCCCCATGAAGTTGTACAGAAAATCTGACCAATCAGAGAGTTGCATTTAGCAATGCATACCAAAATATATATCTTTAGCTTTACCCTTGAATTAATATAAAGTACATGTTAAATGCATGTTTTTGAATGAACTTGAAATGTATAGTTTATGTAGACAAAACTAATAACTTAAATAGTGTTTTATTTCTTTGTTGTTTTAAATTGAAATGTTTCATTTGCAGCGGTTCATAGGATTGTAGTTCTTTTCTTTATTAAAACCGGCAAGTACTCAAAATGTTAAGGAAATAAACAGCTCTAGTCAACGGTCACACTTTAGATTTGGGATCACTTATCAACTATTACTATAACTTTTGCTTCTATTAAACTCTAATTAACTGCTTAGTAAAGGTCCCATGAAATTAAAAATAAAGTTTTTTTTAGATTTTAGTATCAGTATTGTTAGTTTTTAGGATATCTATAAGCTAGTGCGCTCCAAAACAGTGACAAAATTCACGTTCAGAAGATATAAAACGGATATAAACATGTAAAGCTTGTAGTTCGTCACTTCCACCTAAATGGATTAATGTTTTTATTCGCGTCACCTCATACTTCAGCTTCTCATCAAATCTTGACCAATCAAATGCTCTCTAGTATCTGACATGGCCCGCCCCCTTCAAGACGCTTCTCATTTGATAGGCTTGAGCTTAACCACTGTCACTGGCAGAGCGGTGATAAAGCAAAATGCTATTGAATGTTTTATAAAAAGGGGAGGAGCTACTCTATGTCCCACCCTCTCTTCATTTTTCGGTTGAGATTAAGCCAAACATTGAATAAAAATGCACATTTCAAAGCACTTCACGGGACCTTTAAAGGTAGGATTAAAGGATCTGAAATATAGTCATGCAGAGTAAAGCATTCATTTGTGCTTTTTAACTAATAATAAACTACTATATATATATATATATATATATATATATATATATATATAAATAAGTTACTAGTTAACACTGAGAATCGGCCCCCTAACCGAAGTGTTACCCACTCATCTGTAAACTCTTTTGGATAAACATTCTTCTAACAGTCAGATCCTCTATCCGGTGGTTAAAGGTCAACAAATATGTCAGTGGTCTGTTTGAGGCATCATATCCTCGCAGTGCTTTTCTTTTTGACCTTTTTTGGACTTTGTTTTTTAATCAGATCTGCAATAATTCAGACCACAGTGTGTCAGCAGATCTCCAGCATGTCAAGGTTAACTCTTCAGCACAGGAAACCGCAGTGCGTCCATCTGCTGCTCTGCCCAATGCAAACATACGCCATATATGTTTACTCTTGTGTAATAAATCACTCTGGAATACTTGTGATGACAGACTAAAAACACAGCTCGTCTCATGGTCCAACAGGTTATAAAGAGCAGGTTATTCAACAGATCAGCCATTATACAAGATCATCTTTAATAATGATTCTAATGTAAGATGCTATGTTTATATATAGTGTTGGGGGAGGTTACTTTTGAAAGTAAGGTATTAGTCTTGCTTATTATTATTTGTTTTATTATTATTATTTACTTATTACTTATATTAGCTTGTTCTTTTTAAGGAAAATAATACATTTCGTTACATTTGCATTACTTTTTCATTTTAGTCTAGGCTTGCTTTTTTGTAATAATATGTAAAAATAAAAACTTTAATTGCAAGTCCCTTTCTGATCTGTACAGTCGAGCTCAAACTGGATTACATGAAGAACGGGATGCATAAAGTTCAACACTGTTTAGCAATTAATATTCAGAGTTTAAATTTCACAGTTTGTCTTCCTTTTTGTGCAATTGTGAACTGGCGATTTTGTTGGTTTGTTTGTTTTTCAAGAGTTCATACTTAGATATTGCTTGATAATATTAGCAGGTTTGGCATGCTGTCCCAGGAGAGAACCCTGAGATAATTGAGCCCAGAGCTCCTGCCTGGTCAATCAGCATGTAAGGGGGTACGAGATCAGGTAGAGCTCTCGAGAGCTCCCCCTGGTAAATGAGGAAAGGTGGCGATGGGTGGGAGGGGGGGGGGGGGGGATTCTTCAAAAAACAAAGATGAGGGAGTAATGCTAGTCAGGCTATTTATAGTGAGATTGGAATGATCCGATTGGCTTACTAATGATTACAGATGAGAGACCAGCCACGATCAATCATATCATGTGCTCCTCTCGAAATTCGTTTGTGAAACTTCACTTAATGCATCACTTTACTATCTACAAAAAAGTAATCTGAATACATAACTCATGTTACTTGTAATGAATTTCCCCCAACACTGTTTATTTTACAGCATTATGTACACTACTGGCCAAAGGTTTGGAATAATTAAGTTTTTTAATCGTTTATGTCAGCATTCATGATTAAGTAGCCAATAAATAGCAGTATTTTAAATGTAGGTATATTAAATATATATATTATATATTTTTTTCATATTTATTCGTATGCATCATTCAGTGTCATAATCAGAAATCCTATAGAAATCTTTTCATTATATTGGTTTGGCGCTCGTTTATTAATAGTCAACAAATATTATTGGTGTTTTTTTTTTATGAGTGACAACAGGTTTTGCTGCTTAATATATAACTTTTTTCAAGATTTGTTGTTGAAAAGTAACTACAAACTTATTGCATTTATTTAAAATAGAAAACTTTAGCACAGTTAAAAAAGACTATTGTAACATTTTGATATATTTAATAAGACTTAATCACTTTTATAAGGGGTTTAAACAGCTGTGTGGCAATTGTGTGTGAATATAACCAGCTTCTAATGATAAAACTATTATTTTTATTCTTTTAAAATCACACTTGATAAAAACTGCAGAAACACTTTGATTGACATTCTCCCTTTGTATGTCACCATACAGCTCCACCCATTAGTGACAATCTCTTCCTCATTAGCATAGGACATTGGTCTTGTTTTTTAATCTGCCACTATGCCGACACATAGGCATTTGTAGCTCCGCCCTCTTCTGAAAAGAGCACAATCTGATTTGAATTTAAAGCGACAGTCACCTAAATTGCACAATTAGGATCAAAGCCTGCAATGGGCAGTTTCAAACAGTTATAAAATATTATATGTGGGGTATTTGGAGCTGAAATGTCACAAACAGACTCAGGGGCACCAAAGACTTATTTTACATCTGTAAAAAGGTTCATAATAGGACCCTTTTAAAGCAAACCTTTTGAATGGTAGCGTATAAAATTAGAGCATATTAGAATAATTTCTGAAAATTCAGCTTTCAGGAATAAATCACATTTTATAATATGTAGAAACAAATAAATGTGTATTATTTTTGAAAAATAAATAAAAAAATACAATAAACAAATAAATAAATGTAAAATGCAATAAACAATACATTAGCAAATAAATACTGATAAAGATATAGCAGTGCAACATATTACAGATTTTGTGGTCCAGAGTCGGATTTAGGAAAATAAAAATGTTTGCCAAAAACATTGTGAACATTTAATTTCATTATTGGCCCACAAAAACTAACAAAAAAACAATACAATAAACAAATATTGTATTGTAATAATATATTTTACTGTATAAATAAAAAATGAAGAGGAGGGGGGTCCAAACTTTTGATCAGTACCTTGACCTATGAATACATTTTACTGTACCTTTTCGCTAAAGATGTTGTGAATGTTACGACTCTTCTCAGATTGGCGTTCTTGAAGGGAACCTCGGAGAGACGAATCAGAAATACACTCTAGAGATGGAGCGTCTTCAGAGCTCGCTCACACAGCTAGAGGACGAGCTCTCACAGCTGCGCCTTGACATGCAGAGAATCAAGAGCGATTACGAGCAGCTGCTGCGCATCAAACAGAACCTGGAGCTGGAGATTGCCACCTACAGGCGCCTGCTGGACGGAGAGGACGTGTAAGAACTTTTTCAAAATATGTCCTATCGAATCATAAAGAACTTATCAGACAGTGTTGAAGAGAGCCTCTCTGACATGCACTGAAAAAAAATATTCATTGGATTTACTCCTACTTTTTTAAGGTAAGTGATTGTGAACAGTTTATATGGGCTGAATTTAAGCAAACAAATTAAGCTGCGGTCACACTTGAGAAATTCTGTCGTACGGCGTTGCGAAAAGGGGCGGAAGAAAACAAGATGATTAGACATAAAAAAACAAGCGATTGCTCCATATTTTAAATTTCTGTCCAGAGAGGTCATGTTTTGATCCTCAATTGGTCTCACGCAATCACATGATGGGATTTTAAGTTCACCAAGCTTGAACTTTCCAACACAGCAAAGTGCGAAACTTGCCGCACCACCTTGCGTTTCCGGTCTGATGCATTCGCGTGCATATGACTGGAAGTCTATAGGGATAAAAGTGTAGTGTGACCGCAGCTTTAAACTGAGTAATGTTCAACTTCATTCGTTTGTATTCGTTTGCAACCACTTACCTTAAAAATTGGAGTAAATCCAATAATTCTTTTGCTTTCAGTGTTGAAAAGCAGACCTGACATTTGTTTCCCTTTCTGTGTTTTTCAGGATAAAGGAGATAGTCACTCCTAAAAGTAAGCCTGTTCTAAATATTTCTATAAAACTCAACACGCATGAAAAAATATTGTAGTATTTTATGTTCTCCCTGTGTTGGCGTGGGGGTGCTCCAGGTGCTCCGGTTTACCCCACAGTCCAAAGACACGCGGTAAAGGCAAATTGAATAAAAAAAATTGGCCGTAGTGTACGTGTGTATGGGTGTTTCCCAGTGCCGGGTTACAGCTAGAAGGGCATCCACTGTGCATATGCTAGATAAGTTGGCGGTTCATTGCACTGTGGCGACCCGTGATGAATAAAAGGACTAAGCTGAAGGAAAATGAATGAAAACACAAAAGGAGAGATACTGAAAAATATTGACTCTCATAGTATTTGTTTTTCATTCGTTCATTCATTTTCATTTCGGCTTAGTCCCTTCATTAATCAGGGGTCACCACATCGGAATGAACCGTAAACTTGTCCAGCATATGTTTTAAGCAGTGAATGCCCATCCAGATGCAACCCAACACTGGCAAACACACAGACTGTGTGCACCTGGAGGAAACCAACGCCAACACGGGAAGAACATGCAAACTCCACACAGAAATTCCAACCGACCCAGCCAGGGCTTGAACCAGCAACCATCTAGCTGTGAGGCGATCGTGTCACCGTGATGTATTTGTTTATCCTTACTATGCAATTCAACTATCAGCTTTCTTCAAAATATCTTTTTTATTGTTCAACAGAAGAAAGAAACTTGAAGGAGAGTAAACAGGGAATCAATTTTCATTTTTAAGTGAACTGTGCCTTTAAATGGTGACACGGTGGCTCAGTGGTTAGCACTGTTGCCTCACAGCAAGAACGTCGCTGGTTCAAGTCCTGGCCGGGCCAATTGGCATTTCTGGCGTAGGTTTCCCCCGGGTGCTCCGGTTTCATTCCAAATACATGCGCTATAGGTGAACTGAATAAACTAAATTGGCCGTAGTGTAAGTGTGTGAATGCAGGAGTGTATGGATGCTTCGCAGTGCTGGGTTAAACCTGGAAGGGCATCTGCTGCATGAAACATATGCTGGAATAGTTGGCGGTTCATTCCACTGTGGCAACCCCTGAGTAATAAAGGGACTAAGCCGAAGGAAAATAAATGAATGTGGCTTTAAATTATTGTGTGTGTTTTCCCCTTTTCTAGAAGAGCCTGAAGTGAGAACCAGGAAGATTGTGAAGGTGGTCACCCAGACCATGGTGAACGGAAAGGTGGTGGATGAATCCAGTGAAGTTGAACAGATTGAAGAACGAAAAAAGTGAGTCCGGCTCACAAGCGACACACATAGTCTTGTTTTTGTGTGACAGGAGACCATCGTGTTCACCAAAAACGTTAATAAACATATCACTTATACAGAGTAGTGATGTGTCAGCTTGATTTTTTTTTCTTCTACCGCCTCTTTTTTTACTACGGTTTGTCCAGTAATGCCCATTGTTGTTATCACATGAACTTTAAAAACAAAAATCACATGACTTTTTATGCGCTTGTTGGAATTTCATGTTTTCATCATTCATTTATGCACACTTTTTCTAACCAGATAAAAAGCTTTTCCCACAAACAGGGTATATGCAGAAATCCTAAAGTTAATTTCAATACCTTTTTAAAGACCTTCCTTTTAAATATTTTAAGAACTCATCGCCACTTCAAGTTCTAATTAGTATTAAAGCTTTAACTTAATAAACAGCTGTAGTTAAATAAATCAATGGAGCACGACCATGCAACAGAACTCAGATAAGCTCGGAAGAAACAAAGCTTGAAAGAATCATGCTGTTGTTTTCAGCGACAGGCTTCAGCCACTGTTTAAACTCATCTTTCTCCAACCAGAAGTATACAAACTTACATTTTCCCATTTTGTCGTCTGTTTTGATACATGTGGAAAGCGACACATCACCTTCCCGAGTTTGTCGCAAATTACGTGTCATCACCCGGACGGATGCGCCCTGCCCCGAACTAATCGTGTGGATAGAGCACATCGTTGTTAATATTAGGAGAAAAATAAATATATTGATGCATTTTTGGAGTCAAAAACTTTGGACAATGCTTGAACAAAATTTAAGACCTCGTAAAAACACAATTAAGACTTTTAATACCTTTTAAGGGTCTTAATTTTCTCATAATTGACTTATCAACTTTTAATACTTTTTAAGACCCCCTGACAAAGTATTTTCCCTGCCGTCTCTTTTTATCATAAAAAAGCAGTACATTTTTAACACTCTGACTGACTTTTTTTCTTGGCTTTCTTTAGGTCTGATTCTATAAAGCGAGTCGCAGTAGAGAGAGGGTCATTTAACAATATACACAGACCAAAAGTCCCACAGCGAAACTAAATGCATACGATACTCGCTGTTATCCTGGATGAAGCACTATCTTTTTAGAGGCAGTGTTAGAAAAACGATACGTACTGTAGCTGTGGATGGGGATTTGAACCTGTCTGGTCGCAGTGTGAGAAACTGAAGCAAAGGATGAAATCAAGCTGAAAAAGCCCCGACACCAATCCTCTGTGGTGTCAGGTGTTCTGCTTTTGTGAGGGTTTCTGGATGAAAAGTTGACTGTACTCTCGCCAATCAGTCCTGGTGAACAAGAGACTTTCGCTTTGGTTTGCTCCGATAAGCTCTGATGTTCTTATGACATCCCAAGAAATATAACAGTTTTTATATTTAAAGGGTTAGTTGAGCAAAAATGAAAATTGTGTTATTAATTACTCACCCTCGTGTGGTTCTAATCCCCCTGAGACCTTCATTCATCTTCAGAACACAAGTTACGGTATTTTAGATGAAATCCAGGAGCTCTCTCATCCTCCATAGACAGCACTGGAACTGAGATGTTTATTTCAACGGTAAAAAAACTGTGAAAATTCTACAGTAAAAATCTGTAATCTAGATAACAGTATGCTTCCGTAATATAAATACGGCAAATAACCGTAAATTGACTTTCCCAGAATTCCCTGCATGGCACATCACTTTTTGTGCTTTTTGTTGACATTACTATGGATCTTTTTAGTTGTTTCCCCATCAGTTATGTACATTAGAGATTTATTCATTCATTCATTTTCTTTTTGGCTTAGTCCCTTTATTAATCTGGGGTCGCCACAACGGAATGAACCGCCAACTTATCCAGCATGATTTTACGCAGCGGATGCCCTTCCAGCCGCAACCCATCTGGGAAACATCCATACACACTCATCCACACTCATACATTACAGACAATTTTGCCTACCCAATTCACCAGTACCGCATGTCTTTGGATTGTGGGGGAAAACGGAGCGCCTGGAGGAAACCCACTCGAATGCAGGGAGAACATGCAAACTCCACACAGAAACGCCAACTGACCCAGCCAAGGCTCGAACAAGCCACACAGCGACCTTCTTGCTGTGAGGCGACAGCACTACCTACTGTGCCACTGTGTCGCCCATTAGAGATTTGTTACATCTAATGTTGATAAACAATGTTAATTTCATGATTTTAATTTTATGTGTGTTGCCATACTGGTGTTTAGTAGCTGTGTGAATGACACTGCAAGATTTCCGCTACATTCATTCTTCCATGGCGGGGCGCCACACCAAAATTCATCCCGCCACGGCTACATTACAGCTTCTCAATCAAAACATTCAGTCGTTTTTTTAAATAGCAGGTTATAATCCCACCAAAACGTATTAAAAGGTACAGTATGTGAATTATAACAGCGCAAACCTTTCTGTAACCGTAGTAGCGCTGTGCATTATTTGTTTAACGCTTTAAGGTGACATGCTGACTGACTGACAGGTGCGTGATGCGTCAGGCCAGCAAACACGACGTATAGCTTTCAGTTAGGATGAACACAGTTTCCATAATTATATTTTATAGATAAAGGTCTATGGTTCTGCATACAACAAACAAAGACCCTATCTTGCTGGAGTTTATAGCCATTTCACTTTACTTTAAGACGCATTAATGCCGCTCTGTACGTCTTTTGGAGACATTCATAAATATTCCTAGCCAATCTAATAAATGTTGGAGACGTATTCACTACATAAACGTGCTAAATTGCACTTCAGCAGCGTTTATTTGAGAGCGCACAAGAAAACCAGCACTTGAGCAGCGTATATTTGAGGGCGTGCAAGAAGTTTTGTGCACGAGCAGAGGAAATCGACGCGCAAGCAAAGAGATTCGCATGCTCGTATTACATAAATGCGATCTTGATTTGTAATACTGCGATCACGACATTTGTCATTGAATAATGTCAGGTAGTTGGTAGATCTCTGTAAAAGGCCTGCCGCCAAAGCTGGATAAGAGCCTCGAGGAAACACTGCACTGAGCACCTTCTATACACTGTTACACTTTTCTGCTTGTGGGTAAAGTTGTTTGTGATGAGCAGATTCATTCTCATCACCAGCTGCGTATGGCTGTGTTAACCTGTCTATCTGTGTAACAAAAGATGTGTAGATGTTGGTAATTCAGAATACAGACATATTACCTCTATAAATTAATGAAATACGGTAGTTTACTGTAAAAGCGAGAAATTACTTTTAGGGTTTGTACTGATATAAAGACAGTAAGTCTTTTTTTATTATTATTTCCTAAGTTTAAAATAGAATCCAAATCCCTCCCATTTTGAGGCCGACCGCAGTGTTACATAGGAGTGCGGTTTCCCCACCCACCGAATTGATTGACAGCTGCGTATTAACATGTCGCCGTAGTAATGCATATAATCATATCAACAAAACAGGACATGTGCAAAAGACGCTTCAATCCCGGTTTGTGGACATTAAAACAGGTTTATTTTGTACATTAACATAACGAATAGACAGAGCAGTGGATATTAATGTGTATACTGTCACATTTGCTGTGCAAAAACAGTGCAAAGTAAAACGTGCGCGCTGTATGCGTCTCCGCTGCGTCAAAGAAATAGACTGTAATAGATATGGACGTAGTATCTGTGACGTCACCCATAGGTTTATGTAGAACCCAAAAGAAGCTACCAGAAGGCATGGCTAAGCGTCGCCATTTTGTTCCCGTGTCATCGCACCAACCAGGGCATACCATACAAGGGCAAAGAGGCGGAGCATGAGCGGAGCTATAGACACATGAGAAACACTTAATACTTCATTCTCTGCGACTCTTTGTGTTCTGATCACATGTGCTTGGTTGTTTACTATATCAATAAAGTGTTTAGACTTTTAAAAACACTGTTTCATAAGCAACGTCATAAGCACAATGCTTGGTGGCTCAATGTATTACACATTGAGCTACTATAAGCATCGTTCTTATGACGTTTTTCAACAGGAGGAAAGTGCGAATTACTTCCAAACACTTCAACTATAGTCTGTGTTAGTAAATGCAGAGCTATTGATGAAATCCAGGCAGAATTGTATGACAACGCTTTAGTCGACTGTTCTAGAGCCTACAGCTTATAAATCTGTCAGATTCTGGAGCGCATTACAGGTCTAAAGAAAAATATAAATGATAAATGATCTTAAATAAAACAAATACATTTATAGAGATGGTATATAAGTATATAAATTTCACTAACCTGGGAAACGGAGGCCATGTGAATGGTTTGTGAGCACAATTAAGTGCACACAGCATGCCATATCATCTGATAATTGTAAGAAATAATTCCAAAAGGCAACTGACTGTGTAAAGCCACATAAAACAACACAAAAATACCATAAATATGTCAAGATCAACGACTAATCAGCTGAGGTGACGTGACGGCGACCAGCGAGAGTTAGCTGTCACTCAAGTGGCCACGCCCTTAATTATGCAAACTTAATATAACCTAATATAAAGGAAATGGATGAGTTATAAAAAAAAATCCACCCCCCTCACAGTTGTCACGAAGGGTAATATTAGCTATATGAACCAAAATCGTTCTTTGTACCAGGCTGTAAATACCTTTTTTTTCTGCTTCTCGAGGGAGAGCGGGAGGTTGCCGCTTGGTCAAAGACTATAGAATACACAAGACATGTCACTCATATCGTTTTGAATGGGGAAAAGTGTAACTCAATATGGTGAACAAAGCCCCGCCTACTAGTACAGGAGTCAATCATCGATTGCTATATGGTGAAAAAACACAAAAGCACAGGCCACAAAAACAGCTACATGGTTGTCCAGAGCAGAAAATCCAATTTTCTGAAAGGTCTAATATATAATCTGATGGCTGTTTTGAGCTGAAACTTTACTGACACATTCTGAAGACACAAAAGACTTATCTTAAATCTTGAAAAAGGGGTAAACTATGTGCCCTTTAAAGTCTAGAAAAGAAGCAAAAACATTGTCGAAATATTCTGTGACTACAACTGTAATCATATGACGCTACAAAAACACTTTGTGTGCCAAAAAAACAACTTTGCTTGCTTATGTCCTATTTTCCTGGTGTACATTTAATTGTTTTTGGATCTCCGTATAAGATTTATTTCTTTCAGTGTAAAGAATTTAAACCTCTATAAAGATCCTTTATGTGTTATGGAAAGTTTCTATGTATGTTAAAGATTCTTTATGGAACCATTAGCGATGTTTTCATCCAAGTTGCTGTGGTGGAAATTAATTTTATATATCTTATATTCATTTATATATTCATTCATATACATTATCCGCTTGTTAAGTGGGAGGTCACGCGAAGGGGCTCTCGGGTCCAAGCGCTCTATGAAACTAAATGAGGAGACTCTTTAAATGCTAATAATAAACGTTTACAAAGCGATGTAATACTTTCGAAAATCACGATCGCAATATATATGTCCATGCCTAATATCTGATGGCCAGAAAATTATACATTTTTTATAAATTGATAAAAGTTTGGTATTTGTGATGCAGAAAGCCCAGTATTGTTGTGTACACTATGACTTTATATAAAATTCACTTTAATGTGTAATATGAATAAAAAGAATATCATAAACAAATATTTTGTCAATTCAAATGAGTGCCGGCTTGGACTTGGAAACAGCATTACATACTTCACCAACACGTCACCACTTAACAAGCGGATAGAGGTCTGTTCTTTAATTCTTCCATGAATGTACTGTTTAAGTTAGACCAAGAGGGACCACTTTAACATCTGTTTATCACCAGACAAGATCTGGATAAGTACATGGTGATTTAACAAACTACATGTTTGGATGGTATGTAAGACTGAAATGTAGATGGTCAAAAATGAAGTTGAGTGCTGATGTAACTGTGATTCATCCTGTATGTCTCTGATGACCTTGTGGGCATTACAAACTAGCTAAAAAGAGAGAGCACTCTGTTTTCTGCGTCTCACTCTCTGCAGAAACCTGCGTTGCTGTATGATTGTCTGACCTTCTTTGCAAAGAATAAAACTTTAAAAGACACTTTGGGTAAGAATTTGTCTTCTTGACCACTTAGAGAGCCTCCTTAAAGAAAATTGCCACTACAGTCTCAATTTAGATTTATGCACAAAACTGGAACATCGCATAAAACATTTGCGAATAAAGCACCTTTTCCATCCAATGAGTCAAAAATCGTCACTTCCTGATAATAATCGATGTGTACTAAATGTTTTACAATGTGGTCTCTCTGCTGTTTACCCATTAATGGCAAAAAATAGAACAGAATAATGTCTTAAAACTAAATTTATTATGATTTATATTATAAATTATTTATTTAATAATAATAATACATTTTATTTAAAGCGCCTTTCAAGAAACCAAAGGTCACTGTACAACATCATATACACAATTCAATAATTAAAAATAAACCAATAGTATAAAAATAGAGAAGATGATAAAAACAAAGACATGATACAGAGTGTGGTATGCAGTTATAAAGAGTAAGTTGTTTTGAACAGATGACTTTTAACTCTGGATTTAAACAGAGGGAGAGAGTCAATGATGCGGATGTCAGGAGAAAGAGAATTCCAGAGTTTGGGAGCAGAGTGACTGAAAGCTGTGCTCCCCATTGTGAAAAGAGAACAGAGAGGTGAATGGAGGAGGAGGATCTAAGAGAGCGGAAATGAGTGGTGATATGGAGAAGATCAGACAAGTAAGAAGATGAGAGGTTATAGATGGCCTTGAATGTATGCTGGAGGATTTTATATTCTACTCTGGGTTTGATTGGAAGCCAGTGCAGGTCTTGTAAAATGGGGGTGATATGGTGAAAAGAAGGAGTTTTGGTGATGATGCCTGGCAGCTGAGTTCTGGACCAGTTGAAGCTTATGGAGGGATTTCTGTGTAAGACCATAAAGGAGAGAATTGCAGTAATCAATGCGTAAAGTGACAAGGCTGTGTGCGAGAATAGAGGTGGAGTGAGTGGTGAGAGAGGAGCGGAGACGGTTTATATTGCGAAGATGAAAATATGCAGACTTGGTAATATTATTAATATGAGACTGGAAAGAGAGTGAGCTGTCAAGGATGACACCCAAACTCTTAACCTGAGGAGAGGGGGATTTATTTCTGCATATGTTTTTTATCATTCATTCATTTTTTTTCGTCCCTTTATTAACCAGGGGTTGCCACAGTGGAATGAACCGCCAACTTATCCAGCATGTCTTTTCACGCAGCGGATACCCTTCCAGCTGCAACCCAACACTGAGAAACATCCATACACTCTTGCATTCACACACATACACTACAGCTAATTTAGCTTATTCAATTCACCTATAGCGCTTGTCTTTGGACTGTGGGGGAAACTGGAGCACCTGGAGGAAACCCACGCCAACATTGGAATCACATGCTTACTCCACAGAGAAATGCCAACTGACCCAGTCGGGGCTCGAACCAGCAAACTTCTTGCTGTGAGGCGATTGTGCTACCCACTACACCGCTGTGACGCTCTGTTTTTGTCATTCGTTTATGCAATGTTTTTTTTTTTTTATCAGAAAGTTTATCCTACTCAGTTGTGTGATTTTTTAAATTATTAACATTCGTTAAAATTGTATGCGCATCTTGGTCTCCATTAACCATTTTTATGCAATATTCCAAAATGTGCTTTAAAAATAGTTGCATGGAAACGTTGATGCTGATTATAATATTACACATGAACCACACAAAAATACTGATGGAAAATATACAATACTGATGAGAAATTATCTAAATTATTCAAATAATTGCTTTAAATATACTCAAAACTTATTGAAAGCTTCTTACTGTATGTGTTCCGAAATAAAACTACATGCAGTAAATATGACTCAGTCATAATACATATTTATGTGCATAAATCCATGCATTTTCACTTAGATAAAATACGGGAGGTGACACTCTGGCTCAGTGGTTAGCACTGTGACCTCACAACAAGAAGGTCGCTGGTTCGAGTTCGAGCCGGGTCAGTTGGCATTTCTTTGTGAAGTTTGCATGCTCTTCCCTTGTTGGCATGGGTTTTCTCCTGGTGCTCCGGTTTCCACCACAATCCAAAGACATGCGCTATAGGTGAATTAAATAAACTAAATTGACTGTAGTGTATGAGTGTGTATGTTTCTCAGTACTGGGTTGCAGCTGGAAGGGCATCCGCTGTGTAAAATATATGCTGGATAAGTTGGCGGTTCATTCCGCTGTGGCGAGCCCTGAGGAATAAAGGGACTAAGCCAAAGAAAAATGAATGAATGAAATACGGGATTGCCATTTCATGCTGGAATGATTTGTGGATATAGATGTATATTTATATACATGTACTTATTCAATTCATCTTTATTTGTATAGCGCTTATACAATGTAGATTGTGTCAAAGCAGCTTCACATGGAAGTCTTATATGGAGAAAAATCTAAATGTTACAAAACATTCCCCACATTAGTGAAGCCTGAGATAGTAAATCCTGCAGTTAAATACTGTTATCTGAAAGTGTTAAAAAATAAAATAAAAAACATGGTTTCTGTAAGGGCTATGTTTAGGAATAGTGTTGGGTTTGATCAGAATAAAGACAATTAATTCTATGGAAAGTCCCCACAATTCACAGAAACCTAATATGCGTGTGATATTTTTGGGTCTAAAAGCATGTGCGAAGTTTTGTTCCCTTATAATTATATACTGTGTTTTCGCTTATAATTATAATATAATGTTTCTTCCTAGACAAAGAGGATCAGAACTCAATATGTGAGCTAAAAAAAAATATGATTGTTGTTATTTTCAAAATGTAAAGAACCTTCCTTTTAAACTATAAAGTTGCTTTTAGGGTGTAAATTCTCCATAGACTTTAAAGGTTCTTCATGGAGCCGTACAGTACCTTTATTTACAATGGAAATACAATACTGCTATAAGGAACAAAGTCACATTCAGTTATTAATTTTCATTATGTGGCTGACTGAAAGCTTGTCTTCTTTTACAGCCGGTGTGTTACCACATATAATCCACTGTGCAGTTGAGTAAACATATGGTCCAGCATTTGCAATAAACAGTGCAGTCTGACTCTTGTTTGGTCTTATTTGAGAGACTCGTCTGCCTTGCTAGTGTTTGTGAACAACAGGCATTGTTGTAATAAATGCATTATAAATTAATGTTACCACACTTATATAAAAGGTTCTTTATAAAAGTCCTTAACAACAAAAGTCATCAAGCAACTAAAACTCCACTGAGTGAAAGCGCTGCCTCCTTGTGGCAAATTTAGCTTATCACCTAATAAAAATAGATTTACTCCACACAAAAAAGGAAAAAGGAAACGTTTATTGGTAATATAAACGCATTGATTGTACTAATAATTACTATTAATTGATAATTATCTGTATATAATACTGTAATACTCACATCAGTTTCACAGAAACAAAGAAAAACAGCACGCATTTAAAACTGGAGATAATTTGAAAATAATAATAATAATAACAATTATTACTGTCATTCAAACGTTATATATATATATATATATAGTGATATAGATATATATATAAATGTAATATATACTATTAATTTACAATTATCTCCAATTATTAATGCGTGCTGTTTTTCTTTT